>CM077190.1:33891778-33899278 GCA_039654105.1 Coreius guichenoti | reverse complement strand
CAACCTTGAGGCGGATGGGCTACAACAGCAGAAGACCCCACCGGGTACCACTCATCTCCACTACAAATAGGAAAAAGAGGCTACAATTTGCACGAGCTCACCAAAATTGGACAGTTGAAGACTGGAAAAATGTTGCCTGGTCTGATGAGTCTCGATTTCTGTTGAGACATTCAGATGGTAGAGTCAGAATTTGGCGTAAACAGAATGAGAACATGGATCCATCATGCCTTGTTACCACTGTGCAGGCTGGTGGTGGTGGTGTAATGGTGTGGGGGATGTTTTCTTGGCACACTTTAGGCCCCTTAGTGCCAATTGGGCATGGTTTAAATGCCACGGCCTACCTGAGCATTGTTTCTGACCATGTCCATCCCTTTATGACCACCATGTACCCATCCTCTGATGGCTACTTCCAGCAGGATAATGCACCATGTCACAAAGCTCGAATCATTTCAAATTGGTTTCTTGAACATGACAATGAGTTCACTGTACTAAAATGGCCCCCACAGTCACCAGATCTCAACCCAATAGAGCATCTTTGGGATGTGGTGGAACGGGAGCTTCGTGCCCTGGATGTGCATCCCACAAATCTCCATCAACTGCAAGATGCTATCCTATCAATATGGGCCAACATTTCTAAAGAATGCTTTCAGCACCTTGTTGAATCAATGCCACGTAGAATTAAGGCAGTTCTGAAGGCAAAAGGGGGTCAAACACAGTATTAGTATGGTGTTCCTAATAATCCTTTAGGTGAGTGTGTATATATATATATATATATATATATATATATATATATATATATATATATATATATATATATAATAATAAATATATATATATATATATATATATATATAAATATATATATATATATATAAATATATATATATATATATATATATATATATATATATAAATATAAATATAAATATGTTAATATAAATTGTAATTTTTTATAATGTTAGCGTTATAACAGGTAGCAGATACAGTATAAATTATTTTATACATTTTTATATTTGTAATATTTGATTAATTATAATATAATATAATATAATATAATATATTGCAGTATTCCAAATATTACACCGACAAGACCAGAGGTTTTTTTGACTGACAGGTAGCTACATAATAAATAATTAATAAAAAAAATTATAATTTTAATATTACATTTTGCTTTATTATAAATAATATATTTTTATAAAAAGAAAACAAAACCTATTTAAAAGGACCATAAAAAATTTTTCCGGGGTTTCATGATGTTATTTTCATGACAAATATATACATTTTCCAGCCTAATTCTCAATAATGAAGAAGAAATCTTGTTGTGAAATATGTATTATATTACCGTATTTATTACATTACTTGCATATCTTATTGTTTTTAAAATATACATGATGGTATTGTTTATTGTTCTGCCATACAGTGCTGATTTAAATACAATAACATTACTGTAGATTAGTATGAAGGCCAGCGGCGTCAATCCTCACACACACACAGACAAACCCACGAGGTCACAGGCGTCTGAACGGTTATTTTAAATAAGGCACTGGTGATATCCTGACCTGACCTTCTCCAGCACTTTATCTAACATCAACACTTCTCCAGACCGCCGCCAGCCCAAATCAGAATCAGAGCAGGCCAGGAGAACGCTTCACTGCGGTTTATTGGACATCAGAGAGCAGGGGTTATTTTCCAGGCTCCGGTTACATCTGCTAATGCTAATGCTAGTGCTAACGGCAGAGAGGCTCAAGTGTCAATCTGAGAGGTTTGAACCGTCGTAAACACACAGAACTGTGAACTGTTGAGATAATGGCTTCATTCAGACAAACATTCAAGTATTCATACATTCATACTGTTGAACGTGTGTGTGTGTGTGTGTGTGTATGTATAATGAAAATATATTATTAAAATTAATTAAAATATTCTAAATATATTTATTTATATATTATTAAAAAAATTATATATATATATATAAACTATGTTATTGTGTGTGTGTGTGTGTGTGTGAGTGAGTGACTGTGTGTGTGTCTGTGTATATGTTTGTGTATGTGTGTGTATATGTGTGTATGTGTGAGTGTGTGTGTGAGAGTGTGTGTTTCTGAGTGTGTGTGAGAGTGTCTGAGTGTGAGGGTGTGAGTGTGAGAGTGTGTGTATGTGTCTGTGTGTGAGTGTGTGTGTGAGTGTGTGTCTGTGTGTGAGAGTGTGTGCGTGTGTGTATGTGTGTATGTGTTTGTGTGTGTGAGTGAGTGAGTGAGTGTGTGTGAGTGAGTGTGAGTGTGTGAGAGTGAGTGTGAGTGAGTGAGTGAGTGAGTGAGTGTGTGTCAGTGTGTGTGTGTATGTGAGTGAGTGAGTGAGTGAGAGAGAGAGTGTGTGTGTGTGTGTGTGTGTGTGTGTGAGAGAGAGTGAGTGAGAGAGTGCGTGAGTGTGTGTGCGTGTGAGTGAGTGTGTGAAGTGAGTTAGTGAGTGAGCGAGCGTGTGAGTGAGTGTGTGAGCGAGTGAGTGAGTGAGTGTGAGAGTGTGTGTGTGTGTAAATATATATATATTTTTTTATTTATTTATTTATTTATTTTTATTATGTTTTATTATATTTCAGAACCAGAATCTATTTTAAGAACTACTGATTTCAAACATATAGTCATAAAGATATTCAAACTACAGTAGAACTGCACATAATAAGAGCACAACTGTGATTATTTGAGCAATAATTCATGACATGAAGCCCATAAAGTGTTTGACGCTCAAACAACAATCACGACAGAACAATTTCCTAAATTGAAAATTACCCCTCAGAGATCAGAGCAGGCACAAATATTATTCTTGTGCCAAAGGGAATCCATCAGGATCAAAGAAGGGAAAGGAGCTCGGTCCCGAATGAGACGCCCAGAGAGTGCTGAACCCTGACCGGCCTCTCACACACACTCACACACACACACACACACACACACACACACACACACACACACACACACACACACACATCAGGACACCTGCACGAACCCAAAACAGTCCGACACCCGTCCTGCTCTCTCTGGGTTCTCAGTGAAGCGTCCCGTGATTCATCCTCACAGCAGCGGGACAGAGACAGGCTCCTCCTTCACACACACACACACACCTGACCGCTGAGAACCAGTTTGGGTGGTAAAGAACTAAAGACAGTCACTAAAGTGGTTCTATTTCCTTCAGCAAGGACTGGTGTAGTATGACATTGTGCTGGGAAATCTGATTCATGTCACTGAATCGGTTCGTTCAGAGAGTCTGTTTTAGTGAATCGCTTCATTGAGATCAACATCATAAAAAATATACACTCAAAAAAATATTTAGGCCTAAATTAAGGATTTATGTACTTGAATTGCACATAAAATGTCCATTTGTTTGGATTGTACAGTTTTAACACATACTAATAAACTGATGCATATTTGTCAGTCATACATGAATGAATCAGGTCATATTTATGTTATAATAAACTAAATGTGTTTTAAACACAATAACTAGGTTTATATATTTATCATCAAATAAATCCAATTTGTTTAACTGAATACATTTAATTGTTTTCACAATGAACAGATTTTTACTGATTTAAAGCTATTTGAATAAATGCATTTTAAAAAATATGATTATTTAAATAAAATTAAATAGATGCAAACAGTTAATAAACTATGCCATGATTTTTTTTTGTGCGCAGAAATTCATTTATGTATGACTGAAATATGCATCAAATTAAGTTTATTAGTTTACGTTAAAACTGTAATACAAATTATGGAAATGTTATATGCAATTCAATTACATTAATCTTTAATTTACGCCTAAATATTGTTTAGTGTATTCACCTATTCATATTAGTTACGAAACACGTTTATAAAAAAAAAAAAACACAATACAAAAATAATGTAACAATTAAAAAAAATAGTGTAGATAAATACAATAAATACAATTATATATTAAAAATAAAGATTAAAGAGTAAAATAAAGCAGATTAAATTAAACAATTAAATAAATAAATATTAAAGATATAATAATAAGATTAGATTAAAATAAAAAATAAATAAATAAAAACAATTGGATGAAAAATTTCAATAAATAAAATAAAATAAATGAATAAAAATATAAAAAAATAAAATTAAAAAAAATTTCAATAAATAAAAAAAATATCTATAAAATAAATAAATAAATAAAATAATAAAATAAAATATTGACGATATAAAAGAATAAATTAAAAATAGATTAAAAACAATTAGATGAAAAAAGTAAAATAACGAATAAAATAAAATAAAATAAAATAATGAATCAAATTTAAAAAATTAAAAATAAATAAAAATAAAATAAAATAAATAAAATAAAATACTGATGATATAAAAGAATAAATTAAAAATAGATTAAAAACAATTAGATGAAAAAAGTAAAATAACGAATAAAATAAAATAAAATAAAATAATGAATAAAATTAAAAAAATTAAAAATAAATAAAAATAAAATAAAATAAATAAAATAAAATACTGATGATATAAAATAATAAATTAAAAATAGATTAAAAACAATTAGATGAAAAATAAAGTAAAATAACGAATAAAATAAAATATTGAATAAAATTAAAAAATAAAAATATTAAAAAATAAAATAAAATATAAAAAATAAAAATAAAATAAAAAATGTAAATAAAAATAAAATAAAAGAAATAAAAATAAAAGAAATAATAAAAGAAATTAAATTAAATTAAATTAAAAGAAAAGATAACTAAAATAAAATAAAAAAGAAAAGAAAAGAAAAGAAAAGAAAATGTAACTACCGCCCTGCTAGTGAAACGATCCTTGGTTGATTTCACATAATGACCAATAACATTAACCAGTGAAACATATTTCGGTCTGAATGATTGACGGCAGTGAAGCTGAAGGCTGCTGGCAGTCGAACACCTTCTACAGCAGTTTAATCAGAGACAAGAAACACAACAATCATCAAGATGAAGTCATGCGGTTTCCACGGTGATGAGCAAAGAGAACAGAGACTAACACACACACACAGCAGAGGTTTGAGTTAAACACTTATTGTGTCTGCAATCACTGTAATCCACAAACATTATCCGTCACATCAAACACACGATGAGTCTCAGAGTTTCTCCTCAACACAATCCCCGTGGCATCACACCGAGAGCTGCAACATTCACCAATTACCAGGGTTAAATGTGTTTACAAAGCAACAGCTGCTTCAGATCACCATCACACTGCTCCTATAACAACACAAGATGAGCAGCGAACACACACACCGCCAGAACACATCAGAGAACTGATCACACACACAACACTCAATGCTTCAGATGTCTCATGTACATTAATGTGCAGCAATCTGTCAGTGTGTCGGCTGATTCTCCTTAGAGTCTCCAGCACACATGGGAAGTTGCTACAAACGCAGGTAATTTATCCCAGATCTCTTCTTCAGTAAATCTCAATGTCTGAGTGAACGAGTGGCTGCCGAGCGCTTCTCTCTTGACCTCTGACCGGCCGCTGGACGAGAGCCGCCAGAGGATCCCGATGGATTCTCAACGCTCCCCATTCTGATGGACAGTCTCTGGGATCACAGATCTGCGAACCAGACCAGACCAGACCAGACCAGACCAGACCGATTTGGAGGAAAAAAAAAAAAATTGCGATTTAAGATTTAAAAAAAAAAGGTCATTAAAAAAATCTACAGGTTTTCTCTGGTTGTTTGTAGAGATGCACAATCTGGCCAAAAATTATGTGATTATATATCAGGATTTTAGGAATATAGGATATTTAGGAAAATTTAGGAATATGTCTAAAGAATAAGGTCTTTTTTTTATGTATTTTAATAATAATAAAAAAATAAATAATAATAATAATAATAATAATAATAATAATAATAATTATTATTATTATTATTATTATTAATTAAAATATTAAACAAAATAAAAAATTCATGTAATACTATATAATAATAATAATAATAATAATAATAATAATAATAAAATATATAAAATATAAATACATAAAAAATAAAACAAATATATAAAAATAATAAAATCATTTTAATTATTATTATTATTATTATTATCAAATACAAATGAAACAAAATATGAAATTTTTCGATTATATATGCACACACACACACACACTATCTATAAAATATACAAATAAAAAATATAATAATAATAATAATAATAATATTATTATTATTATTATTATATCCTATTATAATATTTCACTGTAAAATAACAAAAATCAAGTATTTAATAATAATAATAATAATAATAATAATTATATTTTTATTTGTATATTTTATAATGTGTGTGTGTGTGTGTGTCATATATATATAAAAATCGGAAAATGTATTTTGTTTCATTTGTATTTTATAATAATAATAATAATAATAATAATAATTAAAATTATTTATTTATTATTTTATATATTTGTTTTATTTTTTATGTATTTATATTTTATATATTTTATTATTATTATTTAATAAAATATTTAAACAAATAAATATTCCTAAGAAATATTTAATTTTAAAATAATAAATTTAATCATCATCATTACAATAGTAATATTTATGCCAGTCTTAGTTTCTTTTTCAAACATTAAACCATCAAGCTTTTATTTTGGCATAAAATCTATAAAAGCTTCTCTTTTGTTAACAACAGTTGCTTTACAAGCGCTTCTCAGACGGCTGGCATATATTTATTTAATTAAATCAGTCTTTGGGATTTGATAATCATGGTTTTATTTTGATTAATCATGCAGCTCAAACCAGAACCAAACAAACCTGACCTGAGATGAACCGCGTCTTCAACAGAACGATGACGTATAGATCGCATTGCGCCGCATAC
This sequence comes from Coreius guichenoti, assembly GCA_039654105.1. Lineage (NCBI taxonomy): Eukaryota > Metazoa > Chordata > Actinopteri > Cypriniformes > Gobionidae > Coreius > Coreius guichenoti. Next base: position 33,892,446 of record CM077190.1, on the reverse strand, counting down.
ACTCACCACACAAGACGAGAAATCTACACGCAGAACTGTGTAAAGAGCATTATGGGACACACACGGCCTACAAACACCAAAAACACTCAGAAACTCCACAGATCGGCAATAATGTCACAGTCATGGGTACTTAAAAACACAGCTGGTCCACTTCACCGACCTGAACTTGTCATCCTCAGTTCAATAACTTAAATTCATTTTCCACTGTTAATTAGCAGCAGCGCAGAAATAAACCGTGCAGTAAGATTTCAGACGCGTGCAGGAGGGAAAAACACTCTCTCTTTATGAGTTTTCTGCTCTGGCACCTCCAGTAGCTGCTCGCACAGACTTTCCAGCTCTCTTTGTTTTTCCTGTAACTCTCTCCCCAGACCGTTTTTCATTGATTTACCATGACACAATGTTCATTAGGCCCAACGAGGGTTTTCTACACAGGCCTCCGGGCTTGTTCCACAGACGCTCAAATCAGCGTAAGCCACGTAACCTTTGCCCCTCTTGATGAGGGTTACGTGCACGACACCGAAGCTCTCCGATGACGGCGGTTCAAAGACTCTCCCAATCCCTCATTGGTCGAGTGTCGTCTCTGGATGGGCAAAGGCCAATGGCACGGTCAGTAAAACAAAACGTGACAAGAAGAGCCTTCAGATGACCTAGAGACAGCTGTATGATGT
>CM077190.1:33879278-33886778 GCA_039654105.1 Coreius guichenoti | reverse complement strand
AACAGGTTATGTCTGCATCGGAAGTTATTCACACAGATTATTTCAGTTTTCAGTTTCAGTGACACTTTGGACACCGTCTACACACATCTCTTCAGTATTGTCTCTCTGACTATCCTCTCCATCCGGCGCTGAGCGATACAACAAAACGAATCCCTTTGGGATCGGTTATATTGCATTCTTGCTCAATTCACCTTTTAAATAAACTTTGAGGGACTCTTTCAAATAAATAACTCAACACAACATGATCCTGTGAGCGCTGTGGATCTGCAGAGGCGGCGTGAGGTCATCTCTCGGTTTATACCGCTGTGACACTGTCTTCCAGGAAAATAATCAGCAATTACAGAGCCGTTATAAATATCTGTGGGGCTTCAAACCTTCCTCACCAGAGAGACCAAACAATACAGAGCCTTAAAGAGACAGTTCAGACAGAAATTAAAACTCAGCATCATTTATAAACCCTTTCTACTGGAACACTAGAGAAGTCTGAGAGATAAACACCAGCAGTTCAGAGTGATCAAACTCCAGATAAACACCATAACAAGAGTTCATTTGACTGCGTTATAGACCAACTCTGTTGTGCTTTGTGTGAAGAACAGACTGAAATGTTATGAATTTAAATAAAATTTCAAATAAAATGTATATAAATCCATTGCCTTTAAAGCATTAAATAAATAAACAATACATAAAATTATAAATAATAATAATAATAATAATAATAATACTACATTAATAAAATGATACAAAAATAGTAATTAAATAGCACAAAAAAAATCTAAATATATAATATATAATTAATAAATGATAATTATTATTATTATTATTATTATTATTATAGCAAAAATGAACAAATAATAACAACAACAATAATAATAATAATAATAATAATAATAATAATAATAATGCACAAAAAATTTCAATCAGCTGCACTAATCAACTAAAGTAATAATAATGATGATAATAATAACTTGAAATGATAAAAATAATTACAAAAAAGTACAAAAAAAATCTAGATAAACTCTAAATCAAATACACTAATCATAATACTAATACTACTACTACTACTACTACTACTACTAATAATAATAATAATAATAATAATAATAATACATTTAATAAAATAATCAAAATCAATTAAATATCAAAAAAAGATCTAAAACTCAACTCTAGGTCAACCGCATTAATCAACTTAAATTAATAATAAATAATAATAGTAACAACAACAACAACAATCATCATCAACATAATTAAATAGCACAAAAAAAAAAATCTAAAACTCAAATCTAGATCAACCTCACTAAAATTGTTTTTATTGTTGTTGTTGTTGTTGTTGTTATTATTATTATTATTATTATTATTATTATTAATAATAATAATAATAATAATAATAATACTACAATAATAACAACAACAACAACAACAACAACAACAACAATTAAATAGCACAAAAATCTAGATAAACTCAACTCTAGATCAACCACACTAATCAGCTAAAATTATTATTAATAATATTATTATCATTATTAATAAAAATAAAAAATAATTAAATAGCACAAAAATTTAAATAAACTGAACTCTAGATCTCACTAATCAATCAATTACAATAATAATAATTAAATTTAATAAAATAATAAAAAATTAAATTAAATTGCACAAAAAAAAAATCTAGATAAACTGAATTCTAGATCAACTGCATTAAACTAAAATTAATAATAATAATAATAATAATACATTTACATAAGTCCATGCGACTCGTTTAAAAGCTCATACAGGTTAGAAACAACATGAGGGCGAATAAACGATGAGAGATTTTTCATTTTTGAGTGAACTACTCCTTTAAGATAAAAGATAAGCTGTGACTTTGCCAAATACATCATGCAGTCCTGACGAGGGGACACTGTGTTTGATTTGGCTGTTGCCTTGAAGCCAGTTTTGATACTGAAATGGATTCATTTGTATATTTATTCAGCTGTTCATGAACGGCAGCCAAGATGCACAAATTAAAGTCAGAAAGCGAACGTCAACCGAACCTTCGGACAGCAACACCAGCCACTACTGCTCCAGTGTTTGAGGAAACCCAACACGCGATCAGGAGAAGGCCGGCTCTGGACGTCATGCCCACCGAGTTGGAGGTGATTTGTTTTGGCGCGCGTCCTAATCCCAACAATATGTGCTGAAACCTGCCAGGAATTCCTCCGCCGCTCAACCTGTGCGGACGCCAACATGCACCATGTGTCACTTGGCTATTAATATGTCGTTTGATTGAGGGGAACCTTCCCAGCTGCACATTTTCCATCCGCGACTCCAAAACAAGCAGTCCAGCGCGGCTCAATGAGACTCATTGTGGGCCGAGTCAAACAAGTGGCCCGTTTGACCAAACGCAGGACGACAGATTCACCTGCCCCACTGCACAGAACTCACTAACCAGATTTAACCTAAACAATATCAGAATAAATATATCAATATCTGTGAATCAGTTCAGTGATCATATCACTCAAAAATGTCCATAATGTTTTTCATGCATTATAATGTTTTAGTAAAAACATATGTAGGTAAATATTGCTGGTTCTCATTATACTGGTGCACATAAGAAAAAATAACTGAACATTATTCCTACACCATTTAGTGAAAAAAAAGTGTGGAACTTTTTTATAAATATAATTTTTTTAAAATATGTATCATTTTATTAATTATATTTTTTATTAACTTTTAATATTTTAAAATTGAAATAATATATAAAATAATACACAAGTAATAAATATATTATATGTTTAAATTAAAATAATATATTAATTAATATATTATATTTGGAAATTTAAATAATATAAATTATTAATATATTGTATTTGAACATTTAAATAATATATAAATAATACATTGGATGGATGGATGGATGGATGGAACACACACACACACACACACACACACACACACACACACACACACACACACACACACATCCATCCATCAAATATAATATGTATTACTTATTATACTTAGTACTTATAACTTATAACTAATTACTTATTGTTTATTATGAAAATTTTACATTTTACATATGGATGTGGATTTTTATTAACATCACATACCTACTTCTGTCTACAAAATATATAAAACACAAATATCACCCAAATATTCCTGTCAAAACAGTGTCTTTGCAGTCAAACTGAACCATTTCTGAGACGAATTGTCTGTTCCAGGAAGTGTCGCACACACTGGCATCTGATCAGGGCACATCGAGTCCTGCTCTCCTGTCGGCGTATCCGTGATCTAATCTACATTATGCAAAGGCGCCGTCCGTCACGCACGGGCCTGATCCCATGCAAACTTCAGATGTCATTTGATAATCTGGAGGGAACGCTGAAGGTTATGACGGCTTCTCGTGTCCATTCAAACGGGCAGCACATGTGAAACGCATTTGAATCTCTCATCTAAAACAGGTTGAAAAGACGAATGAGCTGTGCATGAAAGAATCAAATATCATCTGTTTTTCCTTTTTTTCCCCCTCACAGTCGGAATGTCACTCCCTGTCAAAACCGCTTAAAGGAAGTGAACAGGCTTGTATTACAAACTCATCCAGAGCAGGAGCTCTGAAACGCCAAAAACACCCAAACGTGAGACACGATCTAATGGCCACAGCTGATACACAAACGCAGTGAAATACACTCGGGCTCAAGGCTGTGTTTAAAGTGGAAAAAGGCGATCCGCCTGAAGCCAGAAGGAAACTGGTGCCAGAGGAACGGAGAACTTTGGCAGAGTGTTTCCTCAGACAGCTTCAGTAAACAGATCCGGCCCTTTAAGAGCTCACATTAAAGCTTCATTGAAAGCTCTTCACACAGCAGGACAGAAGAGCAAACATCTGGTGAGACACCTGTCCTTACATCAGGACAGAAACACACGGTTATTACACTACTCACAAAAAACCCTTTGCTAAAGTTGTTGGTAGACACTTGATTGCTCACTCACTCGCGCACACACTCACTCGCACACACACTCACTCGCACACACACTCACTCGCTCGCACTCGCACTCACACACGCACTCACACACGCACTCACACACGCACTCACACACGCACTCACTTTCAGACACACTCTCACACACACACTCACACACTCACACTCACACACTCACACACACACACACTCACACACACACACACACACACACACGCGCACACACACACTCACACACACACACACACACACGCGCACACACACACTCACTTTCAGACACACTCTCACACACACGCACACACACACACTCACTTTCAGACACACACTCACTCACGCACACACACTCACTCACTTTCAGACACACACTCACTCACACTCACACTCACTCACACTCACTCACACTCACTCACACTCACTCACACTCACTCACACTCACTCACACTCACTCACACTCACTCACACTCACACTCACTCACACTCACTCACACTCACTCACACTCACTCACACTCACTCACACTCACTCACACTCACTCACACTCACTCACACTCACACTCACGCGCACACACACACACACGCACACTCACTTTCAGACACACACACACACTCACTTTCAGACACACACACACACACACACACACACACACACACTCACACACACACACAGCTGTCTTCCATTTCCCGCCATGCAGTCGCAGATGGAGATACAGTGTGAACTTTAACACAGGGATTCTTGGCATTCCTTTAGGTTGTGTGTTACTCCAGCAGACACTCAAACACACAGAGAAGCTGTGCTCTGGTCCGGTCTGGTCTGAGAGAGTACCTGTTCCCTCACTCAATGAGAAACATCCTCTCCCGACAGCAGATGAGCTGTTTACGGCAGGTCTTGTAGTGGCACGCTCGTTGCTTAATAGCTCAGGAATGCTAATTAAATTCAAGAGCACAAAAACTCCAACATCATTAGGAAACAAGAGAGATCAGACTGTATGTAAAGCAGCACAACGTCTGACGTTACATCTTCAATGCCTCAATAACACAGCCGAACTCTAATGAGGCGGCCGAGTTCACCAAGAGTTGTTCCTGGTTCTTATGAGCCTTTTTTGACTGATTCATTAAAAGAACCTGTTCATATGAATCATTTGTTTGTGAATCGGTCTGATCATGTAGTCAAACGATTCAGACTGCAAACTCACAACTCAAGTCGACATCAAGTTAAACAATTGACGTCAGCCAAAGATGAAGCACTTCATAAGATGAAACCCTGAACGACCCTTCGATTGCACTCGCAGAGGAACGTCTGATATAAAACAGAGCAGCCGTGTGAGTCAAGAGCATAAAATATTATCCAAATACTATAATGTTTCCTCGTCCTATGGGCCATACTTTACACTTCTGCAGCAGTTTATTTAGTTTCTCCCTAAAGTACACTTATAAAATAAGGTTTCATGCATCAAAAATGTAGTTTATCATGTTCCACCACGACTAAACTAAACAGGCTGATCTTGCTACTGTACCTTTAAGACTTCTTCAGAGCATTAAGATATGCAAATACCCTCTGATATGATTGGACAACCTTTGCGCATCAATGCCGCTGTTCATTTGGGAATGATTAATGACACAAGCACTGGCTCATTAACATATGCACCGCCCACATTTACATGAACATGCATTGATATGTAAAAGGGGTGGTCATATGTTAATGAGCCCATGGGTTTGACTTCCATATATGGACTGGAGAAGTTCTGAGCTCAACGTGTAATTAATTAAACTGATTCATTAAAAGATCCTGATCATAAGAATCATTTGTTGGTGAATCGGTCTGATCATGTAGTGAGAATTAAAAACATGTTGACGAGCTCATGGTTGTGATGTCACAATCATTAGGTTTTCGCTTCCATATATGGACTGGAGAAGTTGAGCTCTTAAAGCTACAGTATGTTTACTCTACTTGTTTGAAAGATCATTTTACTTGTGAATGACCCCTTTTAAGCTGCAATGAGTGTCGTTGGGTCATAGAAAAGCAAAGCTAAACCCAAAGCAAACATGCAAATCCACTCCAGTCTAAATAATTAGTCATAAATTAATACACAATGATTTTGAGGGCTTTAGCTTTGATCTCGGAGGGAAGGGTGTGTATGCTGGCCTGATGGAGCGAGACCTCTGCTGTAAATGGATCGATATCAAGATCAATATGTCCCTGTCTCTGGACACTAATCTGGTCTGTTTCAGTCCGATCGCATCTGAAAGGAAGAAATCATCGTGCTCTCCTGCACTAAATGAGCCACAACTAAACGTCTGAGACCAAATCAAAACATTTTTGGACTGGATTCAATGCAATTCACCATTTTCATATTCATTTTTAGTCATTTCGCTATGTGCTTTCATCATTTTATTCGTTTTTTAATATTTCTATTTAAGTTTAATTTATTTTTATTTCAGTTTTAGTTTAGTTCCAGTTAACAATTTTAGTGCTTAAACTTAAAAAAAAAACATTCTGTTTATTGCCAAGGCGAATAAATAAAGTTATTTTAGCTTTATATCAATGAACAAATGTTTTTAATAGCTTTAGTTTACGATAATAACCCTGCAACACATGTTATGTATTTTTATTTTATTTTCTTATTTTTATTATTATTATTTTTTTTTTGAGTGCAACGACAAAATCATGGATTCAATTCCCAGCAAAAATCACATGCATGAACTAATAAAAATGTTTTATTCATTTCTTTAAATAAAAACATTGCCAAATGCATATATGTAAATGTAAACACCCTCAGAGGGAAGTTGAGAAACATACATTTAAATACTAAATAAAAAAAAATGTAATTTTGAGTCTGTGCACCTGCTTTAAACATTAATTCTACACCGCTAACGTCACAATCATAATAAAGATTTCATATGCATATTCCACAACACGGAGTGTCGAAACTTTGCAGGCCTTTTCATGACCATAAATGATAAAAAAAAAAAAGTCACACAATTTCAAGAAAAACATCCCGAGTTAACTAGTATTTCTGACAACTCAGAAATGTGTTGCAGGTCAAACTGACCCGGAACATAATATAAGGGTTAAAACCTGGAAAAGCCATTTTTAAAGGAACATTACGACATAAAAATGATGAAATATGTCAGATTCTGCTCTATTTTACAGACAGACTTTCTTGCTTCCATTGAAGCTCAAGATGTTCTTTGAGCTCAAATCAACATGACCATCAAAAAACCACTACATTAAATGTGAAAGTTTTCGATGTTCATGCCCACTGACCTCACAGAAAAGACTTGAAGGGTTTCTGTCCCTCCAGACATGATTCATTTCTCAAAAACACAATGAACACATTAAAACCCCAAACAATTAGATTTTCTCACCCTGCATCTCGAGCTTCCCCAGTCCGTATATGATGCAAGATGTCCTGACTCATCCAATCATCTCCCAGCAATCACATTAGGCTTCCCAGAGCTGGAGAAATTAGATTTGAGCCGCACTCCACCGTCCACGCGCTTCCTCCAGCACTTCCTTCACTCCGGCTAATGGGAAGCCCACTCTCCGG
>CM077190.1:33864278-33876778 GCA_039654105.1 Coreius guichenoti | reverse complement strand
GTGCTCCGTTCCGTGCGGTTTAGCCGGCCCTGGCCCGCTTGGAAGAGGTGGGCCAGAGCGCGGTTCGGTTGGGCTCGGGCGCGGTACGCATGTAGTGTGAGCGCTAACTGCGCTGGAGCACGGAACAGCTGTCCTGGTTCTCACCTAATTGACGAACATGAATTGTAGTTTGCGAGCAACGCTGCAAATTCCTCCATCAAAGTCAGCTGCCTTCTGATACGTGCAGTGCAATCAAGTGAAAAATCGCTGCGCGGGATAAATGATCAATCTTTTAGGCAGTCTGTTAACGAAAGACTCCCTTCTTCCTGTTGTCTTCAAAACAAAAAGTTGAATCGTGAATGACGTAAGCGTGCTCCGGCCCGGTACGTTAAGTGCAATGTGAGTGCAGGCCAGCGGGGAGTGGGGAGGGGGGACAATCGCGCTCGGGCACGGTACAAGGCAACCGTGCCTAGTGTGAGTACACACACCCTCAGTCGCTGGTTCAAGTGTGGAGCTCAGAACAAGCGCTGAGACGCGAGCGCAGATGTCTCTGTTCTTTAATCCGCTGACGGATGGACAGACCGCTGCCACAACAACAGTTTCAGAGGAACTGCTCACGAGCTTTTGTTTGTGGATGTGTGTGTGTGTGTTTGTTCAGAGGAGCGGATGATGGATGAAGGAGTGAGTCTCTCGCGTCACACAAACACATACCTGGACTCAACTGTGAAACCAGAAACCAGAGAGAGAGAGAGAGAGAGAGAGAGAGAGAGAGAAGGAAAAGCCATCGGGAGCTTCTGTTGTTTCTGCACTTCCTGCGTGTGTCAAATCTATAAAGTTTTCCGTTTGGGTTGTGAAACAAGAACCGTTTCATATTGAGAAAAACAGTAGGGCTGAACAATACAGTTACAAAACAAGCATAATGATTTTGCTTGTGATAAAAAATTAAGCAACATCGTAATTACTGTAATCTGCTTTTTATGTGCTCGTTAAATATAGGAAACGACTGGCATCTCTCCACTGATGCTTTAATACAGCGTCTGATTTAAACTAAACAAAGCTTGAGTTTGATTCAGTTCAAACTGTCCATTCCAATGAATCAGTTCAAGACTCTGATTCAATGATTCAAATGCATCAACACTCAATGATAATGGAATTCTTTGTAGCTTTTCAAAATATATAAATGTTTTTGTAAAAAATAAAAAGTAAATATATAAAATATAAATATTGTTTATGTACTGTTATACTGGTTTATAAAAAAATTATATTAAATATTTATAAAAAAATACTACTACATTTTTACTGTGTTGTACTTCTTGCATTAAACATTTTGAAGTTTGATACGGTTCAAACTGTCCATTTCAATGAATCAATTTTAGACTGATTCAATGATTCATTTGCACCATCACTCAAAAATATTCATAAAAGTCTTTCAGCTTTTTTCATATATTAAGTTGTTTTTGTAAAAAAAAAATGTAAATACATAAATATTGTTTCATTTTTAAAGTATTCTACTTTTTTAATGAACATCTTGAGATTTCATCCAGTTCAAATTGTCCACTTCAATGAATCAATTCACAACTCTGATTCAATTGCATTATTGCTCAGAAATGTTCATGGCAGTTTTTGCGGTATTTTTTCATATATTAAATATGTTTTTGTAAAAATGTAAGTAGGTAAATATTGTTGCTTATTTATACGTATGCTACTGTTATATTGGTTCATAGAAATGTAATGAAAAGATTAAATATTTATTTAGATTTAATATTAAAAAAAATTATATTAAAAAAAATTAAAATTATTAAATATTAAGACATACATTTTTTTTTTTAAAAAACTACCAGAGTATAAACTAAAAATAATATGAAAACGTGATTCCTGCAGCGCTTCTGAATCTTCAACAACAGCAAAAATGAATCATGTTTTATGTGAGTTTACAGTGTGAGTGAAAGACTGGACAGTACTAAATAACACAAACCTAACGAACAGAAGACATCTATCATGATGTCCTCACTGAACACAACAAACACGGAGAGTTCGGAAACCTGTCTGGAAACAGTGTGGAATCATCTAATAAAGAATCAGAATCAGAATCAGAATCAGAAGTGTTCTAGGACTCACGGCTCCAGGCTTCTATCTGAATCCCCACAGAGCAGCGCCCTGCCATCCTCCGAGCGGAACACAGCGCCCATAATGCATCTGTACTCTGATTTAATGGAGCGCTGAGCCCGTATTCAACACTTTGAGTGATTCACACGCACTCTTACCGGCAGCCTTTAAAACGCTTGCTGAGAACGTCTCCCGAAACACTTCATGAAGAGCTGACGGTCAACAAACACGACCCGTGCTGATGGATGGATGGATGGATGGCGTGCATTAATGGAGGGGTTTGAATTGTTTCCCCGTGTGCGGGTCGCCTCGGTGGGATATCAAAGACGGAGCGGCCGTAAATCTCCCGCTGCCCGCAGTCGCCGTGTCAAAAGCCAGACACATTTAGTTTGCAGCGTGTGACACGATGAAGAGATAATAACTCAAATCATCTGTGCTGCTTTCATCTCCAGAGCTTCAGAGAGATCAGAGATGCGTCTTTGATTCCGTTCACATGCGACACTTCATGTGTGATGATGGGAACCGCGACGCATTTACGAGAAATCACGACTGATTCTATTGACTTTCATAATAAATGACTCTCTCTGCCTCACAGTAAACAATTCATCAGTGCAAGTTATTATAAAGAAGAGTTTACAAAATGTTTACATGATCATTCATTAAAAATTCTCCACTTCTGAAAACTTCTTTTATGCTGATGAAATCAAGGCCAAGTGGGCGGGGCTAAATAACATCAATCATTCCAATATTAACCAATAATGTGAACCTAAATCTAGAGAACAGAAGATCACAGATTTGAAGGTGGACAATTTTCACTGCAGACAGCAACAAACCACCTATCAGCACCCTGGCAACCACACACACACACACACAACACTGTCGCAACAGCCTAGCAACACCCTGGCAGCCACACACACACACACACACAACAGCCTAGCAACACCCTGGCAACCACACACACACACACACAACACTGTCGCAACAGCCTAGCAACACCCTGGCAGCCACACACACACACACACACACACAACAGCCTAGCAACACCCTGGCAACCACACACACACACACACACACACACAACACAACACTGTCGCAACAGCCTAGCAACACCTTGGCAACCACACACAACACTGTCGCAACAGCCTAGCAACACCCTGGCAACCACACACACACACACACACAACACTGTCGCAACAGCCTAGCAACACCCTGGCAACCACAAAACTATATCCTATAGCATCACTATGGTGGTTTTTGAACAAAACATCTTCAGATAATGTAAAAATCTAGTTAGTTAGTAGTATAGATAGACAGCACTTGTACTTGTGTTACACTTCACATTCTGCACAGCTCTTTTCTGAGTAGTCGCGAATGCAGCCGTCATGAGCAACGGCCTTCAACAACACTGCCACCTCTGTGATCATTAATGCTAACCCACAATCCTCTGCTCTCATTGGCCACGCTCACTTCCTGCAATTATGAAGGCGGAAGGCGGAGGCCAAAGGTCAACTAATGCAGCTCAGACTGCAGACAGAAGCACAGCTGCTGAGCGAGAGCAAACACACAATACTTATTTTTATGTGGTAACTGATAACATACATACATACATACATACACAAACATACATACACACACAAACAAACATACATGCATACATACACACACACATACACACACACACACACATGCACACTGCTGCTAGTCGACTTGGAAATACTAGTCTTTTTTTTGCACATTTAATGTTTTGCTTTATATTTTTACAATATATACTAAGTCTAATATCTAAAGTCTAATATGTTTTTTTTTTTTACTTTTTACTTTTATTTAATAAAAAATAATAAAATAGGCCCATAAGATTTGCTTTAATGCTATGAAAATTAATATATAATATAATTAATATAATATAAAAATTATAACAAAAATAGGCCCATAAGGTTTACTGCAATGCTGTGAAAATCATATATGATGATGATGATGATGATATGATAAGATATGATTAAACCCACAAAAACCTATCAAACATATATATATATATATAAAATATAATATAATAAAATATATATATATATATATATATATATATATATATATATATATAAAATATAATATAATAAAATATATATATATATATATATATATATATATATATATATATATAAAATATAATATAATAAAATATATATATATATATATATATATATATATATATATATATATATATATATATATATATATATATATATATATACACACACACATACATATATAAACACCTTATCAACACCATAGCAACACCCTGGGAACCACTCAGAACAATGTAGCAACACCCTAGCAACACCCTGGCAACCACAAAGTGTTATGTGTTATAATAGTTGAAAATTCCATGGAAAAAGTAACGCCTATTTGTGGACTGTTAGAACACATCCTGCTCCATATATTCACATTACACGAGTCCGGCTCACTGATGTCGTAGCGATCAGGCCTCAAGGTTCACATCAAAACTCGGATTCGTGTTGAGTGTGGCGGCGCCTCTGAATCTGAAATAAACTCATTATTCGGACTCTAAACTCTGACCTCTGCAGCTCCAGGCTTGAAATTTACCTTGGTGAAAGAATCTCACACGCCTCCGTTCTCCAGGAACATCAGAAGCTTGTTAAATTCTCCCAGAAGCCCTTGGGGTATGCAGATTCAGAGCGGAGGGACACTCACAACAGATCCTTTTACGCGGCGCTCACACAAAGGCGCAGTGTTCGGCGGTGCAACATTAATGTTAAGAGTTGCTGGGAAACAAAACTGACGGTGACGGTGTTTAGAGAGAGTCTAATGAGATGAGAAACTCCAGAACACATAAAACTACAGCAACAAACATGTCACGCTCACCGTCAATCAGGATACACTGACCATACAAAACACATTTTATTCTGAGAGACCGATGGTCCAGATGGTCATGCAAAATAATCAGACAATATTCAGGTCATTTTGAGATAATCAGCATCAGTCAATAACTGCACCTGCTCGCCTGACTGACACACGCCAGTCCAGTTCTACACATTTCCCAACAGCATTTGCAATAAATAATGCCCATTTTATTTGTCTAAATATTTATTTAGTATTTTTGACTATTATACATATTTATTTATAAGAGAGAGAGAGTATATTGCCAAAAGTATTGGGACACCCCTCCAAATCATTGAGTTCAGGTGTTCAATCACTTCATGGCCACAGGTGTATAAATCAAGCACTAGGCATGCAGACGCTTCTACAAACATTTGTGAAAGAATGGGTCGCTCTCAGGAGCTCAGTGAACTCAAGCGTGGTACCGTGATAGGTTGCCACCTGTGCAATAAGTCCATTCCTGACATTTCCTCACTACTAAATATTCCACGCTCAACTGTTAGTGGGATTATAACAAAGTGGAAGCAATTGGGAACAACAGCAACTCAGCCACGAAGTGATAGGCCACGTGAAATCACAGAGCGGGGTCAGCACATGCTGAGGGTCACAGTGCGCAGAAGTCGCCAACTTTCTGCAGAGTCAATAGCTACAGACCTCCAAACTTCTGTGGCCTTCAGATGAGCTCAAGAACAGTGTGTAGAGAGCTTCATGGAATGGGTTTCCATGGCCGAGCAGCTCATCCAAGCCTTACATCACCAAGTGCAATGTAAAGCGTGGGATGCAGTGGGGTAAAGCACGCCGCCACTGGACTCTAGAGCAGTGAGACGTGTTCTCTGGAGTGACCAATCACGCTTCTCTGTCTGGCAATCCCATGGACGAGTCTGGGTTTGGCGGTTGCCAGGAGAACGGGACTTGCCTGACTGCATTGTGCCAAGTGTAAAGTTTGGTGGAGGGGGGATTATGGTGTGGGGTTGTTTTTCAGGGGTTGGGCTTGGCCCCTTAGTTCCAGTGAAAGGAACTCTTAATGCTTCAGCATACCAAGAGATTTTGGACAATTTCTTGCTCCCAACTTTGTGGGAACAGTTTGGGGACGGCCCCTTCCTGTTCCAACATGACTGCGCACCAGTGCACAAAGCGTCGGTCCATAAAGACATGGATGAGCGAGTTTGGTGTGGAGGAACTTGACTGGCCTGCACAGAGTCCTGACCTCAACCCGATAGAACACCTTTGGGATGAATTAGAGCGGAGACTGCGAGCCAGGCCTTCTCGTCCAACATCAGTGCCTGACCTCACAAATGCGCTTCTAGAAGAATGGTCAAAAATTCCCATAAACACACTCCTAAACCTTGTGGAAAGCCTTCCCAGAAGATTAAGTAAATATTAATATTTTTACAATTGTACATGATTACTACTACTACTACTACTACTACTACTACTACTAATAATAATAATAATAATAATGTATAATTATTAAATATTTTAATATAATAATTTAACTTTAATAATATTTACTATAAATATTGTTATAAAAATATACATACTGTGGTCAATATTTCTGAATAATTCATAATAACAATAACCATAATCATGTATAAATTCATTATTTTAATATAATAATATATTAAAAATTATCTATAATTATACATAATTATTACTACTACTACTACTACTACTACTAGTAATAATAATAATAATAATAATAATAATAAATAATTATTTATTATTTATAGTCATTTTGATCTATAAATCACAATTGTTTTGCCAAATTGTGCAGCCCTACAAACAAGCACAGCAAACCTGGAACTTGTTTTTTTTTTTTTTTTAAATCGCAATTTTTTTAATCTGAAAATTAGCAATTACATTTCCCCCCAAAATCGTGCAGCCCTACTGTCTGGGTTTATTTTGCGATAAATACCAGCTTTCTGTTTCCCACCCATCTCTCTTGATACTGGAGTCATCCATCAGAACCCACTGATCAACCACAAGTGCTAAAGTGAATTTGTGCAAAACGGCAGGCTGTGGTTAGCAACGCCACCTGCCGTGACCCATGACCCATGACATCACATCTGCAGCCCAATGAAGACCCGCCGCCAACAGAGCGCGGCACCGAGGCACGTTTTCACACGTAAGGGCACATTTTTATATTAGCAGTAAAACAGCACCGGCCCACTGGGTTTAATTCAAACAAGCCTACGGCCGCCAGAGCCAGACCACACAGACAAAACCAGCACTTTCCCACATGCAGGCTTTTAGAAATCCCACCCAAAACACACATCGGGCCCTGTAATGGCTTTCTCTCATTACGCCGCAGTATAAATGACTCCTGTAGCCGCTGACACTCAATAACGGCCCCCGCCAACACGCTCCCAAAGAACCGCTTATCAGACACATGATACTCACGGCACAACACACGGCCGACCCGATACGACTGAAGAGCCGTGAGGTCAGATCCCATCCGCAGGACAAATCTGTTGGCTTTACTTCATCAAAGTCATATCGCAGCTCTCAAACAGATAATATACACCTCCGTTTATCAGTATAAAAGCACACACTGCATACATTCAGTAAGGAAACTAGTACTAGTTTATCTGGATCTTAACCCAGAGCTGTATCGGAGGTCTCGCTCATGGGAAAATCAGCTTCCAAAATCACACAGCGCTCATTAAGGTTCAGATGACGTGTGTGAAACGAGTATAAACTTTCCTTGAAAGCTGAAGTGTGTCATTTATTCAATGCTAAAATACTTTCTCACGTCCCTAATTGCACGTGAACGGCCCAACTTCAGACTCGACCAATGATGTGAGTTTGGGGACGGGTCTATCTGCACGAATGGCCAATGGCAGACGAGGGGAGCGGTTAGGGAAACTGTTTGAAAACAGTCATTTTTCCAATTCAATTTGATGCCAAAATTACACACTTCTGCTTTGAAAACCCTTTAGATGCATTTATGACAATCACAATTATCTAATGCAAAACAAACATTAAATATTGGATGAATCAAAGGTAAATTAAAAGCCGCCTTCTTACCTCAGTCTGATGAATAAAGCTCCTTATGGATTCGTGATGCTCAGATCTCTCAACATCTACAAAAACAGTCAAACAATGTTTCGTAAGACCTTGATGAAGCTCAATAAATCATATCCCATAAAGGAGCTATGCAATATAATTTATTAGCTACAGGAATAACCGGTAAAACACTTTCAGGAATCATTCCTGATCAAACGGTAAATTTGTTCATCAACACATCAAGAAATGTGTTTGATTTCATTATTATTCATCATCTGCATACTTGAAAATCTACATCTAAAGTAATACAAAAACTTAAATGCATAAATCGCCTGTTAAATCTCTTAGCCTACTCGAGTGGTTTTCATCCATCGCAACAGATATATTTCATTTTTCTTGAACTAGTAGCAGTAAAACTCAAGTGTTGACAGCCTGTGAGAGATGCAGTGAGATCCAGTGCGCGAGATTCACGAGAAAACGCAGAAACTTTCGTAAAATACGAGCGCGAATTTGACAAACGCGAATCTTCAGTGGAAATCCGCGCGTGGATCGCAGATGAACGGGGACTTCATCGATACAAACGGCGGATTAAACACTCAAAGTCTCAGTGAATGTGTCAGATTGGCGTTTAAACACTCACCTTCATTCACGAGCCTCTAAAGTCCGTCAGAAAGCCTCATCAACTCCTCGCGCGCGTGTCCGCGGAACATACAAACATTCAGCGAAGAATTACTCGGTGCCGTTTGTTCCGTGAGATTGAACGGACTCCTTCTGCCCAACTCAAGGAGGAAAGCTGGTTTTCTTTCCTTCTGTCTGTGTGTGTGTGTGTGTGTGTGTGTGTGTGTGTTGAGGCGCAGAGGCTCCAACCACTGACGCCTCAGAGAAATACACCTCAATGCGCCTCCTCATCCTGCAAAAATACACCAGCATACAACCCTTCATAAAATATGCCTTCAACCTCATATTAATCACAGAAATACACCTTTATCAATCAGATCTGGTTCACTGCAAGACACCAAAGTGATAAAAAAAAGTTTTAACAAAAAGAAAATTATATTTTTGAACTGATGGTGGCGCTATGGAGTATGTCGTAGATGCTTCAAATTTGGGCAGGTTGCTATTCAGGACCAACTCTATCCCTGTACCAAATTTCATCATTTTCCTATGTACGGTTGATATGGCTGCCATAGACTCCCATTTGGGAATAATACTAATAATAAAGTAAAACTGCAATTACAACTACATCACCTTCAGTGCTTGGCTCCTAAACACACCATCATATAACCACACTATAAATAAAATATAAAAGAAAAACCCTAAACTTGTTCTTCACCTCACACATTTTCGTCAGCCCTTTATATCTGAAACAAAATGATCAAATACACAAAATTGCACCTAAAATTGCCCTTTCATGACCTAAAATAATATAATCAAATATATAAAACACAATTTAAATCATATCAATATATAAAAATACACCTTTATGACTCTAACATATCAAACATTGACTTGATATTTATATATGAAACCTTATAAATGAAACCAAGCAGATCTGACTATTCAAATTTATTTCATATATTCAAGATTGATTACCAAACCCATTTTATCTTCTGCTTCACTGCGTGAATCGCTGGAGTCGCTTTATTCCGCTCGGCAGATCCTGCAGGTCTCGTGTGTGTATTAAACTTCATGTGATGCTGAAGATCCCAAAAAATCAATACTTTTTTTTCCTCGCAATTCTGATTTTTTTTTTTTTCACAATTCTGACTTTTTTTCTCACAATTCTGAATTTTCTCTCTTGCAATTCTGATTTTTTTTCTTGCAAATCTGTTTTTTTCCTCGCAAATCTGTTTTTTTCCTCGCAATTCTGAATTTTATTTCCTCGCAATTCAGACTTTATTTTCACAATTCTGAATTTTCTTGCATTTCTGACTTTTTTCCTCGTAATTCTGAATTTTCTCTTGTAATTCGGAATTTTTTCTTGCAAATCTGTTTTATTTCCCTCGTTATTCTGAATAGTTTTTCTCACAATTCTGACTTTTTCTCATAATTCTGATTTATTTTCTTGCAATTCTTAATTTTTCCTTACAATCCTGATTTTATCACAATTCTGAATACACATATGTGACAATTCAAGTCTACTTTTCACTCATCTTCATTTCACTCTAATGTAATAGATGAGTTTTGTTTTTTCCAGAAGTTAGTAGCCGACATGTCCACAGGGTTTTTGTTAATGCCGTTTTTAAACATGCATTGCAACCTGCTGGCAAACTCAATCATTACCGGAAGGAGGCGAGCGTTTGCTAATATCCATTTCCCAGTGACTGAAAATAATCTGCCATCCTATGAAACGGGAGCACAGGACGTGTGGTTGAGGTGGTGTGAGGGTTTGGGATCTGGGAAACCAGAGGATCCCGCAAACGACACTCATTATTAAGGCATTATATCAGTGATGTCAGTGTGTTATTTTAGGTCTTATTTAATATTTTGAAACAGCTTTAGTTTAATTTTTAATCACTTCGCTATGTGCTTTTGTCAGTTTATTAGCTTTTTGTTTTTTAAAAATATTGCTATTTAGGTTTGATTTATTTTTATTTCAGTTTTAGTTTTTTAACATTTCATTTTATCACCAAGGCAACATTTCTAATTTTCATTTGAAGTTTTTCAAGGAATATTCATATTTTATCTCAATTAACAGAAATGTTTTGAATAGATTTGATCATGAAGAAAGCCTGGAGTCTTTGATAAGAACAGTGTTTTATTATTCATCCCGTCTCATAATAATGCATTACAGGAATGAGAATAAAGATGCACATCAACCACCAACCCATATTAGCTTAAAACAAGAGCTAAAGATTATATAACACACATAAGAAGAATGAAACATGTTTCTGTATATTAGTCATTATTTGAGCACAAATAAAGTTTTAATGAAGGCACTATCCCACGAACCGAACACAGAGAGATGGAGCAGAAATAACACATTAA
Source organism: Coreius guichenoti (assembly GCA_039654105.1). Lineage (NCBI taxonomy): Eukaryota > Metazoa > Chordata > Actinopteri > Cypriniformes > Gobionidae > Coreius > Coreius guichenoti. The sequence continues at coordinate 33,865,804 of CM077190.1, read as the reverse complement.
ACATTAAATATCAGCGTTCTGAAGCACTGACGCGGTCTGTGCCGTGAAATATGTGCAGAGCCCCTGGAAAGCCCCAGAAATCCTCATCGCTCCTGCCTCAATAAATATACCTGCATAAATAGAGCTGTGTGTGACTGCAGCGGCACGAGGAGACGAGAACACACACGCTTCACAGTCATCTCATGTGAGGATGGTGTGGAACTTCTGTAACGCTGGAAATAACGACTTGTGTTCTCAATAAAACACTGCAGCGCATGATACTCCCTCAAAAACACCCACAATGCAACACTGAACATTGAAGAACGAAGCTGAAATACTGCAATAACACCGTTTCTGATCTCAAGCTTTATGATGACCACTCCAAAAACATCTGCACTGCAAAAAAATGATTTTCCAGCACAAATATCTAAAGATTCTTAAATCGAGATACATTTACTGGAGACGCAATCAAGTCTTGTTTTCAGAACATTTCTAAATACGTTTATAATTAAAATATGAATAATATATCTGCCGATGGGGTCAGAAAAATAAAATTCAGAATTACGAGGAAAAAAGTCGGAATTGTGAGAAAAAAAAATTCAAAATTGCAGGAAAAAAGTGAGAATTGTGAGAAGAGTTTATTTTTCTGACTCCACAGGCAGATATTTGTTCCTAGTGTTTTAAGCACAAACTCACTTCATTTTGATGCATTTTTCATAAAACAAGTCATTTTGCTTTTCCAGTAAATGTACTTGATTTAAAAATGTAGATTTTTTTTTTTTTTTTGCAGTGCTATATTTTAAATCATTATTCCATAAACTCTGATGTAAATGTGTGTCTTTCTGGTCCTTTTTTTGAGGAAAACCAAAGCAAATATATCTCTCTTAGTGAAAACATTCACATACTAAAATCAATCTGGCAGATGTAAAATATGACCAGCAGGCCGTCCGTCCACTGTACAGCGCGCGCTCAGAACTGGACCGTGTGAGCGTGTTTCTTGCACAAGGGCTTGTCTTTCTTGGAGAAGAAGGTCTGACCCTCTAGACTCGTGCTGCACACCTACAGAGAGAGAGAGAGAGAGAGAACAGGCTCAACACAGCACAAATACTGAGGACGGACTGCACTTTTGCAGTAAGAAAAGCTTGAGCTGATCAAATGTATTGAATGAAAGCATCTGTAAATCTAGTGCATGCGGTCTCTGGGCTGTGTGTTTCTGCTCATGCACGTACTGCACACACGAAGCAGGTGTCGTGCCAGGTGAAGCCCAGCGCCTCCAGGAACTTGTCACCCGCTTCGATGGGAAAGTCACAGCCGTGACAGCCGGTGCCGAAGAGGGTGTAGTAATCTACAGCGGAGAACAGACACAATCAATCATACTGATCGATGAACAAGGGTTATTATTTATTCTATCCAGCACTAGTCAGACTAGTAATAAGATCAGTCATCTCTATTGATCTGCAAATAAGCAAACCTGTTATTTTATGACAAAAAAACATTTATATCCACTATCAAAACCTTTAATATATTAAAATGTAATTTTAAGTTAC
>CM077190.1:33851778-33859278 GCA_039654105.1 Coreius guichenoti | reverse complement strand
TTATATATAATTTGTATTTAAATGATTATATATTTAATATATTTAAATGTTTCAGTAATTTATATTACCTGCGTACAGCTGTGTTACAGTCACAGTCACTGTAATGCATTTAAGTTATAGTGTCACAGATTTTATATACTTACTGCCCAACAAGACACAGTTTGAGGAATCGTTCACAAACACTGCAGGACGACACACACACTGAACTTTTAAACATATAGTTGGGAATATGAGCACTAGCAGACTGGACAAACACTACTAACTAGCAACATCTCTTCCTGAAGTGAACGTCACTCACTCACCCCCAGAACCTTCTGATGGCAGCGGAAGCAGGTCGGCGCCAGAAACTGCTCGTAACAGCGCTCGCAGTAAACAGAGCCGCGCTCCTCCACGAAACCCACGTCTGCCAGCGAGCTGTGGCAGTGCGAACAGGAGAACTCCTCCTTGTGCCACGATTTACCCATGGCCACCAGGAACGGACCCCTGCAAAACACCACAGACGCTTGTTAACAAGAAACTCGACAAATAACGGCTACGTTAACTAAGATTAAAGGACGGGTCTAAAGCTATTTCCTGCATTCTGACTTATTTACACTGTTAAAGAGTTGATTCATGGACAAAATATCAAAAAAGAGTTGGACGTATGACCAAGTATTTCTGTGCCAAATACACTCCTTCAGGAATCAAACAAGTTTCGGAAAGTTTTTTTCGAGCATGGCCCTGTATGATGTCATAAAGGGCGGAATTCCTTATATGGGCACTTCTCCCGGATGAGCACTCACACACACACACACACACACACAAACACACACACACACACACACACACACACACACACACACACACACACACACACACACCACCCAGAGCGAGAGCAAGAGCGCGTCCATCAACGAGCTTCGTTCGGGTTACGGGAGCCGTCGGCGGCGCTGCCGTTGTGTTTTTAGACCACGAGATCAACAATGTCACTAAAGAAGTGTGTTTCTGGTGTGAGGGAAAGATCACCTTGTTCAGCTTCACAAATAACCCAGCGTTAAGGGAACAGTGGATGCAGTTTGTGTTTCCGGAGTTCTGCAAGTGTGTGTGTTTGCTCCCGGTCATGAGTGGAAACTGCAGGCGGTGAAACTGCATCAAATGTGTGTGTTTTGTTGGTAATCGGCGCGTAAGTGCATATAATGTGAACAACACCAACGTATAGTGAATCGAGAGTTATCCAGGGATAATGCCATGATATGTGTATGTGTGTGTGTATGTGGGTGAGAGTGTGTGTGTGTGTGTGTGTGTGCTCGTGACTCTTTAGCTCCGCCCACTGCACGCCTCCACGGACTCGGCTGTTTTCAGAAAGAATCGGTACAGTGTATCTGTCTTTTATAAATATGATAAAACTAAAGACTCTTGGGAGATATGAAGGATCAACACTACTCTATAGATACTCAAGACTAACATGAGACTGGCAGAAACTGTGTGTGTTATGACCCTTTAATAAATACTGCTCATTGGTAGTTAATGCATTAACTATGGGATCTTATTGTAAAGTTTTTATTCCTCATAAAACGATGATTTCTGAGTGAAAGCATGTCTGATTTGACTTTCACGGCTGTTATCAGAGCTCTGTCTGTCCTGACACTGTGAAACAGTCGTTTTGAGAGAGTGGATGTGTAGATCAGATGTGACGGGATCTGTTCGGGTAACGTGAGGACGGCAGCGGGGATACGGGTTACAAATCGGATGATTAGCTGGAAGGGAAAACAACAGACAGCGGCGCTATCAAATGCAGAAAACGGAGACTTTAAGCTTGGATGTCACGGCCGCTTTCGGCAGGAGTCTGGCAGTCTGTGCGCAGGCCGCGGCGGCGTAACGGATACCGGCGCTCGCTCGCGCTCTCTGGGGGACGAGCTGAAGGAGTCGGAGCTCCTGAACCACGAAAACTGGCCTCACCGGCACGCCAAATCTATCAGACGCTTCTTCCTCTGCAAATTAAACTTCACACCGACATTACTGTCAACTCTGAGCTGCTTCAGACCATGAATTATAACATTTGTGACCCTGGAGCACAAAACCAGTCATGCGTCTCACGGGTATATTTGTGGCAATAGCCAACAATACATTGTATGGGTCAAAATTATAGACTTTTCTTTTATGCCAAAAATCATTAGGATATTAATTAAAGATCATGTTCCATGAAGATATTCCTACTGTAAGTATATCAAAAAATGTATTATTAGTAGTAATATGCGTTGCTAAGGACTTAATTTGGACGACTTTAAAGGTGATTTTCTCAATATTTAGATTTTTTTCTACCCTCAGATTCCAGATTTTCAAATAGTTTCCAAATATTGTCCTCTCCTAACAAACCACACATCAATGGAAAGCTTATTTATTCAGCTTTCAGATGGTGTATAAATCTCAATTTCAAAAAATTGACCCTTATGACTGGTTTTGTGGTCCAGGGTCACATTTGATCTCATCAAGATCATGTTTTCTTAGGTCTCTTTCAAGGTTACAAAATTTGCAACAAATGTAACACTTTTTAACACTCTAATACTTTTATTCATCAAGGATGCATTAAATTGATCAAAAGTGACAGTACAGACATTTATAATGTTACAGAAGATTCTATTTCAAATAAATGCTGTTCTTTTAACCTTTCTATTCATCAAAGAATCCTGAAAAATAAAATGTATCAGTTTCCACAAACTGTTTTCAACACTAATAATAATAATCATAAATGTTTGTTGAGCATCAAATCATCATATTAGAATGATTTGTGAAGGATCATGTGACACTGAAGACTGGAGTAATGATGATAAATTCAGCTTTGATCGCAGGAATAAATTACACTTTACTATATATCCACATAGAAAACAGCTGATTTATCTTATAATAATTTTTCACTGTTTTTACTGTATTCTGAGTAAATAAATGCAGCTTTAGTGAGCAGAACACTTTTGAATACTAGTTTACATTTAAGTCACATTAAGAAAATAAATAAATACCCAAAGAGAAAACTAAATAATAGAAAACGTATTCTTGATCATTTTAAACTGTAAAGTTTCCAGAGAAGCACAAAAAACCCCAAAACACAAAACAATGTAACATTTTTCACAATGACTTGATATCTTAAGTATCGAGTTCAGAAAATCTATAAAGTATCAACCTGATACGTCAGTGTGTTTTGAGCTGATAAAATATTATTCACATGACTCATCTGTGATTGAATGAATGATCTATTGTGTGAATAATATCAGAAAGTGCATTTCTGCAACACTCAGATAACATTTCACACCACATGATGCTTGCCCTTTATTTGGAGCTGCTTTTGTGCTACATACATTGTATTTGTTGACAATAAATAATCTCTTACTTTTAAATACATTTTTTTTAGATGTTACATGTCAAATACTATATATTTTGGAGTTAGTGGACTGTGATTTTTATTTGATTTCATTTTTATATACAAAAGTTTTTGATCTGTAAGATTTTTAATGTTTTTAGAAGAAGTCTCTTCTGCTCACCAAGGCTGCATTTATTTGATTAAAAATGTAATATTGTGAAATATTATTAAAAAATGTAATTTATTCCTGTGATCAAAGCTGAATTTATCATCATTACTCCAGTCTTCAGTGTCACATGATCCTTCAGAAATCATTCTAATATGATGATTTGATGCTCAAGAAACATTTATGATTATTATCAATGTTGAAAACAGTGTAAAACAATTTTTTCAGGATTATTTGATGAATAGAAAGTTCAAAAGAACAGCATTTATCTGAAACAGAATCATCTGTAACATTATAAATGTCTGTACTGTCACTTTTGATCAGTTTAATGCGTCCTTGATGAATAAATGTATTAATTTCTTTACGTTCTTTCCCAAAAAAAAGATAAATTTGGACTGACTCAAAACTTTGAACAGTAGTACAATGTTGCAAAAGCTTTCCATTTCAGATAAACACTGTTCTTTTAAACTTTCTATTCATCAAATAATCCTGAAAAACATTTTCAACACTGATAATAATCATAAATGTTTGTTGAGCAGCAGATCATCATATTAGAATGATTTGTGAAGGATCATGTGACACTGAAGACTGGAGTAATGATGATAAATTCAGCTTTGATCACAGGAATAAATCACACTTTACTCAGGGCTCGACATTAAGCCTGTTCACGTGCTTGTAAATCTGTCATTCGCTTGTCCAAGCAAAAAATTTGCTTGTCCGAAATTTTTTTTGTGTGTGTTGTAAATATAATTTATTCTGAAGCAATATTCTCTCCAGTGTTCAGTCAGCTTTGACATTTAAATCTGCATATCTGTGATATTTTTACTTTTTATAAAGGGCATTTTTCCCTAATCTTATTAAATATAGGCTGTGCATCAGCTTTCATTTTATATTCTTAAATTTGATCAATAAATTTAATTAGAATAAGACACTATAGGGCTGTTACCAATCAAATTAAATCATTTACACTGAAAAATTACAACTGCATTAAATAATGAGATTGTTTTAAATATTTATTGAATATACAAATAAGAAATGTTGGAAAGAATGTTTAAACATGAAAGTAGGTGGTGTCAGGTGATCGTCTTAATGAGTCATTGAGTCGATTCGTTCAAACGGCTGATTCATTCAAGATCGCTTATGAATAGGTCATTGAATCTTTGATTCCACCGATTCATTCAAACGCTGAATCATTCAGTAACACACACCGTTGCTGTGAGATGCGTTACGGTTCTGCTGTGATCTTTAAACTATTTTCGCTGCTGAAACAGAACAAAAACAGTCAATACTGCGTCTAAAATGTAAGTGATTTAATGTTAATTAATTGTTTATGGAACTGTCATATGAAACCAGTATCACATGTTCAGTCGTGATGGTATTCATTACTCTTGGTCGTGTGATGTTGCTTAACTGTATCATATGTAAAAAATATAAAATTTCCACATTTTGAATGTTTACCGCAGTGTGTTACTGAGTTTCTGTGTGTGAGCGGCACTCATTTGTTTTGATTTCTCCTCGAGAGGCTGAGCGAGCGTCAACAGTATATATATATATATATATATATCATATTATTATTCACTATCAATCGCCCCTTACACTAAATGAATGCAGAATCATTCTATCGTTTTAGTGAATCCCTAGTTATTTTTGTTGTTGACATTTTAATCAGGATACTTGTCCGGTCGGGCATGTAAACTTCTCTTTCACTTGCCCCTTTAAAAAATCCACTTGTCCCGGACAAGCATTAATGTCGAGCCCTGCTTTACTATATATTCACATAGAAAACAGCTGTTTTACATTAGAATAATATTTCACTATTTTTACTGTATTTTTGATCAAATAAATGCAGAAGAGACTTCTAAAAACATTAAAACTTTTGAATGGCAGTGTATTTATTTTCACTATATATGCTTTTTATTTATACTTATGCCATATTTATGACCCTGGAGCACAAAACCAGTCATGCGTCTCACGGGTATATTTGTGGCAATAGCCAACAATACATTATATGGGTCAAAATTATCCATTTTTCCTTTTATGCCAAAAATCATTAGGATATTAAGATCATGTTCCATGAAGATATTTTGTAAATTTCCTACCGTAAATATATTTAAAAAATTATTAGTAGTAATATGCGTTGCTAAAGACTTCATTTGGACAACTTTAAAGGAGATTTTCTCAATATTTAGATTTTTTTGCACCCGCAGATTCCAGGTTTTCAAATAGACTGGTTTTGTGGTCCAGGGTCACATTTAGAGAGAAAGATATTTAGGGCCAGATTTACTAACTAAACCCTCTTTTGGCATTACAAAATCACTGCCAGGATTTCCTAAAGACACTGTGAGAAACTAGCGTGAAAGGCGTGGACAGGGTTATTTTTGCGACTGATCGCATGTGCATTTGTAGGAGATTCCCTTTCAGACTCAGTTGCATAATAAATAAATCATGCGCTGGTCAACTGACTGGTATTTGCAACATTATTTACAGTTGCATCTGTTAAATGCAAGGGTTAAATCACATTCAATATCTGTGTTGTTTGAGGAGTCTCATGATGTCTGACCTGATGACCATGTTGCAGTGAGCGCACATGGGCGTCCGTGTTCCCGCCGGGATGTGCTCGGCTCTCTGCACCAGCGACTCGTCCTGGTCACTGGGGTGAGCTTGAGGAGCGGGCCGAACCGGTCCCTTCGGAAGGCTGTTGCTGACCCGTCCCGTCTGCGCCGCAGGTGCACCTGCTTTGGGAAGCCCTAATCAAAGAGAAAGAGATTTCAATCTGTGCGACCCCTCGCTGAACCTCACCTACAACAGCGTCTGTGTTACAGGAGATAAAAAAAGGTAATGAGATCGGACGATATTGTGTGCGGCCGTGTAGCGTGACTGAAGGTGAGGGAAAGTTCTGGTTAAGATATATGAACTCTATCTCTTCTGAAGGGTTCGTCGGACCATCTGCGGCCGGGACATCCACACCGCGCCGCTGCAAAACAATGGATCGATTTACTCTGGCTGGGAAAAAAAACAACATTCCCAGAACTGGAGGAGACACCTGGCAAAATAACCGGCCGTCTCTGGGAGTGGAAGGACAAGCCTTCCCTTCTCTGAGGGGTCAGAGGTCGGCGAGGCGCAGTGGGCGGCACAGAGCGGCTCATTCAGACGGTGCTGGAATCAAAGCCGCACAGATCACGGAGCATGTGCCCCCTTGATTTTCGCGTAACGGAGGGAAAACGAGCCGTCAGATCCGTGCGAATGAATCCGCGAGCCCGTCTGCTGAAGCTCGACGCCGTCACTGGCGCTCTCACAGGCATCAAATATATATATATATATATAGAGCATGAAACAGAGCTCAAATGTGATTGTCCAACAGAACTTCTGAAATGGATCTCTACAGATAACCATTGAGAAGCAGCAGGTCAAAGGTCAGAGGATCAGCAGCTGAGTCATCACAGAAAGAGTCGTCACATCCTGAGACTGGAGTGAGATAAGACAAGCGCTTCCTCTCAGCTGAGCGTCTGTTGGAGGAGGAGGAAACGCTTCTGACGTGTGAATACATCCGTCCGTCAAACGCGTCTGTGGGAACTGAGCCGAAGCAACTACTGAGTGTTCAAAAGACTGACTCAATATTACACCGCACTTAAACTAGCTCCATTATGTCAAATCAAATCAAATCACCTTTATTTATATAGCGCTTTTTACAATGCCAATTGTTTCAAAGCAGCTTCACAGTGGTAACAGGAAAATAATGCAACAGAATTTGATTCGGCTGTACAGCCGCTCTGGTGAAAACGGTGATGTCATCAGCTCATTTCAATTATCATATAGTGTCAATGCGGGCAGATCAGTAATATAGTTGAAATTTAAGTGTCCCCAACTGAGCAAGCCAAAAGCCAAAGGCGACGGTGGGAAGGAACCAAAACTCCTTCAGGGCCAGAATGGAGAAAAAAACCTTGGGAGAAACCAGGCTCAGTCGGGGTGCCAGTTCTCCTCTGGCCGACGAACAAATAGT
>CM077190.1:33836778-33846778 GCA_039654105.1 Coreius guichenoti | reverse complement strand
AATTTGAGGGGTAAATGTGTTTATGTCCAGTTGTTCCTTATTTTATCATTGTAATTGTTGTGTTGTGTTTACAATCACACAGGTCTGTAACACACTCAAATGATGAACTTGGTATTGCCATGTTTTCAGATGATACTGTATATTATGGTATATCTCTAAATAGCATCTGTTACTTTTCTGTGGTGTTGCATCCGATAACTCAGCGTCAAGTTCGGTTCAGGAAGAGCTCGCGGGAGGAGGAGAAGCTGCGATGGAAAGCTTGCGGGACACACGGCGCTCGTGGCAGAGGTCACACAGGGCACATATGCATTGACCAGCTGGAAACACGCACCAAACACACCGACAGCAGGTGACCGGCGACTCACACACTCGCTGCAAAATTAATTTCATCCACGGAGAGCCAACATACGGCCCAATTAAACCTCTAATCTTTATTGATCACCACATGGAGTCTGTTTAAAACCAAAACACATTCTGTTACTCCTAGATATTAGTCTAATAAACACATAAACGCACACACACTCTGAGCTTATTAACTAAAAACATCATATTAATGTTTTATAACGCTTAATATTTTTATGGAAACTGATACATTTTATTTTTCAGGATTCTTTGATGAATAGAAAGTTCTAAAGAACAGCATTTATTTGAAATAGAATCTTTTGTAACATTACAAATGTCTTTACTATCACTTTTGATCAAATTTAATTTATGTATTAGTTTATTATGATTTTTAAAATCTTTTCAGCAGTAGTGTATGACGGTTTCCACACAAATATGAAATGTTTTCAACACTGATAATAATCATAAATGTTTCTTGAGCATCAGATCATCATATTAGAATGATTTCTGAAGGATCATGTGACACTGAAGACTGGCGTAATGATGATAAATTCAGCTTTGATCACAGGAATAAATTACACTTTATTATATATTCACATAGAGAACAGCTGATTTACATTTTAATAATATTTCACTATTTTTACTGTATTTTGATTTTTAAAAAAAAGAGAAAATTATTACAATTATTCCAAAACTAAAGTGTTAAAAGTTTCATCACGTCACTAAAAGCACTAGTAATAGTGATGACTGACTTGACTTTAGTAATAAGATGAAACGCAGTGCAGTGCTGCCACCTAAAGTCCACTCTCAGAACTGCGTCCGTGTTTTAAAGCCTGTGGCAAATGATGAAGGTGCATTAAAGTCAATAGACGCATTAATATATAATCAGCTCTCAGGTTTCTCTGTACGTTACGACAATCACATTTCATTTTCTTCAGTGTCTGTCATTTAGTTTTAAGGGTTCTTTGGCTCCTGAGGACAAATGTGACGATTACAAATGGACAGAGAAACTGCAGGAGAGGGAAATAAAGACTGAGGGATGCGTGGCCAGAAGGTGAAATCATATCTATTATTTATCACTAATAAAAAAATATTAGAAATGTTGTGATCTTCTGTCATAGATGGGCTCTATAAAGGGTTTGTGGGATGAAGCATTGAGTGTCTCGTGTCACATGACTGATCAACCGCTGAGCTTCATTAGACACACAAATACAGCTCTGAATACTTGAATGGGGAGAGACAGAAAATGGCCAAGAGTATGTTGCAATAAAATCCAACCAGTAAAAGCTAGTATTTCTCAGGATGATCCAGATAATAGCAGCAACACAAGGCATACATACACCGATCAGGCATACCATTATGATTTATTGTGTTGGTCCCCCTTTTGCTGCCAAAACAGCCCTGACCCGTCGAGGCATGGACTCCACTAGACCCCTGAAGGTGTGCTGTGGTATCTGGCACCAAGATGTTAGCAGCAGATCTTTTAAGTCCTGTAAGTTGCGAGGTGGGGCCTCCATGGATCGGAGTTGTTTGTTCAGCACATCCCACAGATGCTCGATTGGATTGAGATCTGGGGAATTTGGAGGCCAAGTCAACACCTCTAACTCGTTGTTGTGGACTCAAGGTTTCCCAGCAGAACATTGCCCACAGCATCACACTGCCTCCACCGGCTTGCCTTCTTCCCATAGTGCATCCTGGTGCCATGTGTTCCCCAGGTAAGCCACGCACACGCACCCGGCCATCCACGTGATGTAAAAGAAAACGTGATTCATCAGACCAGGCCACCTTCTTCCATTGCTCTGTGGTCCAGTTCTGATGCTCACATGTCCACTGTTGTCGCTTTCGGCGGTGGACAGGGGTCAGCATGGGCACCCTGACTGGTCTGCGGCTATGCCGCCCCATACGCAACAAACTGTGATGCACTGTGTATTCTGACACCTTTCTATCAGAACCAGCATTAACTTCTTGAGCAATTTGAGCACAATTTAGCCCTTGTCAAACTCGCTCAAATCCTTACGCTTGCCCATTTTTCCTGCTTCTAACACATCAACTTTGAGGTCAAAATGTTCACTTGCTGCCTAATATATCCCACCCACTAACAGGTGCCGTGATGAAGAGATAATCAGTGTTATTCATTTTCAGTGGACATAATGTTATGCCTGATCAGTGTATATTTAAGTGATAATATTGGTTAAACAAACTACAATACTTAACGTTCATTCAAACTATCCGACTGCGGCATTCCATCAGATTTCGTTTTGCAGCGTTAAGCATTATAACCAATCACACATGTTTCTGTTGAGCTTATGAATGTGATGGCCAATCAGAGGCGTTCAGATTAGTCACCACTGAAACTAAGAGTATTGTTCCAGTGCGTACGCTCTCTGACTGAAACTCACAAAGTCTCCCGTCATAAACAACAAAGTGCAGATTGGATGTGAGAGATTCATGTGGCAGTGTCGTCAGCTTCCGTGATTTTAACGGGTATATATATATATGCCAAAACTTTTGGAATCATTAAGATTATTTTACAGTAAAAATAGTGAAATATTATTCCAGTGTAAATCAGCTGTTCTCTATGTGAATATATAGTAAAGTGTAATTTATTCCTGTGATCAAAGCTGAATTTATCATCATTACTCCAGTCTTCAGTGTCACATGATCCTTCACAAATCATTCTAATATGAGGATTTGCTGCTCGAGAAACATTTATGATTATTATCAGTGTTGAAAACAGTTTGTGGAAACTGATACATTTTATTTTTCAGGATTCTTTGATGAATATAAAGTTCAAAAGAACAGCATTTATTTGAAATAGAATATTTTGTAACATTATAAATGTCTTCACTGTCATTATTGATCAGTTTAACGCGTCCTTACTGAATAAAAGTATTAATTTCTTTCAAAAAAATACAAATAAAATCGTACTGATCCCAAACGTTTGAACAGTAGCGTATATACATGCTTCCTGAAAACAGAATTGTTAATGTAATCTGAGGAACTGGAGTGTTTTCAGTGGAATCAGAATCGGTTTCATCTCTTAAAACTCAACCATTAAACCAAACGCTGTCCCAACAGTCAGAGTTCAAGAAGAAAAGAGAAGAAAACAGAGAAAAGAAGAGACACAACAGATGCAGAAACATGAAAGAAAAGCTTTATTCAGAGTATAAGAGCAATAAAAGAAAGTACAGACATCAGATCATCAGAGGAACAAACAGAGGAGAAACAGACGCAGATATAAGCCATGCATGCAGAGAAACACAGACGACAGGAACCTCAAACGAATGATCGTCCTTTATCCAAAACACTCTCATACATTCAGTGAAGAGACACAGAGTCACATGACTGTGATTGACAGACGTGTCGTGTGGGCGCGATGGAGGGAGATTTATCTGCTGAGTTTAGGATTGGAAGGATTCAGCAGAACATCAGACGGATCTACTACACATTGAGCGTTCGGGCCGAGACCCCATGATGCCAGTCTCTCAGCTTGTTGTACTGAGGCCGGACCAGCTCTGGGTCCACTTTAGTCACCCTGACAGACCGACGACACACACACACACACACACACACACACACAGAGAGAGAGAGAGACAGAAAGAAGGACAGACAGGAAATAAACTGATTAAACAGTTATAGTTTCAGAAAGCAGGAGGACAGTGAGAGTGAAACGACACAAAGCCTCAGCACAACCGCATAATAATATAATGCATAACTTTATTGTTTAATAATTTATATATAATTAATAAATATAATACACAATTATAATATACTATATTTATAATATAATGCATAACTTTATTGTTCAATAATGTATATATAATTAATAAATATAATACACAATTATAATATACTATATTTATAATATAATGCATAACTTTATTGTTCAATAATTTATATATAATTAATAAATATAACACACATTTATAATATACTATATTTATAATATAATGCATAATTGTATTTAATAATGTATATATCATTTACAATATAATACATAATAATATACTATATTTATAATTTATAAATATTATAAAGAATAATATATAATAAAATATATATAATAATAATAATAATAATAATAATAATAATAATATACAACTAGTAATAATACTATAAAACAATGTATATATTTATAATATTTATAAATATAATACATAAAAATATATACACATATACACGCATCATTTTATTATTTAATAATGTATATACAATTTATAAATATAATACATAATTATAATATACTATACTTATATTTTTAAATATTATAAAGAATAATATATAATAAATAAAAAATTATATATATATATATATATATATATATATATATATATATATATATAATTTTTTATTTATTATATATATATATATATATATATATATAGTAATTATAGCTATATTATAAAATAATAATATTTATATATTTATAAATAAAATACATATATATATACACATATACTGTCATATAATGCACAATGCATAGTTGTATTATTTAATAATTTATATACTATATTTATAATATGTAATAATAATAATAATAATAATATATATAACCTTATATACTTATAACTTAATACATTTGTAACAAATTATATTATAATATAATATAATATAATATACAAACATTATATTATAATATTACAATTATTGTAATAAGTTATATTATTTTACATTATAAAAAAAAATTAAATATTAGTTCATCCATATCTCAGTATCAGCACTGTTCAGTTTCATTATGCGGTCTCTAAAGGTATCTGTCCATGTAGACAGTAAGGCAGCTCACTAATTGATGAAACAAAACAGCCCTGATTACCCACAATCCCACTTCATGACTACCGGCAGGGCGGTCTGAGGCACAGCTCCGATCAGACAGAAGATTGTGAATAATCAGACAGAGGAACATCAGAGGAACAGGAGATCTGAACACTTACTTCTTCCCAGGCCGGTTCTCCTGAGCTTGATCTAGAGGACAGAAGCAAGAGAGACTTTGAATTACAGCTTTTACACTTTTAAAAGTGTCCAGGAAAGCGTTTCGCGGTTCCTACCGTTCTCTGTGCCGGTGATCTGCGCCAGGATGCGGAAGGAGCGCGACTGAGACGTGCCGGTGCGCGGGTGCCAGTCCTCCGTGTCCTCGATCAGACGCTTCTTACTGGAGTCGCTGAGCGGAAAGGCGTGGTTCACCTCCAGCTCCGGGACGGGCTTCCGGGCCGTTCTGATACACACAGACACACACCACATCACTAAACATTCACGACAACAACTACTGTACATAAAACACTGAGATCTGTTTACCTGGGAGGAGTCTTTCTATAGAAGAGACGGAAAACAAGAGAATCAGAGAAAAGAGACCCAAAACACCCCCATAATTCATATCAAGATATCATATCATTCATATCATATCTACTTACTTAAGAATACTCTGAGGTCCACTATGGAAATAAAAAGTCAAGAAAAATAAATATAAAATATAATGATAATTATTATTATTTATTGATGACATTTATTATTATTATTAGTGCAAATGAACAAGTTAATTTAAATTGCATGCAAATGTAATTCAAAATGTGTCCTATAACTACAGAATATCTTTTAATAAAGAACTGATTTAATTGAAAAATACTAAATTAATAATAATATTCATATACTTGTTTTATATATATATATAAAAACTTAATACATTTGTAACAAATTATATTATATAATAATATATTATAATTATTATAATATAATAATTTATAGTATTTTACATTATAGAACTTTATAATTTTTAAAAACAAGAAAATATTATTATTACATTTTATATTTATTTATTGATATGTATTATTATTAGTGCAAATTAACAAAAGTTAATTCAAATTCTGCATGCAAATGTAATTCAAAAAGTGTCATATAACTACTGAATATATTTTAATAAATTATTGAATTTAACTGAGAAATACTAAATTAATCCCAAATGTCATGCTCAATGCATTAAAAGGGAAAATAAAAATACATTTTTTTTATAGATAATTATCTATAGTCTAACCAGTGTTATTTTAGTATCATTGAGATA
The DNA here is from genome assembly GCA_039654105.1 of Coreius guichenoti. Lineage (NCBI taxonomy): Eukaryota > Metazoa > Chordata > Actinopteri > Cypriniformes > Gobionidae > Coreius > Coreius guichenoti. The sequence goes on along the minus strand of CM077190.1, from coordinate 33,840,384 downwards.
TTATTATAGGTTTTTATTAATATTTTGAATTTGCTTTTATTTATTTACATTTTATTTTTATATTATATTTTTAAATATCCGTTTTAATTTTAAAGTTTTAGTAACTATGTTATTTGTCAATTTTATTCTTTTTTTAATGTCTATATAGATTATTTATTTTAGTAACATCAAATTAAAATAAATGAAAATGAGAAATGTTGGCAAGTTTAAAGTATTTTAGGAATTAATTTAGCAAGTTTTTTTAAAAAGGAAAATCCGTTTAAAAGGTTTTTAAAAATGTTAGAATAAAAAGGAAAATCCGTTTAAAAGGTTTTTAAAAATGTTAGAATATTTTTTAATTCCATTTGTTGCCACTTTGTTCAGTTACTAACAACTAAAGCCATAAACATTTTTGTTACTTGAAATAAAATAAAAATTAACTGAAATAAAATAAGTTTAAGGTTTATGTTTATATACATTGGGGAGAACAAGTATTTGATACACTGAGTGACGGAATCTAAAACAAAAATCCAGAAAATCACATTGTATGATTTTTAAATAATTAATTTGCATTTTATTGCATGACATAAGTATTTGATCACCTACCAACCAGTAAGAATTCCGGCTCTCACAGACCTGTTAGTTTTTCTTTAAGAAGCCCTCCTGTTCTCCACTCATTACCTGTATTAACTGCACCTGTTTGAACTCGTTACCTGTATAAAAGACACCTGTCCACACACTCAATCAAACAGACTCCAACCTCTCCACAATGGCCAAGACCAGAGAGCTGTGTAAGGACATCAGGGATAAAATTGTAGACCTGCACAAGGCTGGGATGGGCTACAGGACAATAGGCAAGCAGTTTGGTGAGAAGGCAACAACTGTTGGCGCAATTATTAGAAAATGGAAGAAGTTCAAGATGACGGTCAATCTCCCTCGGTCTGGGGCACCATGCAAGATCTCACCTCGTGGGGCATCAATGATCATGAGGAAGGTGAGGGATCAGCCCAGAACTACACGGCAGGACCTGGTCAATGACCTGAAGAGAGCTGGGACCACAGTCTCAAAGAAAACCATTAGTAACACACTACGCCGTCATGGATTAAAATCCTGCAGTGCACGCAAGGTCCCCCTGCTCAAGCCAGCGCATGTCCAGGCCCGTCTGAAGTTTGCCAATGACCATCTGGATGATCCAGAGGAGGAATGGGAGAAGGTCATGTGGTCTGATGAGACAAAAATAGAGCTTTTTGGTCTAAACTCCACTCGCCGTGTTTGGAGGAAGAAGAAGGATGAGTACAACCGCAAGAACACCATCCCAACCGTGAAGCATGGAGATGGAAACATCATTCTTTGGGGATGCTTTTCTGCAAAGGGGACAGGACGACTGCACCGTATTGAGGGGAGGATGGATGGGGCCATGTATCGCAAGATCTTGGCCAACAACCTCCTTCCCTCAGTAAGAGCATTGAAGATGGGTCGTGGCTGGGTCTTCCAGCATGACAACGACCCGAAACACACAGCCAGGGCAACTAAGGAGTGGCTCCGTAAGAAGCATCTCAAGGTCCTGGAGTGGCCTAGCCAGTCTCCAGACCTGAACCCAATAGAAAATCTTTGGAGGGAGCTGAAAGTCCGTATTGCCCAGCGACAGCCCCAAAACCTGAAGGATCTGGAGAAGGTCTGTATGGAGGAGTGGGCCAAAATCCCTGCTGCAGTGTGTGCAAACCTGGTCAAGAACTACAGGAAACATATGATCTCTGTAATTGCAAACAAAGGTTTCTGTACCAAATATTAAGTTCTGCTTTTCTGATGTATCAAATACTTATGTCATGCAATAAAATGCAAATTAATTACTTAAAAATCATACAATGTGATTTTCTGGATTTTTGTTTTAGATTCCGTCTCTCACAGTTGAAGTGTACCTATGATAAAAATTACAGACTTCTACATGCTTTGTAAGTGGGCAAACCTGCAAAATCGGCAGTGTATCAAATACTTGTTCTCCCCACTGTATGTGTGTGTATATATATATATATATATATATATATATATATATATATATATATATATATATATATATATATATATATATATATATATATATATATATATATATATATATACACTCACCTAAAGGATTATTAGGAACACCTGTTCAATTTCTCATTAATGCAATTATCTAATCAACCAATCACATGGCAGTTGCTTCAATGCATTTAGGGGTGTGGTCCTGGTCAAGACAATCTCCTGAACTCCAAACTGAATGTCAGAATGGGAAAGAAAGGTGATTTAAGCAATTTTGAGCATGGCATGGTTGTTGGTGCCAGACGGGCCGGTCTGAGTATTTCACAATCTGCTCAGTTACTGGGATTTTCACGCACAACCATTTCTAGAGTTTACAAATAATGGTGTGAAAAGGGAAAAACATCCAGTATGCGGCAGTCCTGTGGGCGAAAATGCCTTGTTGATGCTAGAGGTCAGAGGAGAATGGGCCGACTGATTCAAGCTGATAGAAGAGCAACTTTGACTGAAATAACCACTCGTTACAACCGAGGTATGCAGCAAAGCATTTGTGAAGCCACAACACGCACAACCTTGAGGCGGATGGGCTACAACAGCAGAAGACCCCACCGGGTACCACTCATCTCCACTACAAATAGGAAAAAGAGGCTACAATTTGCACGAGCTCACCAAAATTGGACAGTTGAAGACTGGAAAAATGTTGCCTGGTCTGATGAGTCTCGATTTCTGTTGAGACATTCAGATGGTAGAGTCAGAATTTGGCGTAAACAGAATGAGAACATGGATCCATCATGCCTTGTTACCACTGTGCAGGCTGGTGGTGGTGGTGTAATGGTGTGGGGGATGTTTTCTTGGCACACTTTAGGCCCCTCAGTGCCAATTGGGCATCGTTTAAATGCCACGGCCTACCTGAGCATTGTTTCTGACCATGTCCATCCCTTTATGACCACCATGTACCCATCCTCTGATGGCTACTTCCAGCAGGATAATGCACCATGTCACAAAGCTCGAATCATTTCAAATTGGTTTCTTGAACATGACAATGAGTTCACTGTACTAAAATGGCCCCCACAGTCACCAGATCTCAACCCAATAGAGCATCTTTGGGATGTGGTGGAACGGGAGCTTCGTGCCCTGGATGTGCATCCCACAAATCTCCATCAACTGCAAGATGCTATCCTATCAATATGGGCCAACATTTCTAAAGAATGCTTTCAGCACCTTGTTGAATCAATGCCACGTAGAATTAAGGCAGTTCTGAAGGCGAAAGGGGGTCAAACACAGTATTAGTATGGTGTTCCTAATAATCCTTTAGGTGAGTGTATATATATATATATATATATATATATACACACACAAACCCGATTCCAAAAAAGTTGGGACACTGTACAAATTGTGAATAAAAACAGAATGCAATGATATGTGTGTGTGTGTGTGAAAAATGTTTATGGCTTTAGTTGTTAGTAACTAAAAGTGGCAACAAATGGAATTAAAAAAAAAATATTCTAACATTTTTAAAAACCTTTTAAACGGATTATTTCCGTTTAAATTATTTTACTTGCTAAATGAACTCCTAAAATACTCTAAACCTTTCAAACTGATTTTTTT
>CM077190.1:33821182-33836278 GCA_039654105.1 Coreius guichenoti | reverse complement strand
AGTCAGAGACAGAGAGAGAGAGAGAGAGAGCGAGAGAGAGACAGAGAGAGAGAGAGAGAGAGAGAGAGAGAGAGAGAGAGAGAGAGAGAGAGAGAGAGAGAGAGAGAGAGACAGAGAGAGAGAGAGAGAGAGAGAGAGAGAGAGAGAGAGAGAGAGAGAGAGAGAGAGAGACAGAGACAGAGAGAGAGAGACAGAGAGAGAGACAGAGAGAGAGAGAGAGAGAGAGACAGAGAGAGAGAGAGAGAGAGAGAGAGAGAGACAGAGAGAGAGAGAGAGAGAGAGACAGAGAGAGAGAGAGAGACGAGAGAGAGAGAGAGAGAGAGAGAGAGAGAGAGAGAGAGAGAGAAGAGAGAGAGAGAGAGAGAGACAGAGAGAGAAATATTTTTTGATTTAAGTACATAGTAGTTAAGGCCACCTAATATAACCTCAATACTTGATTTCTTACTAAGATGTACGCATGTATGTTATACAGAAAATCAGTCCTTCACGTTTAATTGAATGTGTGCCATTTCTTAAGTTTTTTTAAAATTTACTAGTGATTTATGAGTGAAAATTGTTTGTGCATTAATTTTAGACAGTCTGTGTTTATGCAACTGACCTCTGACAATAATGGCCTGTTACCCACCAAGAATAAATATAACCATAACTATATTAGTGTCAACACCAGCGCATGATATCGTTCTGTTTATTATAAGCGCGCTGCAGTTTCGTTGTCTGTCACTTTAAATACTCGAGCTCATTAAAGGACGGGTCTAAAGCTATTTTCTGCATTCTGACTTATTTACACTGTTAAAGAGTTGATTCTCATGCTAAACATGGACAAAACTTCAAAAAATGAGTTGGAGTATTTCTGCGCCTTCAGGATTAGAACAAGGTTCGGAAAGTTTTTTTTCGAGCATGGCCCTGTATGATGTCATAAAGGGTGGGATTCCTTGTATGGGCACTTCTCCCGGATGAGCGCGCGCGGCACGCACACACACACACACACACCACACCACCCAGAGCGAGAGCAAGAGTGCGTCCATCAACGAGCTTCGTTCGGGTTACGGGAGCCGTCGGCGGCGCTGGCGTTGTGTTTTTAGACACGAGATCAACAATGTCACTAAAGAAGTGTGTTTCTGGTGTGAGGGAAAGATCACCTGTTCAGCTTCCCAAATAACCCAGCGTTAAGGGAACAGTGGATGCAGTTTGTGTTTCCGGAGTTCTGCAAGTGTGTGTGTTCGTGGCATTTCGGTGACTAATGTTTTATAAACAAGGCCCAGTTTGACGCTGGATTTGCAGATCGTTTGAAACTGAAAGATGGAGCGGTCCCAGCAATAAAAGATCCCGGGTCATGAGTGGAAACCGCAGGCGGTGAGTGAAACTGCATCAAATGTGTGTGTTTTGTTGGTAATCGGCGCGCAAGTGCATATAATGTGAACAACACCAACGTATAGTGAATCGAACGTTATCCAGGGATAATGCCATGATATGTGTGTGTGTGTGTGTGTTTGTTCGTGACTCTTTAGCTCCGCCCACTGCACGCCTCCACGAGCTCGGCTGTTTTCAGAAGAATCGGTACAGTGTATCTGTCTTTTATAAATATGATAAACTAAAGACTCTTGGGAGATATGAAGGATCAACACTACTCTATAGATACTCAAGATTAACATGAGACTGGCAGAAACTGTGTGTGTTATGGACCCTTTTAACCAGGATGGATTCTGATTGGCTGTCAATGTTTTTATTGTTCATCAGCTGGAAAAATTTATTCTGAAAGTGATTCCAATTATATTGTTTATCTGTGCCGCTATCGTTATAGTTGTGTTGTGGACTCTAAAAAGTTTTTTTTTTTTTTTTAACTGTATCTTTCACATTATCATTATAGTTATCATTATTGGTGTGAACGGGCCTTAACTCTTGTAATGTGTGTCATATAAAAGAGGTATGACACTAGTAATGGAAGACCTTATCATCCACTCAATATTCATACTCAAATGTTTCAGAAACACGTACAGACATGCCGGGGTTATTAAGAAGCGAGACTGAAGCGCTGATCTGGGTGGTTTGGGTTCAAATGTCTCTCTGGGATCTCAGAGTAAACGCTGCGCTTGTCTTAACGTGATGTTATCTTAATAGTAAAGCTTAAGTGCTGTTTGATGGCCTTTGCAGACTCACTGACAAATGTTCAACAGCTATGAAAACGGCACTAAAAGACTTTAATGGGAGATTCCAGAGCTCTTGCACAATCTCTCTCCCCTAAATTTCCTTTCTAAGGGCTCATAACTCCAGAATATGAGCCGTTCCTTCTGCTGCACTCAGAGGTGCTTCATTTCATTCCAATTAAATATAAAAAATTTAATTCTACAGCCCATCCCTTCCCTTTTTAATTAATCTGCCTATGGTCAACACACATTTACTGGAATAAAATCATGCAGAAATGAGCACAGTGTCTTAATTTACTTCTTTACATACCTCTCACAAAATAAATCTTGCAATGAAAATAATTGAAATAGATAAGGTCCAGCTGCAAAAATGATAAAGTATCATAAAAGAGGTCTGTATGACTATATTCCAGGTCATCCAAAGGCATACATTTGTAAGGAAGTTGGTATTTACAGATACTTTTATGGCCTTTTCCAGAGGTTGACAGCATCTATCCACATTCACTTTGGTTAAAAGCATCAGCCAAAATGCATAAATATAATTGATCTAAAGAGGATCTGGAAGGTCTGGCTCAACATGAGAGTGAGTAAATGATGAGTTAACGATGCACTAGCCCTTTAATTGTAATTTACCAACTCTAGACTGACCGTCTAACACTCAAAACTGAACAAAACTACAATTAAAGATTCAGTGGCCAGGACACTCATTAACCCTCTGAAGAAACACCATTAAAACAAGAGCCGGCCGATCCGAACATCTTGCCTGCATTAGATCCTGCGAGAGGCCGCAGGAGGGACTGACCCGGCCAAGAGCCAAACATCTCTTCTCCTCTGGAGGCACCACTGTCATATTTACACAATCAATGAAGGTTCTGCATGAACTATGAGAAGAGGCACCAGCGGTCAACAGTATGGAATAATTAAGATTTTTTAAATGTTTTAAAAAGTCTCTTCTGCTCACCAAGGCTGAGTTTACTTAATCAAACATACTGTAAAAACAGTGAAATATTATTCCGGCATATCATCATATTAGAATGATTTCTGAAGGATCATGTGACACTGAAGACTGGAGTAATGTAGGGCCCTATGATATCCACGATGCAGAAAAACCGCAATCGCGGAATCCAGTCATAAAAACGGAAGTTAATGTATAATGTGGAATTTCGATATGGCGATATAGTCTAGTGCCTGTGAATATCGTCATATATCATAAACACACAGAAACTTAAAGCTCTTCACTGCAACCATCAAAATAAAAGTTTGGATTAACTTTAAACATTAATTGTGACAGAAAATACACACACACACACACACACACACACACACACACACACACACACACACACACAAAACTGAATTTCTGAAAAGAAAAAAAAAAAAAAAAAAAAAAGTTTCTTAGGAATTAAATTGTATTTTTAAAATAAATAAATAGTTGTTTTTATGAATTAAATTAATTAGAACCGCGCTGTCATGCTTTTTGATTATTAAAATTTAATTAAAACATTAAAATGGAATCAAGCAAACTTAAAACAGAAAACAGAATTTGGTAAAAAAATAAAACTGATTTCATAGGGCCCTAGTAATGATGATGAAAATTCAGCTTTGATCACAGGAATAAATTACACTTTACTATATATTCACATAGAGAACAGCTGATTTATTCATATTTGGAATAATATTTCACTGTTTTACTGTATTTATGATCACATAAATGCAGCAGTGGAGAGCAGAAGAGACTCTCAAAAACAAAACTTAAAACTTAATTATAATCAAGAACTCCTACAAACACTAACATGCATAAGAATATTCCAGTGTCAATCTGTCTGTGTGTGTCTGTGTCTGTCTGTGTGTGTGTCTGTGTGTGTGTGTGTGTGAGTCTGTGTGTGTGTGTGTGTCTGTGTGTGTGTGTGTGTGTGTCTATCTGTCTGTGTGTGTCTATCTGTCTGTGTGTGTCTGTGTCTGTGTGTGTGTGTGTCTGTGTGTGTGTGTGTGTGTCTGTGTGTGTGTGTGTGTGTTACCTCAGCAGTGAGAGGTTCAGGTTCCCCGTACAGGCTTTGATTTTGTTCTGGGCTTCCAGGTGTGTCATTCCCTCTGTGGCGATGCCATCGATAGACAACACAACGTCTCCGACGCTGATCTTGGCTTTAGCTGCCTTTCCTCCATCTGTCAGCTACAACAAACACAAACACACAGTTCAGAGAGGAACTACTACACAACCCAAGTCGGCGTCTAATCCCATTGCTATAAAAATTATAAATGATTTGGAACAACATTCATATGCAACAACACAATTAATATTTCTCAAGTGACATGCACAAGAGATCGATTGCAATATACAGTTTCACTGATAATCCAGTGAGTCATTAACCACTGTCAATCAATCAACAGTCAGTGAGCTCAATCTGATTCATGTGGTTTTGTGAAGCAGATTCATTAAAGGGTCCATAACACACACAATTTCTGCCAGTCTCATGTTAGTCTTGAGTATCTATAGAGTAGTGTTGATCCTTCATATCTCCCAAGAGTCTTTAGTTTTATCATATTTATAAAAGACAGATACACTGTACCGATTCTTTCTGAAAACAGCCGAGTCCATGGAGGCGTGCAGTGGGCGGAGCTAAAGAGTCACGAACACACACACACACAATGGCATTATCCCTGGATAACTCTCGACTCACTATACGTTGGTGTTGTTCACATTATATGCACTTGCGCGCCGACTGCCAACAAAACACACACATTTGATGCAGTTTCACTCACCGCCTGCGGTTTCCGCACTCTTGCTCTCGCTCTGGGTGGTGTGTGTGTGTGTGTGTGTGTGTGTGTCTGCTTATCCGGGAGAAGTGCCCATATAAGGAATCCCGCCCTTTATGACGCCATACAGGGCCATACTCGAAAAAAACTTTCCGAAACTTGTTTGAATCCTGAAGGAGTGTATTTGGCACAGAAATACTCCGTCATACGTCCAACTCGTTTTTTTTTTACTTCGTCCATGTTTAGCATGAGAATCAACTCTTTAACAGTGTAAATAAATGAGAATGCATGAAATAGCATTAGACCCGTCCTTTAAAAAGATTCATTAGAGATCAACACATACGTGCAAAGGAGAACGAATGAAAACATCAATCCAGCCCGTTTCTCACACAAATCAAATGAGTTAAAGAAGTTTGAACACTTTAGTTACCTTTTATTGTGATTGATATTAAAAAGAGTGGTAGTCTTCAAAATTTCAAACAAATAATCAATCTTTCAACAAAATTTACTTTTTTTTGCTTGACTTCAGTTGTCTCGAGTTACTTTGCCCTGATTAGACTGATCATTGTGTTATTTTAGTGTTATTAATATAATATTACAGTATTAATATATTAAATTAGCTTTTACTTTTATATTTTCAGTTTTTAGTTTAAGTTTCAGTAATTGTGTTGTGTGCACTGCTTTGTAACTTTTATAAGTTTTTCTAAGCACATTTTTCTCAAATATTTCTATTTAGCTTTCTTTTTTTATTTAAATTTTAGTCATTTTAGTACTTCAACTTACTTCTTTAAATTGCCAAAGCATCATTTCTAATTTCTATTTAAGTATAAGTTAATGTTTCTCATCTTATACTTGTATTTTATTTCAGCTCTATTTCACTAAAGGACACTGTTTTTAATAGTTTTAGTTAACAATAACAATGGTTTGACGACGCCTCACATCCTACCGTAGGCCAGTCGCTTTGATGTCGAAATGTAATAAATCTCGTATGCCGTATGTAATATATCTCCAGACTTAAAAGCAGAGCTGGACAGATAATTATACAGCAAAAAGATCTGGCCTTTAATAATCAAACCATTCACAGAAGCTGAAGATAACAGATGATTGATGTTCCGCTGACCTTTGACCCTCTTGGCCAGATCCGTACGCTGATGCCGGAGTGCGGCGAGATGTTCATGTGAGCAGACGCGGATGATGTACTAGCGTGAGGAGACGTGAGGAACACCAGCTGTAATTTCTGATGGGCTTTAGATCTGGGCTGGGAGACGCTGCAGTGCCGTTGACCTTATCAGATCAGACCTGACGGGCTATTAGACTCCATCCTCGCTCTTGTTAGTACTCAGATCTTGTCTGGGCTAATAAACAACCCAATACATTACTAGATAACTACAGCAGGGGAAGGAAAGTCTTTACTCCAATGATTTACACAAAGGCTTCTGTGGAGAGTCTTCATACTAAAGGCCTTGCATGTATTCTTTACAGGAAATCCCAGAATGCACTGAACAAATCAAGAGAAATGCATGTTATATTTCATCCAATACCAAAAAGTACCAATATAAATTTCAAATTATATAATTATATTAACAAACTAAACAAGTGTTTCCCTATCATTATACTCTATTAACAAATGAGATGCTTTTTCATGGTGAGAAACCATGAGCTTTTTTTAAAAGTTTTTGATAGAAAACCCCAAAAATTAATAAATATAAACATAAAGTAGGCAAGAAGAGATGCACTGATCGACTGGCCAGGGATCGGCCGATTTTACAGATTCCGAGCCGGTTTTGTTGCCAGTGGCAATAACGTCAGCTTCGCTCTCTTCTCTTCATTGGTGACACACACACACACACACACACACACCTCTCACTCACTCGTCTCATTCGCTCCGGTTAAATAGTGCTTGTATGGTTTCATTTCCTACACACACACACACACACACACACACACACACACACACACACACACACACACACACACACAGACACGTGACGCTCGCGGTGTTACTATGATGACATGAATTTCATCTCCAGAGCCGCCTTGAGAGTCATTTTATGAACATTTTACCGTTTAATTTGAGAAAAACTGTCATACCATAAACACAGAAACTTCACGGCAACCCGTCAAAATAATAGTTCGGTTTAAGTTGACAAATATATTACTATTGTATAGTACTATTGCATTACTATTATACAGTATAATGTGTGTCTTAATGTAATACTAGTACTAATAACACCAATACAAAGTTTATTTTTAAAGGAAAAAAAAAAAAAAAAAAAAAATTTTCCTCCATGTTAACAGTAAACCTCTGTTTGCCAAAAAAAAGGGAAGGGTTTATTTAAGTTTCATTTGATTAAAAATAAATTGTTTTATTATTCATTTGACCAGAAAACTAAAATTACACAACACAGGAAAAAAAAATAAAAAAAAAAATTCATAGGGCCCTATTATAAATTAATAATTTGTGATTTTTATATCTCTCTTTATTCTATTGCATTTATTTGTGCTGTTGTTTGAAATTTGTTTATTTGTTCTTATTTTATTAGTCTTTTTACTTGTTTTTTTTAATGAAAAATTTGCATTGCAGAAAAGTAGGTTTTTGTTTGTATACACTGTCAATTATAGTTCTTTGAAAGAAAATCGGAATCGGCAAAAATCGGAATCGGCAGGTCACTACAAATTTTTTTTTTTTTTAAATAATAATAATAATAATAATAATAATAATTCTTCAGAATCGGTGCATCTCTATAGGCAAGACTTGATTTTTTTTCAAGAGGAATCGACTGCATTGTGAAAAAGGGTGTTCCATCTCAGAATTACATTTTTTTTTTTAAACGGTAAACAGTATACTATTTCCATACTGCTATTTGCCAACATTAATTTTAATCGTACATACTATGTAGGACATTTAATAAACTTTTAATAGATTAAATTGTATAAGTTTCATGTTTTCAATGAATCTTGCAACGCCTACTTTAAGACTGATATGAAGTGAAGTGGCATGAGCCTCTGTGCTGCTCGATGTGTCTGAACAAGAAGGGCTCATTTACAGGTGTGCATGCGAAGCATTATGCAACCATGCATGACGAACATCCGTCATTCATCACACTGTAGTTCTCCTCACTTCACATCTGCTAGGCAACTAACTCAACTAAAGCTCCTGAGTCAGATTAAGACTTGCTCTGCTCTGGGCCACAGCTTTAAAACAACAGTTATGATGCAGGACTGATGACAGAAACACTGCATCCTGTCAAAATCAAGTTTTGCCTGATTCCATGATTATTATTATTTATTTTTTTTGAGTCAAAAGGGTTTAGAGCAACACGAGGACAGGTGTATTTATGTGAAGCTTTCCTTTGAGAAAGTGAATTGTGATTTCTTGTTATCTTTAAAAGACAAAGACTTATTGTGACAACTGTCCCTCATCTTAACCCTATAATTTCTACAATGAGCAGATGGAATAGAGCAATTCAGTGAATTTACTGTATAATGTCACAGAATTTGGCAAATTCTGGATGAATAAATCAAAAGTAGGGCATATCATATACATATGGAAACGCAAAGAAAATAAATAATTTTATGAAAAAAAAAAAAAAAAAAAGTTTATTTAAATATTTGTATATAAGAATTTGTATTAGAAGTTGATAAAGTTTTATTAATTAAATTATTTAGACCAGCATTTTTGATAATTAAAATGTGATCCAGAAAAAATTAAAAATGGCAAACATGGAATTTGAGAAAAAATAAAACGTGTTTTATATGACCCTAAAATGTAGTTTTTGTTAAACCTTTAATACATTTTTGTTGAATCAGGATTACTATTGTTGAAGCAATAAAATTATTAACTGAAAATAAATCAAATCTAAAATTAAAATTAAAATAAAAATAAAAATAAAAATAAATCAAACCTCAATAGAACTCATAAAATGAAAAAAGCACATAATGAAATTACAAAGAAAAACTAAAATTAACATGAAAAATAAAAATATATAAAAAAAAAGCATATTTTTAATTTGGTTTTATTTTTATATGTTTAGTTTTCATGTTAAGTTTAGTTTATTTCTTTGTAATTTCATGATGTGCTTTTTTCATTTTATAAGCTCCATTGAGGTTTAATTCATGATTTCAATTAATTAGACATGATTTTTGATTCCAGGGAAAAATAAAAATGGAAAAAAAAATGTATTTGGGGGAAAAAATAAAAAGGATGTCATAGGGCCCTAAGAAATGATATATGCCACACTGCATTATTCCAGCAGCAGGAACTAGAAAACTAGAGGTCACAACTCTAAACTGCGTCCCACACATCTAAGAAAGCTCCTCTGGGAGTTTGACGGGGTCACACACACTCATTCTGCACTCTCTGAGTCATTAGGTCAACGACAACAGCCGGGCCTCAAAGCCTAAATCCTATTTAATGGCCCAAGGAGACCCGACAACACAAGAACATGAAGAGAGCGGAGGGGTCTTCACACGCTAAACTGATACAGACACACGTGTAAGAGAGCCGCTTAACATCAGCTCGAGGCCCAGCAGTCATTTCTTTTATTAACGTCATAAACTAAACCTCAGCCTCATAAAGCTAAAGGCAACAAGGATCAAATCCCACTGCAGAGAAGAACTACACCCCAAATCAAACAGAACATCTCACAGTTTGCCTTTACGTTTCCCTTTAAATGTTTTTATCCATCACATTTCCAGCTGCATTTTCAAAATGAAAGATTAACAGGATGGGGCTGAGTTATGATGTGTGAACGGAGAGAAAACACAGTTTGAAAGCCATTTCACTAACATAATGTGATGTACACATTATAAACATCCTATGAGGAAATAATAAAATAAAAACACAGATAAATATATAAATATAGGCTAATATATGAATTTTAAAAATTATATAAAATAAAAAAAGTATAATTTTAAACTATATTTAATATTATAATACATACATACATAAATACATACACACACACACACACACACACACACACACACACACACACACACGATTCCAAAAAGAGTTGGGACACTGTACAAATTGTAAATAAAAAAGGAATGCAATAATTTACAAATCTCATAAACTTATATTTTATTCACAATAGAATATACACTCACCTAAAGGATTATTAGGAACACCTGTTCAATTTCTCATTAATGCAATTATCTAATCAACCAATCACATGGCAGTTGCTTCAATGCATTTAGGGGTGTGGTCCTGGTCAAGACAATCTCCTGAACTCCAAACTGAATGTCAGAATGGGAAAGAAAGGTGATTTAAGCAATTTTGAGCGTGGCATGGTTGTTGGTGCCAGACGGGCCGGTCTGAGTATTTCACAATCTGCTCAGTTACTGGGATTTTCACGCACAACCATTTCTAGAGTTTACAAAGAATGGTGTGAAAAGGGAAAAACATCCAGTATGCGGCAGTCCTGTGGGCGAAAATGCCTTGTTGATGCTAGAGGTCAGAGGAGAATGGGCCGACTGATTCAAGCTGATAGAAGAGCAACTTTGACTGAAATAACCACTCGTTACAACCGAGGTATGCAGCAAAGCATTTGTGAAGCCACAACACGCACAACCTTGAGGCGGATGGGCTACAACAGCAGAAGACCCCACCGGGTACCACTCATCTCCACTACAAATAGGAAAAAGAGGCTACAATTTGCACGAGCTCACCAAAATTGGACAGTTGAAGACTGGAAAAATGTTGCCTGGTCTGATGAGTCTCGATTTCTGTTGAGACATTCAGATGGTAGAGTCAGAATTTGGCGTAAACAGAATGAGAACATGGATCCATCATGCCTTGTTACCACTGTGCAGGCTGGTGGTGGTGGTGTAATGGTGTGGGGGATGTTTTCTTGGCACACTTTAGGCCCCTTAGTGCCAATTGGGCATCGTTTAAATGCCACGGCCTACCTGAGCATTGTTTCTGACCATGTCCATCCCTTTATGACCACCATGTACCCATCCTCTGATGGCTACTTCCAGCAGGATAATGCACCATGTCACAAAGCTCCAATCATTTCAAATTGGTTTCTTGAACATGACAATGAGTTCACTGTACTAAAATGGCCCCCACAGTCACCAGATCTCAACCCAATAGAGCATCTTTGGGATGTGGTGGAACGGGAGCTTCGTGCCCTGGATGTGCATCCCACAAATCTCCATCAACTGCAAGATGCTATCCTATCAATATGGGCCAACATTTCTAAAGAATGCTTTCAGCACCTTGTTGAATCAATGCCACGTAGAATTAAGGCAGTTCTGAAGGCGAAAGGGGGTCAAACACAGTATTAGTATGGTGTTCCTAATAATCCTTTAGGTGAGTGTATATTATTCACAATAGAATATAGATAACATATCAAATGTTGAAATGGCTCATTTTGGATTTCATGAGAGCTACACATGCCAAAAAAGTTGGGACAGGTAGCAATAAGAGACCGGAAAAGTTAAATGTACATATAAGGAACAGCTGGAGGACCAATTTGCAACTTATTAGGTCAATTGGCAACATGATTGGGTATAAAAAGAGCCTCTCAGAGTGGCAGTGTCTCTCAGAAGTCAAGATGGGCAGAGGATCACCAATTCCCCCAATGCTGCGGCGAAAAATAGTGGAGCAATATCAGAAAGGAGTTTCTCAGAGAAAAATTGCAAAGAGTTTGAAGTTATCATCATCTACAGTGCATAATATCATCCAAAGATTCAGAGAATCTGGAACAATCTCTGTGCGTAAGGGTCAAGGCCAGAAAACCATACTGGATGCCCGTGATCTTCGGGACCTTAGACGGCACTGCATCACATACAGGAATGCTACTGTAATGGAAATCAGAAAACTTCCAGAAAACATTATCGGTGAACACAATCCACCGTGCCATTCGCCGTTGCCGGCTAAAACTCTATAGGTCAAAAAAGAAGCCATATCTAAACATGATCCAGAAGCGCAGGCGTTTTCTCTGGGCCAAGGCTCATTTAAAATGGACTGTGGCAAAGTGGAAAACTGTTCTGTGGTCAGACGAATCAAAATTTGAAGTTCTTTTTGGAAAACTGGGACGCCATGTCATCCGGAATAAAGAGGACAAGGACAACCCAAGTTGTCATCAGCGCTCAGTTCAGAAGCCTGCATCTCTGATGGTATGGGGTTGCATGAGTGCGTGTGGCATGGGCAGCTTACACATCTGGAAAGGCACCATCAATGCTGAAAGGTATATCCAAGTTCTAGAACAACATATGCTCCCATCCAGACGTCGTCTCTTTCAGGGAAGACCTTGCATTTTCCAACATGACAATGCCAGACCACATACTGCATCAATTACATCATCATGGCTGTGTAGAAGAAGGATCCGGGTACTGAAATGGCCAGCCTGCAGTCCAGATCTTTCACCCATAGAAAACATTTGGCGCATCATAAAGAGGAAGATGCGACAAAGAAGACCTAAGACAGTTGAGCAACTAGAAGCCTGTATTAGACAAGAATGGGACAACATTCCTATTCCTAAACTTGAGCAACTTGTCTCCTCAGTCCCCAGACGTTTGCAGACTGTTATAAAAAGAAGAGGGGATGCCACACAGTGGTAAACATGGCCTTGTCCCAACTTTTTTGAGATGTGTTGATGCCATGAAATTTAAAATCAACTTATTTTTCCCTTAAAATGATACATTTTCTCAGTTTAAACATTTGATATGTCATCTATGTTGTATTCTGAATAAAATATTGAAATTTGAAACTTCCACATCATTGCATTCTGTTTTTATTCACAATTTGTACAGTGTCCCAACTTTTTGGAATCGGGTTTGTATGTGTGTGTATATATATATATATATATATATATATATATATATATGCACACACACACTACCAGTCAAAAGTTTGGAAACTGTACTATTTTGATTGTTTTTGAAAGAAGTCTCTTCTGCTCAATAAAGGCTATATTTATGTTATTAAAAAAAGTTTATTTTTTAAAAGTTTATTAAATGGAGCACCAGTCTTCAGTGTCACATGATCCTTCAGAAATCATTCTGATATGATGATTTGATGCTCAAAAAACATTTATGAATATTTTCAATGTTGAAAGCAGTTTTTTTCAGATTCTTTGATGAATAGAAAGTTCAAAAGAACAGTATTTATCTGAAAAAGAAAGCTTTTGTAACATTGTATTACCGTTCAAAAGTTTTGGGTCTGTAAGAATTTTTTTTTTTTTTTTTGGGAAAGAACGTAAAGAAATTAATACATTTATTCAGCAAGGATGCATTAAATTGATCAAGTGACAGTAAAGACATTTATAATGTTGCAAAAGCTTTATATTTCAGATAAATACTGTTTTGTAAATTGCATATTAAAATATATTCAAATAGAAAAAAAGTTATTTTAAATTGTAAAAATATTTCACAATAATACTGTTTTTGCTGTATTTTGGATCAAATAAATGCAGGCTTGGTGAGCAGAAGAGACTTCTTTAAAAAAAAAAAACAAAAAAAAAAAAAACAATCAAAATAGTACAGTTTCCAAACTTTAGACTGGTAGTGTGTATTTATATATTTTAAATATTTTATAATTTTATTTATACTTTATTTATAAAATATATTTTAAAATGATGTTTATACTTATAAGAATAATATAATATAAGGGTATAATAATAAACAATTTTAAATTGTATTTAATTTTTTTTATAAATAATATAAATAAAATAAATTCCATATATAATATAAAAAAATAATATATAAATAAAATAAATTCATGATTAATGAAAACTGTGAAAAGTAAGCAGTATATTTTAATAAAAGATTAAGAATAATATTCACTGATTCAAATTTACAATAAAAGGCCAGAAACACCAGAAAGCAAAAAGAAAGTAAACAGGGTCTATACTTTCATTTCACGCTGACCTTATAATAAAATGAACAGGACAAATATCCTTTGTTTGGTATGAAACGAAACCGAATGTTTCCCATGACGCGTTTGGCAGAGATGTGTATCTCTAGAAAGCCAAACGGATGAGACACTCGCCCTCTTCCACTTGGCAGTCGCTGACCGCGCCGCAGAACCAGCGCTGGTTTAATGCTGGGCAGTAAACGCTAATGAACGGTTGCCCAGATACGACACCGGAGTTCTGCAGCCATTTTCCTTTTATAGCCGTCTGAGGGTATCACGGGCCACATCACACACACACGCTTATCAGTCACACAACCTCCACAAAACAGGCTCACAATCCCAGTAACCAGCGGAGCATTGTGACATTTACAAGGCAGGCCTTAATCAAAAACTTCATTTGAGCCACCAAGACTCATTGCTTCTCAATATAAACCGAAGAGGAGGCAGAAATGAGAGAACAGTGGCTAAAACACCAGCCATGTGAAAAAATATGGTGATGTGAATAATTACAGAGAAGCAGTTCAGAGTAACTGATGAAGAAAAGCGCCACATGTTGTTATCCGGACGTGAGTTATGCTAAACCAGACAAAATAAGACACAACATTCGTTTCAGTTCGGACGTGGACGGCAGCCAAACGCTTCCATGTGCGCCTCTCAAATTAGTCACATTAGCCACAATCAAATTAAGGTGAAATTCCCCATAAAGATGTTTGATGATAAACCCATGGATCATCATTATCCGCTCTATGCATCCGTGTATATGCAAGCATGTTGTCAAAACAAGGCCGAAGGGAAGTTTCCGTTCCTCTTGTGTGCGCTGTGTATGATTAACAAAAGCAATCTACATTAATAACGCATCATTTAGTGTTTGTGCACCAAAACAGGTTCAGTGTGGATCTACATGTGTGTTCAGTCACGATACGATCAGCCAACTGTGTTAAATGACTCAGAACGTATTAAATGGGCTGGACTGGTTTGCATCGCCTCAAACCACAGACCCAGTTATTTCTGGTACTAATGCTAAATTTTGGCTCAATAAAAAGCCAAAGTTTTAAACTCATACATTTTGTGAAGAACAGAGATCCTGGCCTTAGCAAACAGCTCTAATGAAAGCAGACTTAAGTGTGGACTGTGGAAAGATAATATTTGAACGTTAACTTTAGTGGAACGGCTGCTTTTCCTCCATTAATCTTTATCGAGACTTGAAAACGTGCCGATATGTTACAAGATTTTGCTGTCAGCGTATTAAAGCCCACACTCGTAGAGTAAAGTTCACTGACTCAAAGCGAGAGAGTGTTTTTGTCCCCCGGAGGGCCTCACACGGGCTGATTGAAA
>CM077190.1:33648682-33818682 GCA_039654105.1 Coreius guichenoti | reverse complement strand
AGCAGTCCTTCCTTCCATCCATCCATCCATCCATCCATCCATCGAGCAGTCCTTCCTTCCATCCATCCATCCATCCATCCATCCATCGAGCAGTCCTTCCATCCATCCATCCATCCATCCATCCATCGAGCAGTCCTTCCTTCCATCCATCCATCCATCCATCCATCCATCGAGCAGTCCTTCCTTCCATCCATCCATCCATCCATCCATCCATCGAGCAGTCCTTCCTTCCATCCATCCATCCATCCATCCATCCATCGAGCAGTCCTTCCTTCCATCCATCCATCCATCCATCGAGCAGTCCTTCCTTCCATCCATCCATCCATCCATCCATCCATCGAGCAGTCCTTCCTTCCATCCATCCATCCATCCATCCATCCATCGAGCAGTCCTTCCTTCCATCCATCCATCCATCCATCCATCCATCCATCGAGCAGTCCTTCCTTCCATCCATCCATCCATCCATCCATCCATCGAGCAGTCCTTCCTTCCATCCATCCATCCATCCATCCATCCATCGAGCAGTCCTTCCTTCCATCCATCCATCCATCCATCCATCCATCGAGCAGTCCTTCCATCCATCCATCCATCCATCCATCCATCGAGCAGTCCTTCCTTCCATCCATCCATCCATCCATCCATCCATCGAGCAGTCCTTCCTTCCATCCATCCATCCATCCATCCATCCATCGAGCAGTCCTTCCTTCCATCCATCCATCCATCCATCCATCGAGCAGTCCTTCCTTCCATCCATCCATCCATCCATCCATCCATCGAGCAGTCCTTCCTTCCATCCATCCATCCATCCATCCATCCATCGAGCAGTCCTTCCTTCCATCCATCCATCCATCCATCCATCCATCGAGCAGTCCTTCCTTCCATCCATCCATCCATCCATCCATCCATCGAGCAGTCCTTCCTTCCATCCATCCATCCATCCATCCATCCATCGAGCAGTCCTTCCTTCCATCCATCCATCCATCCATCCATCGAGCAGTCCTTCCTTCCATCCATCCATCCATCGAGCAGTCCTTCCTTCCATCCATCCATCCATCCATCCATCGAGCAGTCCTTCCTTCCATCCATCCATCCATCCATCCATCGAGCAGTCCTTCCTTCCATCCATCCATCCATCCATCCATCGAGCAGTCCTTCCTTCCATCCATCCATCCATCCATCCATCGAGCAGTCCTTCCTTCCATCCATCCATCCATCCATCCATCGAGCAGTCCTTCCTTCCATCCATCCATCCATCCATCCATCGAGCAGTCCTTCCTTCCATCCATCCATCCATCCATCCATCGAGCAGTCCTTCCTTCCATCCATCCATCCATCCATCCATCGAGCAGTCCTTCCTTCCATCCATCCATCCATCCATCCATCGAGCAGTCCTTCCTTCCATCCATCCATCCATCGAGCAGTCCTTCCTTCCATCCATCCATCCATCCATCCATCGAGCAGTCCTTCCTTCCATCCATCCATCCATCGAGCAGTCCTTCCTTCCATCCATCCATCCATCGAGCAGTCCTTCCTTCCATCCATCCATCCATCGAGCAGTCCTTCCTTCCATCCATCCATCCATCCATCCATCGAGCAGTCCTTCCTTCCATCCATCCATCCATCCATCCATCCATCGAGCAGTCCTTCCTTCCATCCATCCATCCATCCATCCATCCATCCATCGAGCAGTCCTTCCTTCCATCCATCCATCCATCCATCCATCCATCCATCGAGCAGTCCTTCCTTCCATCCATCCATCCATCCATCCATCCATCCATCGAGCAGTCCTTCCTTCCATCCATCCATCCATCCATCCATCCATCCATCGAGCAGTCCTTCCTTCCATCCATCCATCCATCCATCCATCCATCCATCGAGCAGTCCTTCCTTCCATCCATCCATCCATCCATCCATCCATCCATCGAGCAGTCCTTCCTTCCATCCATCCATCCATCCATCCATCCATCCATCGAGCAGTCCTTCCTTCCATCCATCCATCCATCCATCCATCCATCCATCGAGCAGTCCTTCCTTCCATCCATCCATCCATCCATCCATCCATCCATCGAGCAGTCCTTCCTTCCATCCATCCATCCATCCATCCATCCATCCATCGAGCAGTCCTTCCTTCCATCCATCCATCCATCCATCCATCCATCCATCGAGCAGTCCTTCCTTCCATCCATCCATCCATCCATCCATCCATCGAGCAGTCCTTCCTTCCATCCATCCATCCATCCATCCATCCATCGAGCAGTCCTTCCTTCCATCCATCCATCCATCCATCCATCCATCGAGCAGTCCTTCCTTCCATCCATCCATCCATCCATCCATCCATCGAGCAGTCCTTCCTTCCATCCATCCATCCATCCATCCATCCATCGAGCAGTCCTTCCTTCCATCCATCCATCCATCCATCCATCCATCGAGCAGTCCTTCCTTCCATCCATCCATCCATCCATCCATCCATCGAGCAGTCCTTCCTTCCATCCATCCATCCATCCATCCATCCATCGAGCAGTCCTTCCTTCCATCCATCCATCCATCCATCCATCCATCGAGCAGTCCTTCCTTCCATCCATCCATCCATCCATCCATCCATCGAGCAGTCCTTCCTTCCATCCATCCATCCATCCATCCATCCATCGAGCAGTCCTTCCTTCCATCCATCCATCCATCCATCCATCCATCGAGCAGTCCTTCCTTCCATCCATCCATCCATCCATCCATCCATCGAGCAGTCCTTCCTTCCATCCATCCATCCATCCATCCATCCATCGAGCAGTCCTTCCTTCCATCCATCCATCCATCCATCCATCGAGCAGTCCTTCCTTCCATCCATCCATCCATCGAGCAGTCCTTCCTTCCATCCATCCATCCATCGAGCAGTCCTTCCTTCCATCCATCCATCCATCGAGCAGTCCTTCCTTCCATCCATCCATCCATCGAGCAGTCCTTCCTTCCATCCATCCATCCATCGAGCAGTCCTTCCTTCCATCCATCCATCCATCCATCGAGCAGTCCTTCCTTCCATCCATCCATCCATCCATCGAGCAGTCCTTCCTTCCATCCATCCATCCATCGAGCAGTCCTTCCTTCCATCCATCCATCCATCGAGCAGTCCTTCCTTCCATCCATCCATCCATCGAGCAGTCCTTCCTTCCATCCATCCATCCATCGAGCAGTCCTTCCTTCCATCCATCCATCCATCGAGCAGTCCTTCCTTCCATCCATCCATCCATCGAGCAGTCCTTCCTTCCATCCATCCATCCATCGAGCAGTCCTTCCTTCCATCCATCCATCCATCGAGCAGTCCTTCCTTCCATCCATCCATCCATCGAGCAGTCCTTCCTTCCATCCATCCATCCATCGAGCAGTCCTTCCTTCCATCCATCCATCCATCGAGCAGTCCTTCCTTCCATCCATCCATCCATCGAGCAGTCCTTCCTTCCATCCATCCATCCATCGAGCAGTCCTTCCTTCCATCCATCCATCCATCGAGCAGTCCTTCCTTCCATCCATCCATCCATCGAGCAGTCCTTCCTTCCATCCATCCATCCATCGAGCAGTCCTTCCTTCCATCCATCCATCCATCGAGCAGTCCTTCCTTCCATCCATCCATCCATCGAGCAGTCCTTCCTTCCATCCATCCATCCATCGAGCAGTCCTTCCTTCCATCCATCCATCCATCGAGCAGTCCTTCCTTCCATCCATCCATCCATCGAGCAGTCCTTCCTTCCATCCATCCATCCATCGAGCAGTCCTTCCTTCCATCCATCCATCCATCGAGCAGTCCTTCCTTCCATCCATCCATCCATCGAGCAGTCCTTCCTTCCATCCATCCATCCATCGAGCAGTCCTTCCTTCCATCCATCCATCCATCGAGCAGTCCTTCCTTCCATCCATCCATCCATCGAGCAGTCCTTCCTTCCATCCATCCATCCATCGAGCAGTCCTTCCTTCCATCCATCCATCCATCGAGCAGTCCTTCCTTCCATCCATCCATCCATCGAGCAGTCCTTCCTTCCATCCATCCATCCAGCAGTCCTTCCTTCCATCCATCCATCCATCGAGCAGTCCTTCCTTCCATCCATCCATCCATCGAGCAGTCCTTCCTTCCATCCATCCATCGAGCAGTCCTTCCTTCCATCCATCCATCGAGCAGTCCGTCCTTCCATCCATCCATCGAGCAGTCCGTCCTTCCATCCATCCATCGAGCAGTCCGTCCTTCCATCCATCCATCGAGCAGTCCGTCCTTCCATCCATCCATCGAGCAGTCCGTCCATCCATCCATCCATCGAGCAGTCCGTCCGTCCATCCATCGAGCAGTCCGTCCGTCCATCCATCGAGCAGTCCGTCCGTCCATCCATCCATCCATCCATCCATCCATCAATCATCGAGCAGTCCGTCCATCCATCCATCCATCCATCCATCCAATCATCGAGCAGTCCGTCCATCCATCCATCCATCCATCCAATCATCGAGCAGTCCGTCCATCCATCCATCCATCCATCCATCAATCAATCATCGAGCAGTCAGTCCGTCCATCCATCCATCCATCCATCCATCCTCGAGCAGTCCGTCCATCCATCCATCCATCCATCCATCCGAGCAGTCGGTCCATCCATCCATCCATCCATCCATCCAGCAGTCCATCCATCCAGCAGTCCGTCCATCCATCCATCCATCCAGCAGTCCGTCCATCCATCCATCCAGCAGTCCGTCCATCCATCCATCCATCCATCCATCCATCCATCCATCCATCCAGCAGTCCGTCCGTCCTCCTTCGAGCAGTCCGTCCATCCATCCTCGAGCAGTCCGTCCATCCATCCATCCATCGAGCAGTCCATCCATCCATCCATCCAGAGCAGTCCGTCCATCCATCCAGCAGTCCGTCCATCCATCCATCCAGCAGTCCGTCCATCCATCCATCCATCCAGCAGTCCGTCCATCCATCCATCCATCCAGCAGTCCGTCCATCCATCCATCCATCCAGCAGTCCGTCCATCCATCCATCCATCCAGCAGTCCGTCCATCCATCCATCCATCCAGCAGTCCGTCCATCCATCCATCCATCAGTCCATCCATCCATCCATCCATCCATCCGTCCGTCCGTCCGTCCGTCCATCCGTCCATCCATCCATCAGTCCGTCCATCCATCCATCCATCCATCCATCAGTCCGTCCATCCATCCATCCATCCGTCCGTCCGTCCATCCGTCCATCCAGCAGTCCATCCATCCATCCAGCAGTCCGTCCATCCTTCCATCCAGCAGTCCATCCATCCATCCAGCAGTCCGTCCATCCTTCCATCCATCCATCCATCCATCCATCCATCCAGCAGTCCATCCATCCTTCCATCCATCCATCCATCCATCCATCGAGCAGTCCGTCCATCCATCCATCGAGCAGTCCGTCCATCCATCCATCCATCGAGCAGTCCGTCCATCCATCCAGCAGTCCGTCCGTCATCGAGCAGTCCGTCCATCACTCCATCCATCCATCCATCGATCGAGCAATCCATCCACCCATCGATCGAGCAGTCCGTCCATCCATCCATCCATCCATCGAGCAGTCCGTCCATCCATCCATCCATCCATCGAGCAGTCCGTCCATCCATCCATCCATCGAGCAGTCCGTCCATCCATCCATCCATCGAGCAGTCCGTCCATCCATCCATCCATCGAGCAGTCCGTCCATCCATCCATCCATCCATCCATCGAGCAGTCCGTCCATCCATCCATCCATCCAGCAGTCCGTCCATCCATCCATCCATCCATCGAGCAGTCCGTCCATCCATCCATCCATCCAGCAGTCCGTCCATCCATCCATCCAGCAGTCCGTCCGTCATCGAGCAGTCCGTCCATCACTCCATCCATCCATCGATCGATCGAGCAATCCGTCCATCACTCCATCCATCCATCGATCGATCGAGCAATCCATCCATCCATCCATCCATCGATCGATCGAGCAATCCATCCATCCATCCATCCATCGATCGATCGAGCAATCCATCCATCCATCCATCCATCGATCGATCGAGCAATCCATCCATCCATCCATCCATCGATCGATCGAGCAATCCATCCATCCATCCATCCATCGATCGATCGAGCAATCCATCCATCCATCCATCCATCGATCGATCGAGCAATCCATCCATCCATCCATCCATCCATCGATCGAGCAATCCATCCATCCATCCATCCATCGATCGATCGAGCAATCCATCCATCCATCCATCCATCGATCGATCGAGCAATCCATCCATCCATCCATCCATCGATCGATCGAGCAATCCATCCATCCATCCATCCATCGATCGATCGAGCAATCCATCCATCCATCCATCCATCGATCGAGCAATCCATCCATCCATCCATCCATCGATCGAGCAATCCATCCATCCATCCATCCATCGATCGAGCAATCCATCCATCCATCCATCCATCCATCGAGCAATCCATCCATCCATCCATCCATCCATCGATCGAGCAATCCATCCATCCATCCATCCATCGATCGATCGAGCAATCCATCCATCCATCCATCCATCGATCGATCGAGCAATCCATCCATCCATCCATCCATCCATCGATCGATCGAGCAATCCATCCATCCATCCATCGATCGATCGAGCAATCCATCCATCCATCCATCGATCCATCGAGCAATCCATCCATCCATCGAGCAATCCATCCATCCATCGAGCAATCCATCCATCCATCGAGCAATCCATCCATCCATCCATCCATCGAGCAATCCATCCATCCATCCATCGATCGAGCAATCCATCCATCCATCCATCGATCGAGCAATCCATCCATCCATCCATCGATCGAGCAATCCATCCATCCATCGAGCAATCCATCCATCCATCGAGCAATCCATCCATCCATCCATCCATCCATCGAGCAATCCATCCATCCATCCATCGATCGAGCAATCCATCCATCCATCCATCGATCGAGCAATCCATCCATCCATCCATCGATCGAGCAATCCATCCATCCATCCATCGATCGAGCAATCCATCCATCCATCCATCCATCCATCGAGCAATCCATCCATCCATCCATCCATCGAGCAATCCATCCATCCATCCATCCATCCATCCATCGAGCAATCAATCCATCCATCCATCCATCCATCCATCCATCGATCAAGCAATCCATCCATCGATCAAGCAATCCATCCATCGATCAAGCAATCCATCCATCCATCCATCGATCGAGCAATCCATCGATCGAGCAATCCATCCATCCATCGAGCAATCCATCCATCCATCCATCCAGCAATCCATCCATCCATCCAGAGCCATCCATCGAGCAATCCATCCATCCATCCATCCATCCAGCAATCCATCCATCCATCCATCCATCCAGCAATCCATCCATCCATCCATCCATCCATCCATCGAGCAATCCATCCATCCATCCATCCATCCATCGAGCAATCCATCCATCCATCCATCCATCGAGCAATCCATCCATCCATCCATTGAGCAATTCATCCATCCATCGAGCAATCCATCCATCCATCCATTGAGCAATCCATCCATCCATCCATCCGAGCAATCCATCCATCCATCCATCCGAGCAATCCATCCATCCATCCATTGAGCAATCCATCCATCCATCCATTGAGCAATCCATCCATCCATCCATTGAGCAATCCATCCATCCATCCATCCATTGAGCAATCCATCCATCCATCCATCCATTGAGCAATCCATCCATCCATCCATCCATCCATCGAGCACTCCATCCATCCATCCATCCATCCATCGAGCACTCCATCCATCCATCCATCCATCCATCCATCGAGCACTCCATCCATCCATCCATCCATCCATCCATCCATCGAGCACTCCATCCATCCATCCATCCATCCATCGAGCACTCCATCCATCCATCCATCCATCCATCCAGAGCACTCCATCCATCCATCCATCCATCCATCCATCGAGCACTCCATCCATCGAGCACTCCATCCATCGAGCACTCCATCCATCGAGCACTCCATCCATCGAGCACTCCATCCATCCATCGAGCACTCCATCCATCCATCCATCCATCCATCCATCCATAGCACTCCATCCATCCATCCATCCATCCATCCATCCATAGCACTCCATCCATCCATCCATCCATCCATCCATCCATAGCACTCCATCCATCCATAGCACTCCATCCATCCATCCATCCATCCATCCATCCATAGCACTCCATCCATCCATCCATCCATCCATAGCACTCCATCCATCCATCCATCCATCCATCCATAGCACTCCATCCATCCATCCATCCATCCATCCATCCATCCATCCATAGCACTCCATCCATCCATCCATCCATCCATCCATAGCACTCCATCCATCCATCCATCGAGCACTCCATCCATCCATCCATCGAGCACTCCATCCATCCATCCATCCATCCATCGAGCACTCCATCCATCCATCCATCCATCGAGCACTCCATCCATCCATCCATCCATCCATAGCACTCCATCCATCCATCCATCCATCCATCCATAGCACTCCATCCATCCATCCATCCATAGCACTCCATCCATCCATCCATCCATAACACTCCATCCATCCATCCATCCATAGCACTCCATCCATCCATCCATCCATCCATCCATCCATAGCACTCCATCCATCCATCCATCCATAGCACTCCATCCATAGCACTCCATCCATCCATCGCACTCCATCCATCCATCCATCCATAGCACTCCATCCATCCATCCATCCATCCATAGCACTCCATCCATCCATCCATCCATCCATCCATAGCACTCCATCCATCCATAGCACTCCATCCATCCATCCATCCATCCATCCATAGCACTCCATCCATCCATCCATCCATCCGAGCACTCCATCCATCCATCGAGCACTCCATCCATCGAGCACTCCATCCATCGAGCACTCCATCCATCCATCCATCGAGCACTCCATCCATCCATCCATCCATCCATCCAGAGCACTCCATCCATCCATCCATCCATCCATCCATCCATCCATCGAGCACTCCATCCATCCATCCATCCATCCATCCATCGAGCACTCCATCCATCCATCCATCCATCGAGCACTCCATCCATCCATCCATCGAGCACTCCATCCATCCATCCATCCATCCATCCATCCATCGAGCACTCCATCCATCCATCCATCGAGCACTCCATCCATCCATCCATCCATCCATCCAGAGCACTCCATCCATCATCCATCCATCCATCCAGAGCACTCCATCCATCTCTATTCCATCCATCCATCGAGCACTCCATCCATCCATCCATCCATCGAGCACTCCATCCATCCATCCATCCATCCAGAGCACTCCATCCATCCAGAGCACTCCATCCATCCAGAGCACCCCATCCATCTCTATTCCATCCATCCATCCATCCATCGAGCACTCCATCCATCCATCGAGCACTCCATCCATCCATCCATCCATCGAGCACTCCATCCATCCATCGAGCACTCCATCCATCCATCCATCCATCGAGCACTCCATCCATCCATCCATCCATCCATCGAGCACTCCATCCATCCATCCATCCATCCATAGCACTCCATCCATCCATCCATCCATCCATCCATAGCACTCCATCCATCCATCCATCCATAGCACTCCATCCATCCATCCATCCATAACACTCCATCCATCCATCCATCCATCCATAGCACTCCATCCATCCATCCATCCATCCATCCATCCATCCATCCATAGCACTCCATCCATCCATCCATCCATAGCACTCCATCCATAGCACTCCATCCATCCATCGCACTCCATCCATCCATCCATCCATAGCACTCCATCCATCCATCCATCCATCCATAGCACTCCATCCATCCATCCATCCATCCATCCATAGCACTCCATCCATCCATAGCACTCCATCCATCCATCCATCCATCCATCCATAGCACTCCATCCATCCATCCATCCATCCGAGCACTCCATCCATCCATCGAGCACTCCATCCATCGAGCACTCCATCCATCCATCCATCGAGCACTCCATCCATCCATCCATCCATCCATCCAGAGCACTCCATCCATCCATCCATCCATCCATCCATCCATCGAGCACTCCATCCATCCATCCATCCATCCATCCATCGAGCACTCCATCCATCCATCCATCCATCGAGCACTCCATCCATCCATCCATCCATCCATCCATCCATCGAGCACTCCATCCATCCATCCATCCATCCATCCATCGAGCACTCCATCCATCCATCCATCGAGCACTCCATCCATCCATCCATCCATCCATCCATCCAGAGCACTCCATCCATCATCCATCCATCCATCCAGAGCACTCCATCCATCTCTATTCCATCCATCCATCGAGCACTCCATCCATCCATCCATCCATCGAGCACTCCATCCATCCATCCATCCATCCAGAGCACTCCATCCATCCAGAGCACTCCATCCATCCAGAGCACCCCATCCATCTCTATTCCATCCATCCATCCATCCATCGAGCACTCCATCCATCCATCGAGCACTCCATCCATCCATCCATCCATCGAGCACTCCATCCATCCATCGAGCACTCCATCCATCCATCCATCCATCGAGCACTCCATCCATCCATCCATCCATCGAGCACTCCATCCATCCATCCATCCATCGAGCACTCCATCCATCCATCCATCCATCCAGAGCACTCCATCCATCCAGAGCACTCCATCCATCCAGAGCACTCCATCCATCCAGAGCACTCCATCCATCCAGAGCACTCCATCCATCTCTATTCCATCCATCCATCGAGCACTCCATCCATCCATCCATCCATCGAGCACTCCATCCATCCATCCATCCATCCAGAGCACTCCATCCATCCAGAGCACTCCATCCATCCATCCAGAGCACTCCATCCATCCATCCAGAGCACTCCATCCATCCAGAGCACTCCATCCATCCATCCATCCATCCAGAGCACTCCATCCATCCATCCAGAGCACTCCATCCATCCATCCATCCATCCAGAGCACTCCATCCATCCATCCATCCATCCATCTCTATTCCATCCATCCATCCATCCAATCCAATACAATCCATCCATCCATCCATCCACCAATGTATGTATCTATCTGAAACATGCTTGCAATGCAATTATACGTACTAGCAACTGCAATACCCTAGCAACCACCCAGAATACCTGCAGCTGCTAGGGTTTTTTTCTGTTTCCATTTTACCATTTTAATAAATCCGTTGTGTATTTTTGTTATGCTGAAATAAGTTTACTTTTTTTTTATTTATTTTTTTTTTTATGTCATTTCAGTTAACATTTGTTTTAATTAAAGTAACAAAAAAAGTGTTGTGGTTTTAGTTAACTATAATAACCCTGCTTCCTGATAATGAAAGTAAGGATATTCCTAAAGAAAAAAAATCTGAATCTAGCCATCTAATAAAAATGGCACTGTATATTATGAATATTACTGGCTCTTTGACAAATTGCTTTTTTTCCTATTTTGTAAGTCGCTTTGGATTAAAGCGTCTGTAAATGCATAAATGTAAGAACAAACCTTATGAACAGAAATAGATTTGAAGTACGAGCACTAATAATAGTGATGATTGACTTAAACCTTTAAGGGAAATACATGGAAAAGCTTCCACATCTAATAGCTAATAATTGACACCTAATATGAGGCGTTTTATCCAGATGTGTTCCAGATGTACCTAATGAATCCATCAAACAGAGGAACATCAGCATCAAGCCACTCAAACACAAGCAGCCGGTCATTAATGTTCCTGTGATCCCGGAGATCCATGCGAGCGAGTCTGGAACTCTCAGGTCGATCTCCATGGCAACACAAACAAAACACAACATTCCGAAGCCGGAGAAGAAGAAAGAAAGCCAGAGCTGGAGGAACAAACGGCTGCTACTGCTGTGACCAATCAAGATCTTTCATTTCCACGGCGATTACTGAGTGAAAGCTCACAGAAACACACGAGTATACAAGAAAACTTGTGAAGTGCAATGTGAATAAATGAATAGTTCTTTTGAAAAAACAGTTTACAATGAGCTCCACTGTGATCAGTCTAATAACAGTGCACTTATTCTGCATGGAGTGGGTTGAGATCACATGACCAGACGAATGCCAAATCGCTTAATCTCTGCAAGTCCACAGTTAGTGGATACTTTATAAATAGCACATTTATTAAAAGGCATCAAAAGTCCAAGACATATCAGACAGCAAAACATCAACATCTTTAGTTAGTGTTACCATCACAACTTGCTCACTTTATATTGGTTATTGCCAAAACTAAATAAAAAAAAATAAAGCAAAGCAAAAAATAAAATCTAAATAAAATGGAATATAAAATAAAAGAAAACGCAATAAAATAATAAAATCAAATAAAAAAAAATATATAATATAATATGAATGTTGCCCAAACAAAAATAAAATAAAAAATAAATACAAATAAAATTATAATGCAATAAAAAAGCAATATAAAGCAATAAAATAAAATGCAATAAAAAATAAAAACGCATTATAAAACAATAATATGAATGTTGCCAAAAAAAAATATATATAATAATAATAATAATAATAATAATAATAATAATAATAATAATAATAATAGAAAAGCAAAGCAAAATAAATTAAACAATAATGCAATATAAAATAAGACAAAAAGCAATATAAAACAATAAAAATCAAATAAATAAAAAATAATAATAATGCAATATAAAATAAGACAAAAAACAAATTAAAACAAAAATCAATATAAAACAATAAAATTTAAATCTGAATTAGAAAATTAGAATATGAATATTGCAAAAAAAATTAAAAAAAAGCATTATAAAAAAAAAGTTATACACATAAATAATAAAATAAAAAATAAATATAAAAACAAAACTAAAAAAGCAATATGAAAAAAAAAAAAAAAAAAATTACTGTTCCTTCATTCCATCTGCACTACTGCTATTGGCAAATCAAGTGTATAACGTTTGTCACGCTAAACTGTGAGAAAAGATGCTGTACTCTTCATAAAGATTCTCTAGTTTAAACACAGAAACACAAAGCCTGTGATCTGTTAATTACGGGTCAACAGCTTGTGTGTCGGTCGTTTAATGAGGACAAGCCTGCTCAGTCTCTAGAGATCCTGGAGTGACGCTCAAAATTAACACTCAACTGGTCAAACAGAATACATGACTGGATTGAATCTGAGTGAAAGCACTGTCACAGTATGAATGTCATGCGATGGTAACACCAAATCTTTATCTTCTCTCACCAGCCTAAATAAAAACAGAGAACAAGAGCTTGTTCAAAGTCAGATTACATCCACACCACATTCACCCAGCCTCCTTGGCAATGAATCCAAACGCTTGCCAGTTTTCAGCACACAAATTTACAAAAGCTGTAAATCAGAGCGCGGAGTGAGCCAGCCTGACATGACGGACGAGTTTTCATTCACTTCACGATTAAAACCAGATTGGCTCAAACTAATGCTCAACATGCTGCGGTCGCACGGATCGTGCTCGTATTTTACTGGGATTGGCATTCGTGGAAAACTCTTTGCATGGTTATAAAACTCTTTCCTGTCAAATTAAAAGTCCATGTAGAAATAACTCTAGAAACGGGGTCTGTTCCTTCAAAGGTTGCTAGGGGTTCAAGTCAAAAGAGCAGAATTCCTGTTTCCTGTTGCTCTTTGTTTTTTAGAGGAAATGACTCTGTAAAAGCCTGTAAAAAGTCTATATTTAGATAGAGGCAATTAAATCTGAGTGGATGATTTTTGGATATAGATCCTGAAAACAGTCTCTTCAAGTCAAATCATTTGGATTTGCTTTACGTGATGTTAATGTTTATAATTTCTTAATATCATCATGCGTTATAGTTAGGCGATAATAGTTACATTTTGTGATATAGATCAATCAAGCAGTTGAAATTTGCAAAGCAAAATAAAATAACCATAATATAATAAAATTAATATAATAAATAAATAAAATAATATAATTTAATATAATATAATATAATATAATATAAAATGTTTAATAAAATAATAAAAAATAAAAAGCAATTTACAACAAAATATAAATGTAATATTATATAAAATAAAAAATATTATAATATAAAAAAATGTTTATAAAAAAAGCAATTTACAACAAAATAAAAACTTATATAAAAAAAGAATTAAAAAAAATAAATAAAAAAAAGCAATATAAAACAAAATAAAAAAAAAACTCATTACTGTTCCTGAAACTGTACTTTACTTGCTTACTCCATCTGCACTACTGTTATTTTGCACTATTATTGGCAAATCACGCTAATTATCACTGTGAAGCTGCTTTGAAACTCTGTATTGTATAAAGCGTTATAGAAATAAAGGTGAATATTTAATAAAACACTAAACTGAATCTGAGAGTGAGGAAAGATGCTGTGTTAGAAGCAGGAAAAATGGGCAAGCGTAAGGATTTGAGCGAGTTTGACAAGGGCCAAATTGTGATGTCTAGACGACTGGGTCAGAGCATCTCCAAAACTGCAGCTCTTGTGGGGTGTTCCCGGTCTGCAGTGGTCAGTATCTATCAAAAGTGCTCCAAGGAAGGAACAGTGGTGAACCGGCGACAGGGTCATGGGCGGCCAAGGCTCATTGATGCACGTGGGGAGCGAAGGCTGGCCCGTGTGGTCCGATCAAACAGACAAGCTACTGTAGCTCAAATTGCTCAAGAAGTTAATGCTGGTTCTGATAGAAAGGTGTCAGAATACACAGTGCATCGCAGTTTGTTGCGTATGGGGCGGCAAAGCCGCAGACCAGTCAGGGTGCCCATGCTGACCCCTGTCCACCGCCGAAAGCGCCAACAGTGGCACGTGAGCATCAGAACTGGACCACGGAGCAATGGAAGAAAGTGGCCTGGTCTGATGAACATTTTCTTTTACATCACGTGGATGGCCGGGTGCGTGTGCGTGGCTTACCTAGGGAACACATGGCACCAGGATGCACTATGGGAAGAAGGCAAGCCGGCGGAGGCAGTGTGATGCTTTGGGCAATATTCTGCTGGGAAACCTTGGGTCCTGCCATCCATGTGGATGTTACTTTGACACGTACCACCTACCTAAGCATTGTTGCAGACCATGTACACCCTTTCATGGAAACGGTATTTCCTGGTGGCTGTGGCTCTTTCAGCAGGATAATGCGCCTGCCACAAAGCAAAAATGGTTCAGGAATGGTTTGAGGAGCACAACAACGAGTTTGAGGTGTTGACTTGGCCTCCAAATTCCCCACATCTCAATCCAATTGAGCATCTGTGGGATGTGCTGAACAAACAAGAACGATCCATGGAGGCCCCACCTCGCAACTTACAGGACTTAGAGGATCTGCTGCTAACATCTTTGTGCCAGATACCACAGCACACCTTCAGGGGTCTAGTGGAGTCCATGCCTCGACGGGTCAGGGCTGTTTTGGCAGCAAAAGAGGGACCAACATAATATTAGGAAGGTGGTCATAATGTTATGCCTGATATATAAACATTTATTTATATTTATTTATGCAGACGATACAAACAATCAAGCTAAAAAGTTCTTCTCAACAGCCAGAAATACTTTGGTATTGTGTACGATACTCAAAGCATGATTTAGAGTTGAGTTTTCCTGTAAAAAAAAAGTTTTCCTTTTTATATCAGATCAAAGTGTTCGCTCACATCCAGATCATTAGAAAGCTCAGAATCAGTACCTTGAGCGGCAAAAGCTGGACTGCTCCTCAACTCTTTCATCTTGGCTGAATATCTGAGTGATTCAGAGGTCAGAACGGTTGAATGTTCCCTTTGAAAGCAGAAGATGAAACTGAAAGATGTTGCTTCGCCTCAGTCTCCCAATAGTGTGTGCGTGTGTGTGTGTGTGAGAGAGAGATTTATTATTGCAAAGAGTGCAACAAGTGAGCTGTAAAAATCCCACTCTTTTAGAGTCTAAAAGTTTTAAAAGGGTGGTTGATGACTTTTTTTTAACTTTAGTTAGTGTGTAATGTTGTTGCTTGAGCAGAAACAACATCTACAATGTTACGACGCTCTAAGTTCAAAGAAAAGGGAGATATTTTCTTTTTAATCTCTTTTTAAGGACTACAATAAACGGCTGGTAGCGACTACAATGAGCTTCTTCACGGGTTAGTGACATCACTAACCCTAACAATTACATAAACCCCGCCCCCGGGAACATGTTGAGAAGAGGAAGAGTTGTTGTAGTCGAGAACATTTGAGAGTCGCTCAAGCTGTCGTCCGTCTTTCACATTTATTGCGATACAGTACGAACACAAATACAACAGCATGTCATAAAGCAAGATGACAACATAAGTTATAACCGTAATTAAACTAAACTATACCTGTTCTCTCTTCATGCAGCAGATATTCTCTGGCTCATCTTACAACAGATCCCACACCAGCGATTTATAGATTATCATGACAGAACATGCTTATCAATGACTTGAAGATAGTAACTCATAAATTCATCAACTATCCATTCAGAAACGTCCTGTCTCATTCTACATGTTGTCACTTCTTCTTGAGTCTCTCCATCATTGTCCGACTCCGGTTTGAACATAAAAGGCTGAACAGGTTCGGAAATTTTCAGTGCGTGTGGTAATCGGAGCTGCTAACACGAGCTCTTGAAGCTCCGCCCTCTTCCTGAAAGGGGGTGGGGAGCAGCAGCTCATTTGCATTTAAAGGGACACACAAAAAGAGCATTTTTTTGCTCACCCTCAAAAAGTGACAATTTTAACATGCTATAAAAATGATCTGTGGGGTATTTTGAGCTAAAACTTCACATACACACTGGGGACATCAGAGATTGTTTTTACATCTTGTAAAAAGGGGCATTATAGGAGGCATTTAAGACAGGCTCACAATAAGCTCTGTGATCATTCTGTATTTTTTAAAAGCATGTTGATTGCCTGATTAGTGCAATTATACAGTTTAGTGTCATTATACAAAAATGTTTAAAAAAACGGACCAATCAGAATGAAGTATTCCAGAGGGGCATGTAATGTTGTATAATTTAAAACACAGCAACCACATGACATCACCTTTTAAATCTCGTCTCTGGAGATTTTTACCAGTCAATATGAATCAGTATCATCCACATGAGCATGAAAATGCATATTATTAGTAGCACTGAAGAATTATTTTATGAGAAATTTCTGAATTATTGTATGAGTGATAGAACTACTCCACTTTGAAGCATTGCAATACAAAAAAGCCATTACAAAAGCAGTACATGTTAAGTTTTTATTGCAAAATGTTGAGATAAATGGCTTTTTTGGTGCATTTTCTAAATCCTCTGAGCGTCAGACACTCACATTTGGTTTGTTTTCATCTGTGATTTCACATGTGCATGGAGACAGACTGACACTGGCCAACTGCCTTGAAAATCAACGTCTATATCATTTAAACATTGTTTTAATGAAATAAAGGGGCAATTTAGAGTCAGCCAAAGAGCGATAAATCGAATGAGTTCATCATTGGAAATGTCAAATCAATTTCTGTTATGAATCTTGCTTTTGTGCATTTTAAATGAAGATTGTTAAAGAGTTCAATGGTCTAGAAGTGGTCAATTTTAATTCAAACAGCCATCTAGATATTAAACCAGACCACATAAACCCTGTACAGTTATATTTCTCATTTAATAAGGACCCTCATCAGGAGGACATAATGAATGCGTTTCTTCTACAAGTAAGTGTTTGTTCTGGTGCTCCGAAAATTCAGAGCAACTCCGGAGAACTGAAAATAGTCCATGTGGTTTCTGTGAATGTCGGTTTAATAATTGAGCCCTGTGTTCTTGCTCCCAAAAATGACAAGTTAGAAAGTGCCACAAAACATCTACGCGCTCTCGAGTCAAAGCCGCAGTGCTTTTGTTGACTTTTATATGCCGAAAGCCGCAGTAACCTTTCGCTGGAAGTATTCTGAGCCTTCACCACCATCCGCCAACTCCACAGAGCTGACAACATGCCCGGACAGACCGCTAAGCCTTGGACGCAGATTCAACTGGAGAAGGACATGCAAGGTTCACATTCAGCGGGGAACGACTTCATCTAAAGCAGTAGACGGTAAAGAGGATGATGATTTATGCAGTCAAGACCTCCAAAAAGGCACCATAAAAGTGACCAATCAAGTCTTCTGAAGGCATACGATAGCTTTGTGTGAGGAACAGACTGAAATCTCCCAGACATCATTCACACGTGCAGATAATTAGACCTGGTGCCAAGTTTGAACATATGTGAAGAACAACTTCCATTACACTGTATTGTACGACTGTATTGTTACTCGCAAAATGCTTTTATGATTCTGCAAAAGCATGTTGTTCCATGACCTTTTTTCCAGTTGAAGACAATAACAGACTTTTCATTTTGAGGTTGAACTACTTATTGTGCATCCTTAACCCTATAAAGCTACTGTCTCATAGTCGATTTGCACATTTCAAAGGCCTCTAAATGAAACACACTTTTCTGAAAAACCTGTCGCACACAATCCACGAGCTTTCTGTCGTCTGATTGATAGTTTAGCAAGTAATAGGGCCCTATTTTAACGATCTGAGCGTATGGTCTGAAGGCACAGGTGCTTTCCGGGCGCGTCCAAATCCACTTTTGCTAGTTTAACGATGGAAAAAAAAAAAAAACGGTCTGACCAAATGGTCCAAAAGGGTTGTCCCCAGTCTCTTAATGAGTAATGGGTGTGTTTTGGCCGTAACGTGCAATAAACCAATCAGAGTCTCATCTCCCTTTCCCTTTAAAAGCCAGTTGCGCTCGCATCATGGCGAATTCGCTGTTTACATGCGAGCGGAAAGACTGAACGCTTCTCCAGAGAGGAATCCTTTTATTTTTAATATTTAAAAATGTGTGTGTGCTGCTGCTGCATCCCTGTGTGTGTGTGTGTGTGTGTGTGTGTGTGTGTGTAATAAGAAGAGTGTACGTGCGTTGTGCACCGCCTATAGGCTCATATTACTAACACACCCTTTAAATAACACAAAAAAATACTGCGCTATTGACTTTAGAGCAGGTTTGTGTTGGTCAGTGGCGCAGTCGTTTTCAGTTCCTCACAATAGCAACGCTCCAACAATGCTCCTGAACACACCTGGTTTAGACCAGACGCCCATGGGTGAACAGATGCACCAGTGCATTTGATATTTAAACAACATGGAGCTGGACGTGAACATGAGAACTGCGTCGGGCTGAAACTTGCAGAAAACACTTGCGTCGCGCCTGGAGTCACATTGCGCCGGGTGTATGATAGGGCCCATAGTATACTACAATATATGTAATAATATAATATTGTTTAGTATAATACAAGCGTCCTCCTTCAGCTCGTCTTTCTGAGTGAAATTTGCACTGATTTTAAGAACAGCAGCTTTGATATTGTTAGTAATATTTCAACTGGACTAAAGCAGGTTTACTTGATTATCCAGACATCATTTTACATTAAGTCTCAAATATGATCATTGGGCTTTTGAGGAAGGTTTATTTGTTCATCTCAATCATCATTGTATTGCATTGCATTATATGTTTTAAAACTACAGAGCTTTGATCATAAAACTAAGCATTTAAATATCATCTTACTAAGCATTTTAGTCAGTATCTGCTATACTGTTATAAAGATCTCAGTGATTGACATTAAAAGCATCAGAATTTCATCACTTTTTGTCCATATAAATATCAGCATCTGCAGCAAATTACATATTTTTGCTCAGGGCTGTTTTCTCCTCCATATTCTCACTATATCATACAATATGAGCCATTGATGCTTGATGCATCAAATATGACACTTGTGCACATGCCAGTTTTTTCAGATTTTGACTAAAGGTTCAATACATTTAATTTCATATGTCAGGCTTTACACAGGGTTAAACGTTTAATCAAGCTATCAGACCCTTCACATAAAGTCGGGACTGTGCCAGACCAAAACCACTGCTTTCAAACCAAAACCCTTCATGGAATCCTTAAGCTATTCATCAAAGACATTAGCCAAGGAAATCTGAGGCTGATGAAGCCCAATGGAAAGCATTCATCTTCCTGTTCTCTTAAACGCCTCCTGCTTATGTAACGCTAGATTATTGTTCTGAATGGAATCTCGTCCTGCTCTTACCTCACACTCAAACAACACACACACAACGTGTGTGAAACCCATACAGTATGTTCACATGCTACAAAAGCATTCCAGGCCTTCCTGTGTGTGACGAGTACGGCCGTAAGCAGAGCGAGGTTAAGAGAGCGCCATCAGGGAATAATGCAGCGCTCAACACAGGCAGACGGCTAAAATTAGAGCATATTTGTTCAGTGCGAGTATCAAATGTCAAGCTGACAGAAAGCAGACAGCTTTGTGAGGTTAAACACTGATGGGAGGAGGACTAGTGATGGGCGGACGGCGAGACGGACCCTTGACTGAACCGAACAGGGAGGGAAACTTCAGCAGAAGAAACCGAAGAAGGTATCCGCTTCCGTCTGGTGCTGTAGTTAACGACAGACAACGGAATTGTGAAAGGCCAGTTCCATTATGCTATCGGTTACCAAAAAAGGAGCATGAGGCGATTGGAAAGACAGTAACAGACTTTACGAACACCTACCGTTTCCTTCCTCTGATAATCAAATGCTGGAGCTCTGGAACGAAACCTAGTGAGATGCCTTGTTGTCCATGGACTATACAGGCTGTGGTCTACTAAATCAGCATCTTAACTGGAACAGAACCACAAAAGTGGCTTGATATCAGAGCATTTATAAATAGATTGAATTTGAATGGAATAATGGAGATTGTACAATGCAATGTATTCTGGGATTGCCACTCTGTTAATGAAACAATGCAGGCTTAAATAGGTTTCGGAACAGAGATTTTCTTTGCATAATATGCCATTGGCATCAACTCATGCAAATCTAGAAAAAGCAGTCAACCTCATGAATCCTGATTCAACATGCTTAAGCGGTAATGAAAAACGGAGCTGTTTTTATTGGCGTATTTCACAATGCTAGTATGTGATTAAACTTGCCTGTTACCAAGAGACGGGTTGTGTATCAATTCAGTGTGATGCCAGGCATGCACCAACACTCACGCTAGTTGATCATTCACTGAGATAAGTACGAGATGACGAAAGTAACGATAAAAGGCATTGCATAATGACGCATCAGACACAATAGCTTTGGTAATGTCATTCTGGGACAAACCACAGAGATGAGGTGAAAAGCACAAAACAATTTCAACAAGAAGTCACAACTAGAGATGCACCGATCGACCGGCCAGGGATCAGAATCGGCCGATTTTTCGCATGATCGGCCCAGATCGGTGACCGGCCCGTCAGTCTCACGTCTTCTCTCCGTCGGCCACACACACACACACACACACACACACACACACACACACACACACTCAAAGTTTAAATGAATAAATCAAAAGTAGGTCAGTACACTTAAATCACATCGAGATATATACTAGTGTTTGTGAATATTAAACCGCAAGAAGACTATATGAATATGAATCCTACATGTTCTGCGCGTCTCTGTGTGAATGATTG
Organism: Coreius guichenoti; assembly: GCA_039654105.1. Taxonomy (NCBI): domain Eukaryota; kingdom Metazoa; phylum Chordata; class Actinopteri; order Cypriniformes; family Gobionidae; genus Coreius; species Coreius guichenoti. The sequence goes on along the minus strand of CM077190.1, from coordinate 33,797,158 downwards.
GCGCAAACACGCGGTTTAATTTCCCACACACACACACACGACGCTCAGGGTGTTACTATATGTGCTGTTCTGAGAGTCACTTTACAAGCATTTTACTGTTTAATTTGAGAAAAACTACCGTCATATCATAAACACACAGAAACTCAAGATCTTCACGGCAACCCGTCAAAATAAAAGTTCGGTTTAACTTGTGACAGAAATATATTATTACTGTATAGTATTATGTACTATTGTATTACTATTATACAGTATAACATATGTCTTAATGTAATACTACTATTAATAACAACAACAACAACAACACAATAATTATTAAAACTTTGTTTTAAAAGGAATAAATCACACAATTTTTCTTCCATGTTTTAATTTGAACAGTAAACCTTTGTTTGCCAAAAAAAGGGAAGGGTTTATTTAAATTTCATTTGATTAAAAATAAATTAATCTTTATGCCTTCATTTGATTACCAGGAAAACTAAAATACACACATCATTTGTGCAAAAAAACAAAAAAAACAACCCATAGGGCCCTATTATTGTAAACAAATTAATAATGTGTTTATTTCATATCTCTCTTTTTTCTACTGCATTTATTTGTGCTGTTGTTTGAAATTTGTTTATTTGTTCTTATTTTATTACTGACTTCTTACTTGTTTTTTATAAAAATAAAATGTAGCTTTGCAGAAAAGCAGATTTTTCTTTGTATATGCTGTCGATTATAGTTCTTAGAATGAAAATCGGAAATCGTCCAAGAAAATTGCAATCGGTGCATCTCTAGTCACAACTACAATTAAGTCACAATTACAGACGACACAATTTGTCATGATTTCAAAAATCACTTGTAATTGCTTATGTCAGGTAATCTTGTTCACAAAATCAATCGTGATCATGTGTGGGACCATTTGAACAAGTTCTCTAATTATGTGCAATTATCCCAAATGAAAAGCCTGAAAGTGATTTAAAGCTTTATTCCATGTTTGGTGTTAAACACCTTTTAAAGAGGACCCATTATTTCCTTTTACAAAGTCTTGATTGTGTTTTTGTGCTCTACTAGAGCAGGTTTTCCTGCTTGAATGTTGATTATTTCCCCATATTCTCCATTGTTGCAGCTCCCATTCTTGTCACTGCACACATTATTTATCGTATTTTAACAGCCTTGGTTAAAATCAGTCCAAATAAACCATTCCATTCCCCACGTCAAGCCGGATCCCTCCCACATCTGAAGGTCAGACGACTCCGAGAGGCCACGGACAAGCAAATATTATGAGGAAACAAGAGCATCATGGGATCATGAGAGCAACGATGCGAAGCGTCACCCACAGCAATCGCTCGCTGAGTAAAGCGTTCACGGAGACATTCTTCTAGGGCTCTTAAAATAGAGTGTTAGTGTTTTGTCTACAAACGAGAGGAAAGAACATGTTGATATACTGGGTCTCAAATGCATTTAGAAAAATCTCCCAAGGCCCATCTGTTATTCAAACCAGACTCCAGCGCGCTCCCTAGTTTTCCTTATTAACGGAAACAATTACACTGAACAAAGGCTCTGAAAGATTCTGAACAACTGTTTTGCCTAGAGGTTTAGTTGATCTACACTCTCACCACACCGTTAAATCAAACTTAGACTTAACACACGTTTCATTCCAGACAAACTTCTCCTTTCTGCTTCACATAATCAGAAACATCCTCTCAAGTAAACAAATGACAAAAACGTCAACACATCCAATGCGACTTCAGGACTTTCTGCCTTAGGCGCGAAACATACTTTATGCAAATACATGAATGCAAACACTTGTAGCTATGCAAGTGCAACATCAAATTTCACAAACATATTGGAGATTATACTGTAGCACACTTCATTCAATTTCAATAAAATCTATCTATCTATCTATCTATCCATCCTAATATTGTGTTGGTCCCCCTTTTGCTGCCGAAACAGCCCTGACCCGTCGAGGCATGGACTCCACTAGACCCCTGAAGGTGTGCTGTGGTATCTGGCACCAAGATGTTAGCAGCAGATCCTTTAAGTCCTGTAAGTTGCAAGGTGGGGCCTCCATGGATCGGACTTGTTTGTTCAGCACATCCCACAGATGCTGCAGGGCACATTATCCTGCTGAAAGAGCCACAGCCACCAGGGAATACCGTTTCCATGAAAGGGTGTACATGGTCTGCAACAATGCTTAGGTAGGTGGAACGTGTCAAAGTAACATCCACATGGATGGCAGGACCCAAGGTCTCCCAGCAGAACATTGCCCAAAGCATCACACTGCCTCCGCCGGCTTGCCTTCTTCATAGTGCATCCTGGTGCCATGTGTTCCTCAAATGCGATTCACCAGACCAGGCCACCTTCTTCCATTGCTCTGTGGTCCAGTTCTGATGCTCACGTGCCACTGTTGGTGCTTTCGGCGGTGGACAGGGGTCAGCATGGGCACCCTGACTGGTCTGCGGCTATGCAGCCCCATACGCAACAAACTGCGATGCACTGTGTATTCTGACACCTTTCTATCAGAACCAACATTACGTTCTTGAGCAATTTGAGCTACAGTAGCTCGTCTGTTTGATCGGACCACACGGGCCCACTTTCGCTCCCCACGTGCATCAATGAGCCTTGGCCACCCATGACCCTGTCGCCGGTTCGCCACTGTTCCTTCCTTGGAGCACTTTTGATAGATACTGACCACTGCAGACCGGGAACACCCCACAAGAGCTGCAGTTTTTGGAGATGCTCTGACCCAGTCGTCTAGACATCACAATTTGGCCCTTGTCAAACTCCCTCAAATCCTTACGCTTGCCCATTTTTCCTGCTTCTATCACATCAACTTTGAGGACAAAATGTTCACTTGCTGCCTAATATATCCCACCCACTAACAGCTGCCGTGATGAAGAGATAATCAGTGTTATTCACTTCATCTGTCAGTGGTCATAATGTTATGCCTGATCGGTGTATAGCCAATAAAATTATCTTTGTTATATATAAAAATAAATAATATGCAATTTTTATAAATTAGGTGTATTTAGGTGTAAATTAGGTTTATTTAGTAGTTATTTACACATTTAACTTGAAAAAAAAACCGTGATCCATAGTTGACCTGAAAGGAAAATATGACCATAATTAGTTTGAAATTATAAATATATTTCTAACTATCAAACTCTTGCAGGTCAACTGTCATTGTGAAGAAAACGTTCTTGCTGAGCAAATTACAGTTACTTAAACTTTAAACATGTTAATAGTTTCGTTCCTTTGAGCTCTGTCACTGCCACAGTAATGCAAGAATGCATGTTAAGTATGTAGAACGGGACTGATTGGTTGCAATGTTTTGAACAAACATTCATGTGTGTGTGTTATACAGTACGGTTCTGACCTTACTCATCTCTCAAAGAGCCGATCCCAGAGTCTGGGACTCGCAGACAAAGGCGGCTCTGTGGTGCAGCGTCTGGCCCGTGACCATGGCAATATCAACACTTCACCGTCGCTCCAAAAGCAACACTGGCAGCTGCCGTTTCAACCTCACCAAGCGATGAGATTAACAGCAGGTTCCCGATGACAAAGGATCCGTCTTAATGCACAGAGGCAAGCTGGGAAACCGGAGGCAGCGTCCCGGTCGGATCAGAGCGGTGAAGCGCTGATGCAGAGTGACTTATCTGACTGACTCCAGCCGGCAGCGCTCAGTTTGTTGACGGTACGCGCTTTATAGGAGGACAAATCAAGAGAATATCCATTAACCACTTCTGAAAATCTGTGAGAAGGTTTGACTTTCGCAACGAGATTCACTGTCAGACTTTAACTCTTTAAGAAGTCTTACACATGAGAGTCGTGTTACTCGAGTTGACAATGACTAAGTTGTGCTGTTTTATGGCCCGACGCCTTCAGCTTTTATGTTCCTGATGGTAATAAATCAAACGCTGAATCTCTTTCTCTAGTGTAAGTCACGCTGCTCTAAAAGGAAACGGACTCAAAGATACAGAGAACCAGATTCAATATCCCTGTAATATCCATCAGTACTGTAAGTAAGGGCAGATGGATTATATTTAAAATGATTTGCACATTTGTTCAATTTCTAAAACAAACAAAAAAAGAAATAAAATTAAAATTAATAAATAAAATGCATGCATATATATTTTTATTTTTATATTTTCTGTTTTCATTTTAATTTTGAAGTTTTTGTAATTTTGTGTGTTTGTCATTTATAGTTTTATAAGTTTTAGTTGATTTAGTTTTAGTTATTTTAGTACTTCAACCTACACTAAACAATGAGAAATACTTATGATATTTTATTTCAGCTGTTTATTTTATTTCTAGTAATGAAAATTAAAAAGTTTATGGTTTTAGTTAACGATAGCCCTGAAACTAAATAAATAAACTGAGTGGTTATAATATATTATATACATTTTTTTTTTTTTTTTTATCAATTGAAGTACACCATATAATAATCTCTAAGCAGAATTACGATACACCAGTTATACTGTAGAACCAATTTAAAGGGGTGGTTGATTATGATTTGACTTTTTTTTAAACTTTAGTGAGTGTGTAATGTTGTTGTTTGAGCAGAAACAACATCTACAAAGTTACGACGCTCTAAGTTCAAAGAAAAGGGAGATATTTTCTTTTTAATCGCTTTTTAAGGACTACAACAAACGGCTGGTAGCGACTACAATGAGCTTCTTCACGGGTTAGTGACATCATTAACCCTAACATTTACATAAACCCCGCCCCCGGGAACATGTTGAGAAGAGGAAGAGTTGTTGTAGTCGAGCACATTTGGGAGTCGCTCAAGCTGTCGTCCGTCTTTCACATTAATTGCAATACAGTACGAACACAAATACAACAGCATGTCATAAAGCAAGATGACAACATAAGTTATAACCGTAATTAAACTAAACTATCCCTGTTCTCTCTTCATGCAGCAGATATTCTCTGGCTCATCTTACAACAGATCCCACACCAGCGGTTTATAGATTATCATGACAGAACATGCTTATCAATGACTTGAAGATAGTAACTCATAAATTCATCAACTATCCATTCAGAAACGTCCTGTCTCATTCTACACGTTGTCTCTTCTTCTTGAGTCTCTCCATCATTGTCCGACTCCGGTTTGAACATAAAAGGCTGAACAGGTTCGGACCTTTTCAGTGCGTGTGTGCGTGAGGTAATCGGAGCTGCTAACACAAGCTCTTGAAGCTCCGCCCTCTTCCTGAAAGGGGGCGGGGAGCAGCAGCTCATTTGCATTTAAAGGGACACACACAAAAATGGTGTGTTTTTGCTCACCCTCAAAAAAAAGTGACAATTTTAACATGCTATAAAACATGATCTGTGGGGTATTTTGAGCTAAAACTTCACATACACACTCATGGGGACATCAGAGACTGTTTTTACATCTTGTAAAAAGGGGCATTATAGGAGGCATTTTAAGGCATGACTTTATATTTCAGGTATTCATTTGTATATTTTTGGATCTGTAAAATGCAGAGGACATTGGCAGTATGGTTTTTTTTCACATTGGATTGCTGTAAAATACTTAAAATAGACTAAATAAAAAAAGAATGAATGCCCGATGCAAAAAAAAAAAAAGTGTGATATACAGCATTCACTGTGTCAGAATGGCAAAAAAAGTTACTCAATACTCTTAAGTCAGAGCAGATGGGTTTGTACGATTTGTGGCGAAGCATTTATGACATCCGTACAAAACTCAAGCAGCAGTTTTGGCGCGGCGTCACTCTCGTAAAGTGGTCTGTGCAACTGCGGCATGCGTTTCAGGCCTCGACACATCCAGGGTGCGGCTCCAGCGACCGGCCGGCTGGCACGACTCAATCCAGCGCTGAGGAAAATCTTTCTGTATGAATCAAAAGGAACCTGAGATAATTTCCCCCCGAAGCTGAAAAGTTTCATGCGAGCAGCCCAAATAAGGGATAATATGGATCTGGTTCCAGAGCTTTCCACTGCCGGTGTCAGTCCCTCCATCTCCCCCACTCCCAGCTGCCCAGAGAGTATAAATAACTTCCTCTGACAGGAAGAGCCATTATCTCCCAGAGGAGCTTTGCTAAGAAAGCGTCACGGTCCTGCTCACACGGCTCCACGTGTCCTACTGGTGGATGAGGCATAAGACCACTTCAGTCGGTTGAATTAGATGATCACCACACACCACAGCCAACCTCCTTTCTGAAAACATCCAGAGGCCTATTAACACTTGCAGCAGATAATGCATCTATCCGTCGTTCATCGTTCAAGTTCATTGTAGGGCTGTCTTATTGTAGGGATGTCTCAAGACGATCTCAAGGAACGTATCGGGCCGATTAAGCATTTCTTTAACTGATCGTAGCCGTAGACACAACCAGATAATTTTCATAATGATCAACACAGTCTAACAGCGCAAATTTGCGTAGGGTCGCAAACAAGCAGAGCCAATGATAATCAGGTGTGTGTGATCTACTAACAACACAATATGGGTTAAGACATGCTTTTTGGGGGCGTTAAATAATGGTGCAAATACCAGTAAATTAATGCAAACCTTAGTAAATCACATTGCATGATTCCTCCCATAAACATTGCGTCTGAAAGGGAAACTCCTACAAATGCATAAGCAATAAGGTCATAACTGTGTCCACGCATTTTCAGCGCTAGTTTCTCATAGTAAATCCTGACAGTAGTTTAACGCCAAAAGAGGGTTTGTGTTGGCGCAAGCTGTTAGTAAATCTGGCCCAAAAATAAAACTTTTTTGGTTCAAAAGTTTGGGGTCTGTAAGATTTTTAAATGTTTTTTTTTTTTTTTAAATGTCCAGTCTTCAGTGTCACACGATCCTTCAGAAATCATTCTAATATGATGATTTGAAACATTTATGATTATTATCAATGTTGAAAACAGTTCATATTTTTGTGGAAACTGTCATACATTTTATTTTTCAGGATTTGTTGATGAACAGAAAGTTCAAAAGAACATTACAAATGTCTTTACTGTCATTTTTTAATCACTTTAATGCAATCTTACTGACCTCAAACGTTTGAACGGTGGTGTATGTAAAATTGTGTGAACTATCGCTTTAACTCTCTCAATCCACCTCTTTTTCTCTTCGGTCATTATGTAATGACGTGTGAATGGCATGCGAGGCCACTCTTTCCACTCGATGCCCAGCGGACAGCCAAGCCACAATCCCATAAAAGGCCTTTGCGGTGAAGCAGCAGATAACAAGAGACATATACATCCTGATATCTCAACATCCCACGCTTTCCGCTCCTGTCACTATCCACTACACACGATTGAGCCCTGGATGTGCAGAGCAACAGGTCAAACAAGATCAGTACCAAATCACCCATGAGCAAACAACAGAAATACAGTTTTTACATCCATGTGGCACTAACTGTTCATTAGCGTACGGCTTGAGAAAGGCCATGCCAGCATCTCCTCACTTAATGCACGCCAGCCAGTGCCGACTGCCAAATCTGAGCTCAGATTTATGGCCGCAGTGCTTCCAGACAGATATTCCTGGGGTTTAAAGTCTCCGCCTGAGTGTTAAGAGTGCAGCTGGCGCACTCAAGCTCCTGTGCTCCGGATTCATCTCCATCGCAGATGATACATAACGTCCCTCTGAGGCCAGTTGCATGTGGACGCCAGGTGAGAGACCTGCGTTTGGGGGCCGTTCAGAGACATGGAGATCAATGGGAAATGAGCTGAATAAATGAGCCAGATGGGCTGCTTTTAAGCAAAACTGATGGGTGAGGTTTTCTTGGCAAATGATATATCCGGCAACCAAACACATTAACTTTGTGTCTTACTTGGACTTTATATGTATTTCCTATGACCGCAAACAGATGCCTGATTTTCCTGGTGGAAATCCTTTGGTAATATAACCACTAATGTGCTATATTAAAAGAAATATCCTTGAATGTTATTTTAAAATTGAAGTCAACATGCAACTCATTTTACGTGTTTCGAACGAGATGGTATATGTTGTAAAAATAAAAATTGCAGGCCAGGACTTGATTTTTTCCATTGGTAATTAATGGGAACAGAAAGGAGACAGACATAAGAAATGTTTGCATTGCCAATAGCTTTATGTGACGTTAGCCAGTGTGTGAAAAAAATGAAAATTATCCCATAATTTGCTCACCCTCAAGCCATCCTAGGTGTATATGACTTTCTTCTTTCAGCCAAACACAATCAGAGTTATATTAAAGGGATAGTTCACCCCAAAAAAAAAAAAAAAAAAAAAGAAAATTATCCCATAATTTGCTCACCCTCAAGCCATCCTAGGTGTGTATGACATTCTTCTTTCAGATGAATACAATCAGAGTTATATTAAAGAATGTTCTGGCTCTTCCAAGCTTTATAATGGCAGCCCAAAATTTGAACTATCCCGTTAAATAACATTCCCAGCTTTGTAATGGCTCCAAAAAGCGCATCCATTCATCATAAAAGTAATCCATACGACTCCAATGGGTTAAGAAATGCCTGATGAAGCGAAGCGATGGGTTTTTGTAGGAAAAAAAATCAATTTTTTAACCTTTACAAACTATAATCAATGGCTTCCATCAACGACCGTACATTCACAAGAGAGTCGAATTCCAGCGGAAGGGTGACCTCTGACCCGATGCATGATGTATGATGTAGGCGTGTTGTAAGCTGAGGTGAGAACTGACAAATGCGGAAGCACAGAGGATAGAGCAAAACAAAACGCTGGTCACGAATTAGAAGACTAAAAACGAAAGATGTCAGAGGTTTTAAAGAAAGATGTCAGAGGATTTCAACATAAGAGAAGAAGAGCTTGAGTTTTCAAACGTCGGGTCAGAGGTCACCCTTCCACCAGAACTCGACTCTCTCGTGAACGCACGTACGGCTATACAAAAACCCATTGCTTCGCTTCAGAAGGCATTTATTAACCCACTGGAGTCATATGAATTACTTTTATGATGGATGGATGATCTTTTTGGAGCTTCAAAAACTTAGGCATTATTCAATGCCATTACAATGTTGGAAAGGATATTATTTAATATAACTCCGATTGTGTTTGGCTGAAAGAAAAAAGTCATATAGCATGGCTTGAGGGTGAGTAGATTAAAGGAATGATTCATCCAAAAATGAAAATGATCCCATAATTTAGTCAACGAAATGACTGACAAATATGTTAGTTGACGAAGAGCTCTTTGATTTTTGTCAAAGATAACAAAGATGAAATGGAAAATGTGCATCATGACGTCAATCAAATTAATTTAATTAAAACAATGTTGACCAAAATGCATAAAAAAGAAAAAAAAAAAAAGAAGAAAAATCTGGATTTTTTTTCAAATAATCCAATCATATGGATAATGAATAACTAAAATGCACGTTTACACACTGTTTTTGTTAAATGTAAAAATAAATACATTAGAATTTTATCCACTGGAAATGTATTGATCAATGAGACCAGAATACAGTCAGACTTAAGAGTTTGCACTGCCAATAGCCGAAAAATCTATTATAAATTCTTTGCGCTCTTGAATCATTCACAATTAGACCTGGAACATGTATTAAGAAAACAATACACATTTCACGTTTGACTTAACAAGCAAACTTCCTACAAGCTTCCTATAGTTCTTCCATGCATCGCCTGAGACGCTGCTCAAAAATATGAGATTAATACTGACGACAGGATAGACTACAGGGTAAGAGAGAGAAACAGGGACGACGCCAACAGCTAAGTAAGCGTGAGCAACATAACAGGGTCCATGGCATCACGCCATCCCGTATCACCCAACAGCCTGATGGCACTCACTAGACAACATCCTGAGAATGCAGAGATCACATATAGAACAACATGTCTCATGTACCTATTACTGACATTTAAAGGGCCCTTTAAAGTTTGCATGACATGTTAGGTGACACTCACTCTGGAGATGGTGAGAGGCATGCTGAAGTCCTTGCCACCCTGAAGTCTGAAGCCCCAGGGGGAAGGTCCGATCAAGGACACGCTGTAGCTGTTGCTCATGGTGGATGGGGTCACTGTTGCTGGGAGGCCGAAGTTCTGTCAAAGTCCAATTCACAGCCTGAGAAACAAGAGCAAAGACTTGTTGTTGTTGTTGTTACAGCAGGAGACAAAACATGATCTGCTGACGTCTTTGACACCTAAACACGTTCTGCAACTTTAGACAAACGCCTCGCCTGGGAAGCATCACAGGAAGTTATTATCCAGTTGCCTTATGTATATATAAATATAAATAAATATACAAAAAAACCCAATAAAAATAAATTATATATATTTATTTGTTTTCTTATTTATTACACATAAGTATAAAAAGTATGTACAAGTAAAAAATAAATATTATATATATATATATATATATATATATATATATATATATATATATATATATATATATATATATATATATATATATATATATATATATATATATATACACACACACTCACCTAAAGGATTATTAGGAACACCTGTTCAATTTCTCATTAATGCAATTATCTAATCAACCAATCACATGGCAATTGCTTCAATGCATTTAGGGGTGTGGTCCTGGTCAAGACAATCTCCTGAACTCCAAACTGAATGTCAGAATGGGAAAGAAAGGTGATTTAAGCAATTTTGAGCGTGGCATGGTTGTTGGTGCCAGACGGGCCAGTCTGAGTATTTCACAATCTGCTCAGTTACTGGGATTTTCACGCACAACCATTTCTAGAGTTTACAAAGAATGGTGTGAAAAGGGAAAAACATCCAGTATGCGGCAGTCCTGTGGGCGAAAATGCCTTGTTGATGCTAGAGGTCAGAGGAGAATGGGCTGACTGATTCAAGCTGATAGAAGAGCAACTTTGACTGAAATAACCACTCGTTACAACCGAGGTATGCAGCAAAGCATTTGTGAAGCCACAACACGCACAACCTTGAGGCGGATGGGCTACAACAGCAGAAGACCCCACCGGGTACCACTCATCTCCACTACAAATAGGAAAAAGAGGCTACAATTTGCACGAGCTCACCAAAATTGGACAGTTGAAGACTGAAAAAATGTTGCCTGGTCTGATGAGTCTCGATTTCTGTTGAGACATTCAGATGGCAGAGTCAGAATTTGGCGTAAACAGAATGAGAACATGGATCCATCATGCCTTGTTACCACTGTGCAGGCTGGTGGTGGTGGTGTAATGGTGTGGGGGATGTTTTCTTGGCACACTTTAGGCCCCTTAGTGCCAATTGGGCATCGTTTAAATGCCACGGCCTACCTGAGCATTGTTTCTGACCATGTCCATCTCTTTATGACCACCATGTACCCATCCTCTGATGGCTACTTCCAGCAGGATAATGCACCATGTCACAAAGCTCGAATCATTTCAAATTGGTTTCTTGAACATGACAATGAGTTCACTGTACTAAAATGGCCCCCACAGTCACCAGATCTCAACCCAATAGAGCATCTTTGGGATGTGGTGGAACGGGAGCCGTGCCCTGGATGTGCATCCCACAAATCTCCATCAACTGCAAGATGCTATCCTATCAATATGGGCCAACATTTCTAAAGAATGCTTTCAGCACCTTGTTGAATCAATGCCACGTAGAATTAAGGCAGTTCTGAAGGCGAAAGGGGGTCAAACACAGTATTAGTATGGTGTTCCTAATAATCCTTTAGGTGAGTGTATATTTTTTTTTTTTTTTTTTTTGCTTATATATATATATATATATATATACACACACACACAGAAAAGCAAACAAATAAATGGAAATTATATATCATTTATTTTATATTTACATACACACATACAGACATTTATCAAACACATATACACACACACACATAAATATATACATATATACACACACCGATCAGGCATAACATTATGAGCACTGACAGGTGAAGTGAATATTATCTCTTCATCACGGCACCTTAGTGGGTGGGATATATTAGGCAGCAAGTGAACATTTTGACCTCAAAGTTGATGTGTTAGAAGCAGGAAAAATGGGCAAGCGTAAGGATTTGAGCGAGTTTGACAAGAACCAAATTGTGATGGCTAGACGACTGGGTCAGAGCATCTCCAAAAACTGCAGCTCTTGTGGGGTGTTCCCGGTCTGCAGTGGTCAGGATCTATCAAAAGTGCTCCAAGGAAGGAACAGTGGTGAACCGGCGACAGGGTCATGGGCGGCCAAGGCTCATTGATGCACGTGGGGAGCGAAGGCTGGCCCGATCAAACAGACGAGCTACTGGAGCTCAATTTGTTCAAGAAGTTAATGCTGGTTCTGATAGAAAGGTGTCAGAATACACAGTGAATCGCAGTTTGTTGCGTATGGGGCTGCATAGCCACAGACCAGTCAGGGTGCCCATGCTGACCCCTGTCCACCGCCGAAAGCGCCAACAGTGGGCACGTGAGCATCAGAACTGGACCACGGAACAATGAAGAAGGTGGCTTGGTCTGATGAATCACGTTTTCTTTTACATCATGTGGATGGCCGGGTGCGTGTGCGTGGCTTACCTGAGGAACACATGGCAAGCCTTCCTATGGGAAGGAGGCAAGCCAGCAGAGGCAGTGTGATGCTTTGGGCAATGTTCTGCTGGGAGACCTTGGGTCCACAACAACGAGTTTGAGGTGTTGACTTGGCCTCCAAATTCCCCAGATCTCAATCCAATCAAGCATCTGTGGGATGTGCTGAACAAACAAGTCCGATCCATGGAGGCCCCACCTGGCAACTTACAGGACTTAAAGGATCTGCTGCTAACATCTTGGTGCCAGATACCACAGCACACCTTCAGGGGTCTAGTGGAGTTCATGCCTTGACGGGTCAGGGCTGTTTTGGCAGCAAAAGGGGGACCAACACAATATTAGGAAGGTGGTCATAATGTTATGCCTGATAGGTAGGTAGGTGTGTGTGTAACAAGAAGCCAATAATTGGCTAAAATAGACAATTAGATAAGAATGGCACAGAAATACCTGTGCAATTGATTGAACTGGACAATGTAACAGGTTTCTAAATAAATCTATGGACAAGATGGTTCATAGTCCAAATTTATCTCATAAGCACAGATAAAACAAAAGAGCAATCTCTATTTATATAAACATGACAGGATCTCGGTGTGCACAGGCAAGTATTTTAAGAGCTCACGGGTGAGCACCACAGTTGTTGTTGAGGTAAAATCCTAGTAAAATCCAGCACAAGCCAAATAGAGACATTCCAGAGGAACGGATTAGACTCTGGGGGTCTCGCTCAGGAATGTCCCACGGCCACAACGGGCCGGGGACGCTTTTAGAAGTTAAAAGCAAAGTCATTCACCTGCTCTCCTGCCTTTTAAAACCTCACGGTGCGTCAGTAACTGAGAGCAACCGCATTACGGAAAATATTCCAACTTCATTTCAGACTGGTCTGGTTCATTCCACACCCTCAAAACAGATTACGTTCATATCTGTCAAACACTCGGACATGCGTATTGCGGTTTATTTATATCATGCTGTGGATTTTCCATGACCTGTTATAAATTGGACATACCGTATGGGAAGATGAGGATCAATGAAAGTCAGTGTGGATGACAACAAAGCCAAGATGCCAACATTAGCATTCCCAGCCATCTGTTTTCCACGCTAACAGTTGCATGGAAATGAGAACCTCATCAGTCGCTCAAAGATGAGTGTGCATCATGTTATCTATGTGACTATTGAATTAGTCAGTGAAGCTGATGCAACGTTCCTCTGGAAGCACTAAGGGTGCGGTTATACAGAACAACATGTATTGAGAACATCCTGAATAGAGAGAATGAATGATTTTCCATGCCTGAAGCCACTAGGGCTGTGTGTTTGTCACACAGGCTTCATAACGGGTACATTTACTCATCTTCTCTAATGAAGATCAACAATAGTATTGTGATTCAGACAGAGTTAGAATAACTTCCTCAAAGTCTCCATGAGTTAAAGTTTCGAGACTTTAGCCCAGCTTTGAGAGCATAATGCAAATGTACTTCAAAAAGCATTAACCAGAGTTAACAATCATACATATACAAAGTTTACAAACATACACTTCCAGCCAAACAAAAGAAATGTATAGATAACTCAACTTGTCCAAAGGGATGTATACCATTTTTTTGTTCAATAAAATGCTCTTTAGAGTGAAGAACATCCATCTCTTTAATTAATGACAGACTTGGGGCCCTATCATACACCTATCATACGCGACGCAGTGTTTGCTAGTTTCAGCCCGACTAATTTTCACGTCCAGCTCCACGTTGTTTAAATAGCAAATTCACCCATGGGCGTCTGGTCTGAAAAACCAGGTGTGTTTAGGAGCATTGTTGGAGCGTTGCTATTTTGAGGAACTGAAAACGACTGCCCCACTGACCAACACAAACCTGCTCTAAAGTCAATAGCGCAGTATTTTTTGTGGTACTTAAAGGGCGTGTTAGTAATATGAGCCTATAGGCAGTGCACAACACACATATACTCTCTGCTTATTACACACACATTTTTAAATATTAAAAATAAAAAGAATTCTCTCTGGAGAAGCGTTCAGTCTTTCAGCTCGCATGTAAATAGTGAATCCGCCATGGCGCGAGCACAACTGGCTTTTAAAGGGAAAGGGAGATGAGACTCTGATTGGTTTATTGCACATTATGCCCAAAACACACCCATGACTCATTAAGAGACGAGGGACAACGCTTTTAGACCATGCGCCAGACGCGCCGACCGTTTTTTCCCATCGTTTAAACTAGCAAAAGTGGATTCGGACACACCCTAAGTGCACCTGCGCCATGAGCTCAAATCGTTAAAATAGGGCCCATTTGTGTGTAAAATCTGCATACAAACGTTCTCACAAACAAATCATGATTCGCCTTTATTTTAATCGCCTTTATTCGCCAAAATTTATGGGGAAAAAAGTAGGAACAACTGACACCACACATACACTAGGTGGCCTTATAATGGTGATAAGATAAAAAAAAAAATGTATATACATATTTAATATTAAATATATTTCATCATATACAACGGAGGAGTAAGAAAAACTATGTTAAGCCATTAAATGGAGATGGTTTGGGTGTGTTTTATACTAATTTCGCTCATTTAGAAAATCAACCAAATTTATTCGCACAAGGTTAAGAACAAATTCATGTGCGTACGCACGTTTCGTGACATTTCTTGAGAAGTTCTCCTGTGCGAACAAATACGAAATAATCCACGCAATTATTGGTGAATGAGACCCATTGTTTTTAAAATATCCTTCTGATATGTCCCACTCTCCAACTTCCTGTTTCAAGAAGAAATACATCAGAAAAAAATAAAAATGACATCCATCAAACCACTTCATTTGGTTATTAAGTGCATAATATTAGAAGCTACTTTTGAGCTCAAAACATGGCCAGTCAAATACAAAACAACTTAAGACAACACACAGTGTTTAGAATCTGTCCCATAATGCCTCTGAAATGGACGCCTTAATATGTCCATCACCATATGTGACCCGTGCTGGCAAAATGAGTCAGAATGCGCACAGGATAATTTCGAGCTACAGGCAAAACAAGTGAAAAATGTCATTTTTTTGAGGTTTTCACAAAAAGGTGTTCATTAAGCCCTCGTATAGCAATCCCAATGCTCCAAATAGCAATTAAATATCTAAAAGTATCTTTATTTGTAAGTTTTCTGGGAGGAGTACCTTTCCTTTGTCCATGAAAACAATCTCACTCATGCTGACTGACAGGTCCGAAGCGCTCGCACAAAGACACGCGATCCCGAAATACACAGAATTACAGTATTTCAAAATATCTGTCATGGTGAGTATTCACGCAAACATCATCTGTTATGTCTAATGTGAACGTTTGGTTTACTGTTGGGGAAAAACATCTGATGTGTAACTATTTTAGATCCGTGCAGTACAGTAGATTTTGATATATAGACTGTCTGTTTCATTAATGTTAATCAAACAATTGTGCTATCATGGAAAAAAAAGTTGAATATATATTTTTTTCCTATAGATATGGGTTTTGACTTGATGTGTGCCAAATTTGGTGTTACTACCAGGGATTTTAAAGGTATGGGTGCTAGGTGATTTTGTTTTGGAAACTTCAGAAAACTTTAACTCGATTTTTCTCAAAATTAACTTTGCTGACAGGTGTAGCTCTGTCATTTTTTTGTCCGATTCAAACAAATCATACATCATTTTGAAGGTTTTTTTAATAGAGAATGTATGTAACAATAACTCATTTTTGAAAATTTGCTCATTGCAACTCATTTTGCCAGCACAGGTCACATATGAACTAAAGCTTTCCGTTGGTCACAGTTGGTTTTCTTATGACGCAAACAAGTACGACGTTATGCCAAAGGCACGGCCTGGAAAACGGACAGCCTGGCGTGTCCAGCTAGCCAATAAAAACATTGCAAAACATTTTATTTAGTGAAATAAAGTAACTGTACATTTCTGATTTCCAACACTCTTAAAAACAAAGGTTCCAAAAGTGATAGAAGAACCATTTTAGGTTCCCCAACAAACCTCGAAGTGAAAAGTTCTAAAAAAAGAACCCTAACCCTAACATTTAAAAAACTTTTTTTTCTTGGAAAGATTCCATGGATGTTAGAGGTTCATTTTTAAGAGTGAATATTAGCTTAAGATCAAAGCCAAACATCACATTGGCCAGAAACAGCAGAACTTTCTACTTTATGGAAAGTTCCATTAAACTGAGGAATTACCTAATTCTACATCAATCCAAGCACTAAAACAACACGCATATGACAGCCGTTAAATCACTGCATGTGTAGACAGGGTTGAGCTACCGATCCATAGGTGGTAATTTAGGAATTTATTACGCCAACACATAAAGAAACAGGCTCTAACAGGGCTGGACTTTCAGTGCAACCAACACTTGACAGTTTAATGTTTAGCCGCTGAGCTCTGAACCTAGAAACGACCAAACATTCTCAGACGCTGATAGCCGGTTGGTTAGTCAGCTGCGAAAGCATTCGGAGCTTCCCTGTAAAACACAGGTGTGCTTTTGTAACGCTGACCAACTAATGATTATCCTTTACGGTGAGTTTCATTGGTTCTTTTATGCAACAGGAATGCACCTGGACAAAACGTCCTTGTGTTTTACTAGACTATAACTGACTTCTTATTAAAGAATCCCAATGGTGAAGTTCCTGAGCCTACAGACACCACCTGCAGACCGGAGACACGGAGCCGCACCCGGCCCGAGTTCTGTTCAGGCGTGCTGGGACACGTCTCAATCCTGTCTATTTGGCATGGGCCAGTTCAGGGGGGTTGGCTTGGCACAGTGCTTCTATTGCACCTACATTCTGGGAAATATCATATTTCTGATCGAGCACTTCCCCGAACGTCCCTAAAGTAGATTTCATCAAGTTTATCTCACTTTTGGGGACAATTTCGTAACAAAATATAGTATGTGCAAGCACACAACTCACTTTTTAACACTAACTGTTTAAGGTCACTGACCGGTTAGTCATCTGGAACCACCAAAATCACATTAAATTACTGTTAATTTATGTTCATAGTGCATTTAACCTCCTGGGTACCACTGTCCTCGTACGAGGACATTATATTTTAGTGAATTTCTCTGACACCATACATGTCAAAGTTTTAAGTCGGGATGTCCTGTAAAGAGATACCATTTCTTTTGAGGTTTCACCAGGACAACAACTTCTCCTCGGTCTTTAAAAATGATCAAATTTAGCACTCTTATGGAAATATTTTGTAATTATCATTTAAATCTGACTAATTTTAAAGTTGTTTGTTATAAATCAACATCTCAGGAAAATGTTATGGGGTTTCTAATCAAAAAATGACTTTGTTACAAAACAGGGCATTGATTTCATACTCAATAGGAGGACACCGGGACTTAAATCATGTTTATCAGGCATTCTGGGAGACACAACAAGTGAATGGGGAAAGAAATTACATATCAATGTTCCTATAAAAGATGAGATATTATTATGAAAATGTTGCCAGCTATTACTCCCATTATTACACTTCTTTTTTCATTAAACGTTGCTCCAAGAACACTTTAGATCCAATGTATAGATACATGGCATTGAATGGGAAAACCCATGTATGGCCATTTTACCCACATATTGCATAAAGTAAGTCCTGTGTCCACATATAAGGACATAGCATAACATATGAATAAAATATCAAAAAAATCCATTTGTTTCTTATTCTCTAAACAATGAAATGACATGAAAAATACTAAATTCTAAAGACTTTGTTTTCCTGGGTCATTCTCGTGCCTCAAATGTCTGTTATTCCGCATGCAACATCAGTTTTAGAGCAGAACTACATCAAAATGACCTCAAACTCCCATCATGAGGACAAATAAACAAGTTCACACATTAAGTAGCAACTCTCAAGGACAACATGACAGAAGAATGACACCTCTTCACAATCAAATCTCTACACAATGTGTAACTTATCAAGTACATCCAGTGCTGAAATAACTGTAAATCTGCTTATTTAGCGCTATATTGACACACCCTGTGAACAAAACCACTTCCTCATTGAGTCAATCACGAACCGCTTTACCTTTCAAAACTGACACGGCGCCAAAAATAAAATAACCGACAAACTTCATTCAAAGTTAACAGTTAACCACGGGTGAACATTACCTGAATACATACACACTGTGTTTTGCTTTTTAATATTTTTTACGATATAAATCATCTTTATAATACCTGAAACTAGCAATAACTTTAAATCGGATCAGATTAAAGAGTTTTTTTTTCACGCGAATCGCAACATCCACGCAAAAGTCCCAAGAACGCGCGTTGAACGCGCAACGACACGCGTGTTCATGTCACTCACCTCTGGTGTGCTGTGGAGCCGGTGTGGAGTCAAACTGTGAGTGAGGAAGAGAAAGCAAACGACTTTACAAACTCCAGCCACTGTCTGACTGACTTCCGCCCCTTTAACACACGCTGGAGGAAATTCCCTGCGCCGCACTGACGCTCTGACGTCACCGGCGCGATGATTGACAGCCAGAGACTGACTGACAGCACATATGGGGAATAGATATAGAGTTATTATTTTATTATTAGTAGTAGTATCTCCATTTTCCTTTTCCTTTGTGTAATCCTCATTACGTAACTATTTATTTTACCTCATTTGTCAATTATACACACATATAAAATGATATGTTCTGCCTCTTTTCACTTTTTCCTTTTCCTAATTTATAATCTCTATGCATAGTTTTGCACTGTTTTATGTATGCAGTTCAAAACAGACAGACAGATTTTAGGGTTTTCACTAATATCATATGACAAGAAATGCAGTTTAGTGGCCATTTGACTCTTTTCATGTATATTATGATTGTGGTTATAGGCAAAAATACTGGTTGGTCTACAAATCTTTTACTGTCACCACATATTACCTACGTATTTTTACATTAAAGGCACAATATGTAAGATTTTTTGATTAAAATATCCAAAAACCACTATAACAATGTTATATATTTGACTTGTGGACTTACATTATCCCAAATGTTTCCAAGAATGTTTAAATCCAGAGAAATAAGCAATTTTAACCAGGACACGGACCGTGTCCGTGCGTCGCCTATCAATGACATCATACCTGCTTTACCCTCGATTTCCAAAACCATGGAAACACCAAAGACGCTTTAACATGTTTTATTAGACAGGTGAGCAACTGTTTGGAACATTCATAGACAGAAAACTAATCATTGTTGTATAGCTCAACACTTGTTTTCTTGTTTTACCATGGCTAATATCGATCTAGCTTACTGCAGTGTGCAACAAGTGTCTCATAGCCGGCGAGTGAACGCACAAAGTAGCATTATAACATAACTTTCAACACAAACAATGTATCTAATATGATAAAACAGCGCTGTTAAGCCGAAAGTATACTTCACTTTTTACGCGTCCGCGAGGGTCAGCGTATGGTGCGCGTGATGCGAATTTTGTCATCAGAAGTGTACCGGCGTTTACGTCCGGATTTTCATGCACATGCGCATTTAATTTTTTTGCCGTATTTACATGGGTTGTAACTCGTGGCGAGAAAACTGCGCATGCGTCGAACGTCATGCGTTGCAAGGCTTCGACTGTGCATAGGCTCCCATACGCTAAAAAAAACGAAGTATACTTTCAGCTTTACCCCACAGCCTACGCATGATCGGAAGAAGCGGAAGCGGTCGTCTGCGGCATATTAATAATATGAATCCCTAATAAAAGCTCCGCGAAATCAAGGCGTCATCAAGCTACACTTTTGTTTTGAATAAGCTACCTTTAGCAGCGAGAAATTACATATTGTGCCTTTAAGTAAAAATACATTTGGTTGGAGGCCAGGAGCACTTACAATACATAAAACTCATGAGATTGTTCATGAGTTCAGGATAAATTAATCTAACACAGCATGTCTACCGATGGTTAAAACAGCCCTTCATTCACTTGAATTAAGGGAAATGTGAGAGAGAAAACTATAATGTACAGTAATAATCTATGATGTCAGTTCTACAAACAAACCTGAGTTTCTTTCATAATGCATCTCATAGGACTTTTTTTTAACTAACTAACTAACAATAACTTTAATAAGCTGTAACAATCGAAGTGATATCATTGCACATCTATGCCGGAGACGCCCGGCTCATGCCAGTGTTAGTGACACAATGATCAGTCTCAGCTCAAGGTGAAGTCATTTTTTCCCATCTCAGCTTATAAGAGTCAATGTGCATGCCAGGAATACCAGCAAATCCCTCATAGTTGATGACAACAACTGGAAACTTGTTTCAGAACAAAAGCATTAGACGTCAATCACTACTGTGTGATATATTGTGTCTGATCAGTGGTCAGGTGAAGTCTGTTTTCCTTCATTTCAGGGTAAAGGACTGACGACTTCACTCAGAGTACTAGTTCAAATGATGTGGTCAAATACTGCCATCTACTGGCTAAAATATTCCTACAAACAACACTGCTCTTACAAAAAAATAAAGTTTTCTCAATTTTCTAAAAGGGATGAGTATAAATAAATAAATAAATAAATAAATAAATAAATAAAATTAGAAAAATTTCCTGTGGAGCGAAAAAAAATTATATTCATGAGTCAAGAAGACCAGCGTTTAAGTTTCAGCCAATCAGGGAGGTCTACTGGCCGATCGTCGGTTACATAATTAATATTCATGAGCTCAGCTTCGCCTCAGATCCATCGATCGGGATTACAAGCGTTGCGTTTTGGGTCAGTGGTTACTGGTCAACCTTTAAAACCTTTAAAGTCAACCTTTAAAACCTCTGTATCTATGCAGCTGTGATCAAAGGTGAATGAATGCTTGGACGATGGCAGGTAAATTAAGGCTGACGTTTAATCAATGATGCTGTTCTGTGATCGGGATTTATTGACGAAACTGAGGTTGACTTCGCTTCGACGTCTCAGGTGATAAAACGTATAGAATAACCGTTTTTGACCACAGGGAAAAGACCATTAAAATAAAGTACAATGTCACTTAACGTTAAGTTACCTCATAATATTTATTTAACGGTTTAATGACTAGCGTAACTGTTAGCATGATGCGACTGTTTATATAGCTAATACTAAAATCTGCCAAGAACAAAAATTTACCATGGTAGTCACACAGCAAAAAATAATCTTTTTGCTTAGTATTTTTGTTTTGTTTTCCAGTACAAATATCTAAAAATTCTTACATCAAGATACATGTACTTGAGAAGCAAAATGACTTGCGATAATAAATCTTTTTTCCTTTTTTTGTTGAGAAACTATCAAAACTGTCAAAAAAATAATCTTTGAATTCAGTTTATTTTTCTGACCTCACTGACAGATATATTTTTTCTTTTTTATTTAAGCATAAACTCACTTCATTTTGATGATTTATTCAGAAAGAAAGACTTAATAATATCTTAAGTCATTTTGCTTCCTGAGTAAATGTGTCTTGATTTAAAAATGTTTCGATATACTGGAAAATACTGAGTAAGAAAATCATGTTTTGCAGTGCATCTCACTGAAAAAAAACCAAGTAAAATTTACTTAATTTTTCTTTTGCAAGTTTTTGCACACAGATTTTTTAAGTAAATGTTACATATGAAATTAAGTAAGCTCTACTAAGTTAAGTAAAATTAACAAAAAAAACTAAAAAAAACTAAGTAACTTGGCCAGTAAAAGATTGCGTTATTTCTACTTAGTTGAAGTTTCCTTTGCAATACCTTTACTCAAACAATATAACACGCTTTTAAAGTGTATGCTTTACTTAGAAACATTTAAGTAAGTAACACAATAGATATTGTTTAGATATTGTGTATCTACATCATAAAAGTAATACGGCACCTGATCACAGAGACCTCAATACTTGGTACACAATGTCGGTAACATTCGATGGGTCGAACAACAAAAGCAATGATAAAACAGTACAGCTGGAAAACAGCGAAAAATCAACCTTATTGATTATTGAAGCCCCAGTGCATGATGGGAACACCAGTATCAGAAAAGTTGAGTAGTTTTACTTAATTTTATAACTCTGATATTTACGCTTTAAATTCTACAAGCTTGAATTGAGTACTGATAAATAATTTACATTGTTTTTTGAATTCTTGTCTAAACTAACTTTTTCATGTACATTTGTTTTTTTTTTCTGTAGTATTTACTTCACCAGAGAGTCATTTCTATCAGTGCTGATGCCATCATGATACGATTTACAATAAGAAATTGTTAGGTTTGTAAACATTAACAGCTGGAACTTGTATAATTTTAACAGCTATAAATACATAAACACAGTTTTGCAGAAAAACAATGTACACAGTGATTTGTTTATGTTTTCCTGTCATCAGATTTCACAACTAATGAATGCAAAACATTGTGAAAACGCAACAACTGTCCCCTGATCATCCATCATCACTATTGAGTTCAAAGGTATTTTGTTAATAAGCTTGGTTTACCTTCTGTCAAGCTTGCTTTGTCGGCTTCAGCTTTGATTTCTAGTATATCAGTATTAGTTTCTTGTATACAAATTCTGTTCTACTCTCTTATAGGCCATTCGCAAGCCCGCAAAAGTGGCAGAAACAGATTCCCACAGTTGGCGATGAGGGTCGTTCTTAACCTCAGTGTTGCTGGAGACTTTCTTAACGTAAGTTTATATAAAGGTTTGACTTCTACACACCTGAGCCCCTCTAATGCTTGAGGAAACAAATGCTCCAAGATCCTGATGAATGAGGAATAATCATGGAAATTGAGCTGGTAAGTAGCAGCCGTTAAACAATCACAGTTCACTGTTCATTTAATCTCAGTCAGTCCAATGCAGTGTAACACTGTACAGGAAACAATAAAGCTCTGTTGCACAATTAATCTCAATAATGATAACATTCGAGAATGTACACAACACTTGGCCTGCTCCCTGTGGATATTCATTGGATAACATTTGATTGGCACAAATCAGGGGTTCAACAAACATAATATATGAGCATTATGTTGTTTTGGTATTGATGCACCTGCCAAAAGCATGAATGTAAATGTGAATTTGGATCATGATGAAGATTTAGGCCACTCTTTCTTGTTATATCTTACACAAGTATCTTTCCTCATACACCACTCAAATCTTCTAGCATGTAGACAAATGTTTGGAGCATTTTTTGTTTGTTAAATTAAAGTTTTAGTTTTTTAAAGTGACGACCAAACGGCCAATTTAGCCTCTCAAATCAACACTTGACTTGTCTTGCCTATAATAAAATCCATAGATATAAAACACAGCATATCACAATGTTAGTTGAAACGTTTACTATCACCACCACAGTAAAAAGGCATTTTTGACAAGCTGAGGCAGGCTGCAGCTGCTCGGCGCTCACAAACGAAACGGGCTACACAATCTAAACTAATAAACAAAATAAAAATAAAAAACATGCAGGTTGTCTTACCTTACACCTCTCTGCAAAATGAATATAAATCCGATCTTCCCACGCTATATGCACATTTAACGGAGTTCACGTCGACGAAAGCAACAGATATGAGCTGCATTTTATTTATCATCAGCTAATTTCAAGATCAAAGACCGCAATAGGAGAAAGAGCGACCCAAGCACTGGTAAGATCATTTAGTCTCATTAGTTTTAATTAGGGATGCACTGATACCAAAAATTCTGAGTATCGGCCGATACCGATACCAATCCGATACCAGCTCAGTTTTGTTTAAAAATTCAATGTAGAATTTCTATACCTCAGTGTGTTGAACTGATAATCACTCTTTTGTGTGTTAAACACAATCTACTAAATACAGACAACTTCATTATAAAGAAAAACAACAAATTAAAAAAATATATAAATCACAATCTATGACAAAAATACTACTATAAACTAGATGGTGGATAAACATAGATTAGTGGATAATTCAGCAGCTAGAAAAATCATGAGTGCACAATAATTGTATAAAATCTAAACATTTAGTGAAAAAAAAAACATTTAGTGGGGAACAAATTAAAGTGAATAAGTGTAGCACTAAATCTGGTAAAATGTTACACGTTGTAAAATACATTCATGAAAAACAAGTAAATATATTTATAGAAATAGCGCCTGTATACTAAGAAATTAAAAGACATTTATTTTAAATGTATAGCGCAGCTTTTTTAATGAGGCAGCAACATACTATAGATAGGTTATTAATAATCTTTAATTGCGCAAAAGTATTATAATACGAAAGGCTCCAATACAGAGCGGCACACAGCGCGTATGCACATCCCGTGTGCAGGATGATGCGCTTGAAGCAACATGGAGTCACAGCACTCCGTCCGTCCGCATTGAGAAGTTCAAAACACAAAGGGAAGAGATGTCGATGCGTAGTGTATCTATCTATGCAATATTTTATTGAGCCTTTTCTTTTAACAATTTAAAACTTCAGTTACCGTGCGTGAAGAACAACAAACTCTAGTCCAGTGTTGAGATCTAACAGACACCCGGTAGAAAGTTACATGATTTAGAAACCGCAATAAACTCCAGCCAGATAAAGTCATTTTATGCGAAACCATAGAGCGTTATCTACAGATCAAGCATAATAACAGGAACATTGAATCATCTTGGAGAGAGTTTCATCGTGTTGACTGTCGTAACCGAATGTGACACGCAGTTGAAAGCTGAATGGAGAATGACTGGCAGCCGCAGCGGAGGGAAGCATTCACGTGAACTTGAATTTAATGACTTAAATATTCATCTGTACCTCACATTAAACTATGGAATGGCTTCAGAACACTTAATATAGTGCACGAAGCGTTGATGATGCTTTATAATGTTTTTGTGCCTTTTGTGGGGCACTGGGGCTTAACAATAACACAGAATATTATACGCACAGTATCGGATTTGGATCGGTCCTGTCTGACTGATACCCGATCCGGCAAATAACGGCGGTATCGGAGCCGATACCGATATTGAGTATTGGATCGGCGCATCCCTAGTTTTAATTGAGCATCGGAGACTTGCTTTCAGTTTCACTTGCGGCAGTTTGCGTGTTGGCTTGCTTTACTCATTTGCGGTGATGCGTTGCAGTAGCGCCGTCATATCTGACTACAACATGTCATATATAGCCTATAACACACTCTCACACGTTTGTTTTTTTAACAATTTGCCAGGAGTAAAATTTGCATATGTGGTTTAAACAACCAGATGTATTTACACTTGTCCAGTTTCGTCTAAAATGCATCCCAGACCACCAATTGGTTTGTTTGAGTGATCGGATTTAAATCCGTCTCAAAAGAATTTTGGAAGGCATTTACTCCTGGTCTTTTCACAATCGGATAGATATCTGATCAGAGAAAACGAATGAAGTGAGCAGGTGTAAAAAGGCCATAACTCTTGCAGCTGCGCTGAAGGAACGCTCGCTGGGACTAAACACTGTGCGAGCCAGTCTTGACAGTCGCAGTATCATGGTCTCGTGTTGTTTCCACCAGCGCAGCACATCTCATAGTTTCTTTTAATTAATAAATGTCTAAAATATAAAAAGAAGGAGAAGCCAAAAAAGGCCCGAAGCCCGGCCCGCGTGGTGAGGTATAACGTGAAAATTGGCCCGAAGCCCGGCCCTAGGGGCGTAAAATGGGCTGAAATGCAGGGCTCTACTAGCATATCTCACTACAAATTAGGATTCGAGAACGCACAGGTTTTTGTGCAAGTAATCTAGGAATGTTTTCGTTATAGGACGACTGGGAGAACATACAGCCGAAAGCACAATGTAAAGCTGAGAGATAGAAAACAAGATATCTAAAATAGATTGGTTGCTCATATCTGACTGTGTTTACATTACTGGGATGAACTTAAAGAAATGTTCACGCTTCAATATAAGTTAAGATCTATCCAAACTATTTGTGCCATAACGTCCATTAACACAGAAAATAATCTTGACTCGTACAGTTAAATTTGTGGTTACAGTAAAGCACTTACATCAGCAATACATGGGGCAGAAATTAAAATACAGACGGTTTCAAAAGCATATCCACAGGAGAATTGAAATTAAGTTGAGAAATGACACTTTTGTCTTCTGTAGAGATGCTTTACAGATTATTGATGAATTGCAACATTGACACATTATTGAATCTGCATTGAACTGAATAATGAAATTGAAGTAATTTCATATAATTTGACTAATAAATACATTTTGCAACACCATTATTTTCTGTGAAGCTGCTTTGAAACCTGTTGCATAAAGTGCTATATAAATAAATGTGACCTGACTTACGTATTCACATGATGGCATCACTTATATTATGATCACTGTCAGTGTAAATGTATTATACAACTTCAGTGTCATATGTCAATAACATGGGAACTTTTGCATGATGCATGCAAGGATATCAGAAAGAGACTTTACATGTAGCAAAACAAACTCACAGGTAAGGCTGCACGATATTGGAAAATACTTACATTGCGATATTTTGTTTTTCTGCGATATATATTGCGATATAAAAACAATTTCACCAGATGACATGAATCGCTCTATTTGGAAAGAATGAACCATTCTAGAATAATTGGGCTGATTTTGTCATGGAGTGAATCTGCAAAGACAATAATGAACAAATTACAATACAATGAAAAATACAATTGAAATAAGCAGTGCTTTATGTTTTTCAGGTAAATCTGACAGTATTCAGGTGCAGAAATTGAATAATCAAAAGTAAAATAACAGTCTTCACTCATTAAATTAAATATAATTAATTAATTAATACAAACCCGATTCCAAAAAAGTTGGGACACTGTACAAATTGTGAATAAAAACAGAATGCAATGATGTGGAAGTTTAAAATTTCAATATTTTATTCAGAATACAACATAGATGACATATCAAATGTTTAAACTGAGAAAATGTATCATTTTAAGGGAAAAATAAGTTGACTTTAAATTTCATGGCATCAACACATCTCAAAAAAGTTGGGACAAGGCCATGTTTACCACTGTGTGGCATCCCCTCTTCTTTTTATAACAGTCTGCAAACGTCTGGGGACTGAGGAGACAAGTTGCTCAAGTTTAGGAATAGGAATGTTGTCCCATTCTTGTCTAATACAGGCTTCTAGTTGCTCAACTGTCAGCTGCATCTTCCTCTTTATGATGCGCCAAATGTTTTCTATGGGTGAAAGATCTGGACTGCAGGCTGGCCATTTCAGTACCCGGATCCTTCTTCTACGCAGCCATGATGTTGTAATTGATGCAGTATGCGGTCTGGCATTGTCATGTTGGAAAATGCAAGGTCTTCCCTGAAAGAGACGACGTCTGGATAGGAGAATATGCTGTTCTAGAACTTGGATATACCTTTCAGCATTGATGGTGCCTTTCCAGATGTGTAAGCTGCCCATGCCACACGCACTCATGCAACCCCATACCATCAGAGATGCAGGCTTCTGAACTGAGCGCTGATAACAACTTGGGTTGTCCTTGTCCTCTTTAGTCCGTCCGGATGACATGGCGTCCCAGTTTTCCAAAAAGAACTTCAAATTTTGATTCGTCTGACCACAGAACAGTTTTCCACTTTGCCACAAACCATTTTAAATGAGCCTTGGCCCAGAGAAAACACCTGTGCTTCTGGATCATGTTTAGATATGGCTTCTTTTTTGACCTATAGAGTTTTAGCCGGCAACGGCGAATGGCACGGTGGATTGTGTTCACCGACTTTTCTGGAAGTATTCCTGAGCCCATGTTGTGATTTCCATTACAGTAGCATTCCTGTATGTGATGCAGTGCCGTCTAAGGGCCCGAAGATCACGGGCATCCAGTATGGTTTTCCGGCCTTGACCCTTACTCACAGAGATTGTTCCAGATTCTCTGAATCTTTGGATGATATTATGCACTGTAGATGATGATAACTTCAAACTCTTTGCAATTGTTCTCTGAGAAACTCCTTTCTGATATTGCTCCACTATTTTTCGCCGCAGCATTGGGGGAATTGGTGATCCTCTGCCCATCTTGACTTCTGAGAGACACTGCCACTCTGAGAGGCTCTTTTTATACCCAATCATGTTGCCAATTGACCTAATAAGTTGCAAATTGGTCCTCCAGCTGTTCCTTATATGTACATTTAACTTTTCCGGCCTCTTATTGCTACCTGTCCCAACTTTTTTGGAATGTGTAGTTCTCATGAAATCGAAAATGAGCCAATATTTGGCATGACATTTCAAAATGTCTCACTTTCAACATTTGATATGTTATCTATATTCTATTGTGAATAAAATATAAGTTTATGAGATTTGTAAATTATTGCATTCCTTTTTTATTCACAATTTGTACAGTGTCCCAACTTTTTTGGAATCGGGTTTGTACATTTTATCTTTGTTAAAGCTACAAAAGTCATTTTCTCTTTTGTTGTTTGATCACCATTGGTGACGAGTACATTAGGTTGCTGTCCCTTTAAGACGAATGCGCAGACCTAATATAAATGACACGCATCCGTTTCCTTTCTCAGGTGTTGACAACACATTAGGGGTGTGCCATATCATACCGTCCACGATAACACCGGTATAAATTTTTACATCATAAAAAAAGTGTCATATCGCGATATCAATGATATAGCGACATGATGACGTATGCCGCATTTACGTTCCCTAGAACACACAACAATAACACCTGTCTGAGAGTAAGAGCAGCATGTCAGCCTCCGATGACGATTTAGTACCTAAAAAGGGAGCGGTCAGACCTCTTGACAA
Organism: Coreius guichenoti; assembly: GCA_039654105.1. Lineage (NCBI taxonomy): Eukaryota > Metazoa > Chordata > Actinopteri > Cypriniformes > Gobionidae > Coreius > Coreius guichenoti. The sequence continues at coordinate 33,768,089 of CM077190.1, read as the reverse complement.
CTGACAAAACATTGATAAGCTGTTATTGATGTTTGCAGCGCAATATTTGACCGGAAGGGAAAATTGACGGTTATTTTCGTCAGTTACGGCTCGTTAGATCCAGCATTCTGCCCGCTCTGAATCAGACAGAGATAAGGTAGTGCGTAAGATTACATTTATTTGAATGAATGAATTATAGCATTTATTTGAATTAATTATCGAGAGAGAGAGAGAGAGATTCGTGCCTGCGTGACTGCGTCTGTTCAGTGTCTCTCTTAACAATGAAGATGTACGTTTATTACTTAAAAATAGCGATGTAACCCCATCGTTGCTGAGAAATATAATGTGACCCAGTAGGTTAGCTATTTTATTACTAAAAGTCGCGGGGCGGCGTTGATAAGTTTCTGTGCTCCTGAATGCGCAGCGCGATCTCCACTCTCTGTGTACGTGTGTACGTGTGTGTGTGTGTGCGCGCTTCAATGAAAACAGCGCATTATTATAGAACGGTGATTCAACTGACTTGGAACTACCTGTGCATTAAACGATTTTATTGCACACCTTCCAGCCAATCAGAATCGAATATTCAGACAGACCATAGCATAAATGAGTTATTGTTAAACTAAAATGGAGTTCTGTTATACTTTTACTTAAGATTTCCAGTGAAAACACTACCAACTTGTACCAAGGCTACTTTTTTTACATTTGACTCGTGCTGTGTGACTGTGGTGCTGCTGCTACACCTGTGTGTGTGTGTGTGTGTGTGTGTGACTGTGATGCTGCTGCCACCTTATGACACTACATTTACACTTCGAATGAGGTATTCTGTCATCAATGACAGGAGCTCACCGGAAAAGGATGGAAAATGCCCTTCATTTTGTCTACACTAATAAATGCTGCTGCCTACCAGCTGTAATCACCAATAAAACTTTGTTCTATATATTTTTTCTATATCGTCATAAATATCATTATCGCAAATATTCTTGAAATATCGTGATATAATTTTGAGGATATATCGCCCACCCCTACAACACATAGCCGACTGTGTTTACGAGGATACTCGCTGAGACGGGCATTTTGACTTAATTTTGCGTGAACGTGTTCGTTTAAGCTCAAAAGAAAATTAGGCCAAAACAACGTGCGAGTCCTCTTGCCCGACTCAACTTAAAAACACATGCACATGATAACTTTCACTCTATGATGGATAAACTTTGCAATTAATCCGAATAGCACATGCATTCTGACCCAGGGTGCAGCTGGCCCGTATGGATCACGATCCCTATACTTGACATCGCACATCCTGACTATCGTGGATGCGCACATCGCGATATCAATGCTGAAATGATATATCGTGCAGCCCTACTCACAGGAAATACTTTGGTAAAGCATGACAAGTAAAAAAGCACAGCTCAAATAATAAATAGGGTTTGTATTGAATGATTCAGTTTTCATATGCCTGCTTTAAAACTCTTGCACACTGACCTGGCAGATTTACTTGCATTTTAAGTGCATTGCAATAACTGCAATTTTTGCTTTCACAATCAGGGCTTGACATTAATTCAGCAGTGCCGTGTAACACAGCAGTGTTAATTTTGACAGCAAATTTTGATTTAGTTTTAGTCATATTTTAGTCACCTGAATTGTTTTTGTTTTAGTCTAGTTTTAGTCGACTAAATCTAATGAGTTCAGTTAAATTGTAATGCATTAATTGAGCATTTAAGCATTACATAACCGAGTGTTACTTGATAACATGTCAAAACTGACATAATTGTGTTTTTGACATTAAAAATACACGAAAGAGAGCTCAATTCACTTTTTTTGTTTGTTTTTTTAAAACATCTATATAGTTTTTATTATTTTGTACTTCTGTTTTAGTTAGTACACTCACCTAAAGGATTATTAGGAACACCATACTAATACTGTGTTTGACCCCCTTTCGCCTTCAGAACTGCCTTAATTCTACGTGGCATTGATTCAACAAGGTGCTGAAAGCATTCTTTAGAAATGTTGGCCCATATTGATAGGATAGTATCTTGCAGTTGATGGAGATTTGTGGGATGCACATCCAGGGCACGAAGCTCCCGTTCCACCACATCCCAAAGATGCTCTATTGGGTTGAGATCTGGTGACTGTGGGGGCCATTTTAGTACAGTGAACTCATTGTCATGTTCAAGAAACCAATTTGAAATGATTCGAGCTTTGTGACATGGTGCATTATCCTGCTGGAAGTAGCCATCAGAGGATGGGTACATGGTGGTCATAAAGGGATGGACATGGTCAGAAACAATGCTCAGGTAGGCCGTGGCATTTAAACGATGCCCAATTGGCACTAAGGGGCCTAAAGTGTGCCAAGAAAACATCCCCCACACCATTACATCACCACCACCAGCCTGCACAGTGGTAACAAGGCATGATGGATCCATGTTCTCATTCTGTTTACACCAAATTCTGACTCTACCATCTGAATGTCTCAACAGAAATCGAGACTCATCAGACCAGGCAACATTTTTCCAGTCCAATTTTGGTGAGCTCGTGCAAATTGTAGCCTCTTTTTCCTATTTGTAGTGGAGATGAGTGGTACCCGGTGGGGTCTTCTGCTGTTGTAGCCCATCCGCCTCAAGGTTGTGCATGTTGTGGCTTCACAAATGCTTTGCTGCATACCTCGGTTGTAACGAGTGGTTATTTCAGTCAAAGTTGCTCTTCTATCAGCTTGAATCAGTCGGCCCATTCTCCTCTGACCTCTAGCATCAACAAGGCATTTTCGCCCACAGGACTGCCGCATACTGGATGTTTTTCCCTTTTCACACCATTCTTTGTAAACTCTAGAAATGGTTGTGCGTGAAAATCCCAGTAACTGAGCAGATTGTGAAATACTCAGACCGGCCCGTCTGGCACCAACAACCATGCCACGCTCAAAATTGCTTAAATCACCTTTCTTTCCCATTCTGACATTCAGTTTGGAGTTCAGGAGATTGTCTTGACCAGGACCACACCCCTAAATGCATTGAAGCAACTGCCATGTGATTGGTTGATTAGATAATTGCATTAATGAGAAATTGAACAGGTGTTCCTAATAATCCTTTAGGTGAGTGTATATCAGGTTAAGTTAAAGCTTCAAATAAGTTTCAGTTTATTTTTTTAATTTCCGTTAACATTTATTTAATATAAGTAATGAATATTTTTTAATGGTTTTAGTGAACTATTATAAACCTGATACTTTATTGAATAATATGTGTCAAATACTGTTCTTAGTCTTTCCTCCTGACTATGAATTAAATGGGAATGAAATTAAATACAGTTTATTGTGTAACCAAAAACGTATATATAATGCGTGACTTTTAATTATAAACAAGCTCGAAATACACCGGGACTCTTATTTTGAAATGTATGTGCCTTACTATTGCAGTTCAGATGAGGGAGATAAAATATGCATTGTTACAACCGTCTAAAACATATTACTATATAAACATCATAAAGTAAACACTGTCATTATTCCTCAGCATTAGTTCATAAACATTACCTGTCATAAATGTGTGTTATTCATTGATTGAGCCGCTCTGAAGCGCTGTCGCGTGAGCCTGTAGAAGCTCAACAGCTCCGTGTTTTCCCGCCGTTAGATCCGCACGTTACAACTCAAATGTGTTCATCTGTTACACAGGACATCAGTTCTGACGGGATCTCTTCCCTAATCGTCCCTCCCTAACATTTTTCTCTCGTTTTTATTCATTGACGAAAATGACAGTAGATTTTCCTCATAGTTTTTGTCATCCAAAACTGTTTTTTATTTAGTTATCATCTCGTTTTCATCAGTGAAAAAAGGTTGTTAACATAATTAAAATTATTCGTCAACGAAATTAACACTGTAACACAGTCACTCCTACTAGCCACCTTGGCGTGTTGAAATGTATAAATAATATATACATTTTTGTCAAAAGTGTTGTCAAAAATATTGTTTTTTTTTTTATACATATCGTTACTGAAATATCTGAAACGCTTCCAATACTCATTTTCTGCAGAATAGACACACGACACCAGCTGCGCTCTCTCTCTCTCTCTCATCTCTCCGACAGCGAGTGACACACAAACCCGCCTCCTCTCACTCACTCACTTCATGTGCTCCGGATGAATATTGTTACTGTTACAGGGCTTGAATTTCGGCATGGGATTGCCCGTATTGCACATAATTTTACTCATTCCTGCAGATTTTGAACTCACACCCAGTGCGGCACATAAAGCCGCCTCTAAGCACTAAATTGAGCTCTTTTTTGCTGCTTATTGCGCGTAAACAGTCAAATACACTCAAAATAATGTCAAAATGCCGGTTTTGACGAGTATTCACGTAAACCCAGTCAGTCCTGTTTTAAGTGAACGTAAACAGTTGAGAAAGAAAACACGTGTAACAGTGTAATGGATCCGTGCGTCAGGTCTTAAAGTGACAGCAGCCTAATAAACCTGCTGCCAGACAATAAGAAGAATATCTGTATGGCAGTTTTTCCCCATGTTATCGATGTCAGCTGTGGCCACTGAAAATACTACTTTGGAAAACCACTAGCCACAGTGGCTGGTAAGCAAAAAATTTAATGTCAAGCCCTGGTCACAATGATTTTCACAAATGAGTCAATAGAGCTCAACTTGTATTGAACCTGAAACATTGCTTTAACTCTTTCCCCACCAAACACAGAATTTTCCGGGTTTCCGTGTTTCCACTGTTATACACTAGGGGGCGCTATTACGCATCTTTTGAATGAGTACAGAATCTCCTGATCAAAACACAGGCTAAGAAGACGCAAAAAAACAAGCGATCGTATGTAGGCAGATTCATATGTAAAATAACACGATCATCAACATTAAACAGCAAAACTGCCTAATGTTACTGAATGAGATGTCGACCCAGGACGAGCTCTAGGACTGTGAAGCTTTGGGGTGTTGGTGGACTCAATCGACTCATCTGTGTTTGATCATCATTCTGAATCCGATCTGGACGTAATCTTTGACAAAAATGCGATTTTCTCAGCTTTTTGCTCAAAATGTTGCTTTTTTATGAAACTTGCCCACATTCAAGTGTTGATAAAAAAGGAATGCATGAAGCTAGAATAAAACGGGTTTTTTTTGTTTAAAAGCAGAGGGTCTGTTCTTTTTTTATATATATTGCATGCTCAGATATTCATACAACAAAATATTCTGGGGGCCATTACATTTTTGTGAAAATTATCAAAAACGCTGGCGGGGAACAGCTAACTTTTTTTAAAAACGCTGGCAGGGAAAGAGTTAATGAAATGAATTCTGACTGTTTTGTGGTCTTTCGTAAGAATGCTCTTTGCTAAAGGGCAAGTAGGTTTGGTAATAAAAATAGCAAGCACAGTGGTTGGTTGTGTCACTCTCATCTACTTCTACAGTCCCTGCTGTGCCTAAAGTGGCATGAAGTTGAAGCAGCTGATTATCTGCACGCAAACTAATTTGGCCCGATTGCTTTGCCAACAAAGAGGCTGATGTGAAAGTCTCAGCGGAAGACTGTGGTTCTCAAGTGTTTTGACTCGTCTTCACTGAAACACAAACTTAAAGAAGAGCATCTGGTTCGGCTTCAGGAGAGGAATTTTTCCACGGACTCCAGAAGCTCACTGGAGCAGTTCAGGCTTTTGAGGTCCAGTATTAATTTGTCTTCTCTGCTCGGCGTCGTTTGCTGCTCCTCTGATGTGGGGCCGATAGTGATTTGTGGCTCCTCTGTGTCTTCGTAAAAAGCCAGACTGTTGCTCAGGGGGCTCATAGAATTGCTGTCCTCCTGTTCCTCTTTGCACTCCTCTTCTTCCTCTTGTTTCCATCCTGGAGTGTTTTTGGCCTTGAGAAGTGGGACAGTGGCCATGTTGATGGACTCGGACGCCAGGTCCAGGCCATGATCCATCAAAGAGCCGCTCTCTGTGACTGCAGGCTGTGATGGACAAAACATGTACATTTGTGCATTTGATGCTTTTAGCGTTGTACATTTAAAGCTACACTAACTTTTGACCCTCTATAAAATTTCACTCAGAAATTGCACAATTAATTGCAAACAAATAGCAAGTAACACATTGAATTAAACATGACATTTTGAAGTACAAAGACTGAAATAGTGTTTTCTTGTACTAACGTATATAACGTAATTTTTTACAGTGTAGCGACTGAAGCATAAAACTACAAGTTATTTGCGGAGGAAAATGGTTATAGTAATAATGTCACGCTAATGTAATGTAGTAATAACGCTATTCTGTCTGGATTACTCTGATTATCATCAAAAACTCGCCAAATGTCTGAAAAATATGTAATGTATCTTATATGCCTTTGTTGTTTTGACTTATTAGAGTTTTTTTATTTTAAGTGCACAAGTGCATAGTGTATAAGTGCACCCGTGTATAAGTGCATATTGTATATATGCACAAGTGTATAAGTGCACAGTGTATAAGTGCATAGTGTATAAGTGCACAAGTGCACCAGTGTATAAGTGCATAGTGTATAAGTGCACAAGTGTATAAGTGCATAGTGTGTAAGTGCACAAGTGTGTAAGTGCATAGTGTATAAGTGCACCAGTATATAAGTACATAGTGTATAAGTGCATAGTGTATGAGGGCATAGTGTATAAGTGCACAAGTGCATAGTGTATAAGGGCATAGTGTATAAGTGCACAAGTGCATAGTGTATAAGTGCACCAGTGTATAAGTGCATAGTGTATAAGTGCACAAGTATATAAGTGCATAGTGTATAAGTGCACCAGTATATAAGTACATAGTGTATAAGTGCATAGTGTATAAGGGCATAGTGTATAAGTGCACAAGTGCATAGTGTATAAGGGCATAGTGTATAAGTGCACAAGTGCATAGTGTATAAGTGCATAGTGTATAAGTGCACAAGTGTATAAGTGCATAGTGTATAAGTGCACCAGTATATAAGTACATAGTGTATAAGTGCATAGTGTATAAGTGCATAGTGTATAAGTGCACCAGTATATAAGTGCATAGTGTATAAGTGCATAGTGTATAAGTGCACAAGTGTGTAAGTGCATAGTGTGTAAGTGCACCAGTATATAAGTACATAGTGTATAAGTGCACCAGTGTATAAGTGCACCAGTATATAAGTACATAGTGTATAAGTGCACCAGTGTATAAGTGCATAGTGTATAAGTGCACCAGTATTTAAGGGCATAGTGTATACGTGCATAGTGTATAAGTGCACAAGTGTATAAGTGCATAGTGTATAAGTGCACAAGTGTATGTGTATAAGTGCACAGTGTATAAGTGTACCAGTGTATAAGTGCACAAATGTATAAGTGCATAGTGTATAAGTGCACAAGTGTATAAGTGCATAGTGTATAAGTGCACAAGTGTATAAGTGCATAGTGTATAAGTGCACAAGTGTATAAGTGCATAGTGTATAAGTGCACAAGTGTATAAGTGCATAGTCTGCAAGTGCACAAGTGTATAAGTGCATAGTGTATAAGTGCACAAGTGTATAAGGGCATAGTGTATAAGTGAACAGTGTATAAGTGCATAGAGTATAAATGCACGTGTATAAGTGCATAGTGTGTAAGTGCACAAGTGTATAAGGGCATAGTGTATAAGTGAACAGTGTATAAGTGCATAGTGTATAAGTGCATAGTGTGTAAGTGAACAGTGTATAAGTGCATAGTGTATAAGTGCACGTGTATAAGTGCATAGTGTGTAAGTGCATAGTGTATAAGTGCACAAGTGTATAAGTGCAGTGTGTAAGTGCATAAGTGTATAAGTGCAGTGTGTAAGTGCATAATGTAAGTACACAAGTGTATAAGTGCATAGTGTATAAGTGCACAGTGTATAAGTGCAGTGTGTAAGTGCACAAGTGTGTAAGTGCATAGTGTATAAGTGCACAGTGTATAAGTGCACAAGTGCAGTGTGTAAGTGCACAAGTGTATAAGTGCATAGTGTATAAGTGCACAGTCTATAAGTGCACAAGTGCATAGTGTATAAGTGCACCAGTATATAAGTGCACAAGTGCATAGTGTATAAGTGCATAGTGTATAAGTGCACAAGTGCATAGTGTATAAGTGCACAGTGTATAAGTGCACAAGTGCAGTGTGTAAGTGCATAATGTAAGTGCACAAGTGTATAAGTGCATAGTGTATAAGTGCACAGTCTATAAGTGCATAGTGTATAAGTGCATAGTGTATAAGTGCACAAGTGCATAGTGTATAAGTGCACAGTGTATAAGTGCACAAGTGCAGTGTGTAAGTGCACAAGTGTATAAGTGCATAGTGTATAAGTGCACAGTCTATAAGTGCACAAGTGCATAGTGTATAAGTGCACAGTGTATAAGTGTACCAGTATATAAGTGCATAGTGTATGAGTGCACAAGTTTATAAGTGCATAGTGTGTAAGTGTATAAGTGCACAAGTGTATAAGGGCATAGTGTATAAGTGCACAGTGTATAAGTGCATAGTGTATAAGTGCATAAGTGCATAGTGTATAAGTGCATAGTGTATAAGTGAACAGTGTATAAGTGCATAGTGTATAAGTGCACAAGTGTATAAGTGCATAGTGTATAAGTGAACAGTGTTTAAGTGCATGGTGTATAAGTGCATAGTGTGTAAGTGAACAGTGTATAAGTGCATAGTGTATAAGTGCACGTGTATAAGTGCATAGTGTGTAAGTGCACAAGTGTATAAGTGCATAGTGTATAAGTGCACAAGTGTATAAGTGCATAGTGTATAAGTGCACAGTGTGCAGTGTATGAGTGCAGAGTGTATAAGTGCACACGTGTACAAGTGCAGTGTGTAAGTGCATAATGTAAGTGCACAAGTGTATAAGTGCACAGTGTATAAGTGCACAAGTGCAGTGTAAGTGCATAATGTAAGTGCACAAGTGTATAAGTGCACAAGTGCATAGTGTATAAGTGCACAGTGTATAAGTGCACAAGTGCATAGTGTATAAGTGCACCAGTATATAAGTGCATAGTGTATAAGTGCATAGTGTATAAGTGCACAGTGTATAAGTGCACAGTGTATAAGTGTACCAGTATATAAGTGCATAGTGTATAAGTGCACAAGTGTATAAGTGCATAGTGTGTAAGTGTATAAGTGCACAAGTGTATAAGTGCACAAGTGTATAAGGGCATAGTGTATAAGTACACAGTGTATAAGTGCATAGTGTATAAGTGCACAAGTGTATAAGTGCATAGTGTATAAGTGCACAAGTGTATAAGTGCATAGTGTATAAGTGAACAGTTGTATAAGTGCATAGTGTATAAGTGCACAAGTGTATAAGTGCATAGTGTATGTGAACAGTGTATAAGTGCATAGTGTATAAGTGCATAGTGTATAAGTGCACCAGTATATAAGTGCATAGTGTATAAGTGCACAAGTGTATAAGTGCACAAGTGTATAAGTGCACAGTGTATAAGTGCACCAGTATATAAGTGCATAGTGTATAAGTGCATAGTGTGTAAGTGTATAAGTGCACAAGTGTATAAGTGCATAGTGTATAAGTGCACAAGTGTATAAGGGCATAGTGTATAAGTGCACAGTGTATAAGTGCACAAGTGCAGTGTGTAAGTGCATAATGTAAGTGCACAAGTGTATAAGTGCGTAGTGTATAAGTGCACAGTGTATAAGTGCACAAGTGCATAGTGTATAAGTGCACAAGTGCAGTGTGTAAGTGCATAATGTAAGTGCACAGTGTATAAGTGCACAAGTGCATAGTGTATAAGTGCACAAGTGCAGTGTGTAAGTGCATAATGTAAGTGCACAAGTGTATAAGTGCACAAGTCTATAAGTGCATAGTGTATAAGTGCACAAGTGCAGTGTGTAAGTGCATAATGTAAGTGCACAAGTGTATAAGTGCATAGTGTATAAGTGCACAAGTGCATAGTGTATAAGTGTATAAGTGCATAGTGTATAAGTGCACAAGTGTATAAGTGCATAGTGTATAAGTGCATAGTGTATAAGTGAACAGTGTATAAGTGCATAGTGTATAAGTGAACAGTGTATAAGTGCATAGTGTATAAGTGCACAAGTGTATAAGTGCATAGTGTATAAGTGCATAGTGTATAAGTGCACGTGTATAAGTGCATAGTGTATAAGTGAACAGTGTATAAGTGCATAGTGTATAAGTGCACGTGTATAAGTGCATAGTGTATAAGTGCACAAGTGTATAAATGCATAGTGTATAAGTGCACAAGTGTATAAGTGCATAGTGTATAAGTGCACAGTGTGCAGTGTATGAGTGCAGAGTGTATAAGTGCAATGTGTAAGTGCATAGTGTATAAGTGCACAGTGTATAAGTGCACAAGTGCAGTGTGTAAGCGCATAATGTAAGTGCACAAGTGTATAAGTGCACAAGTGCACAGTGTATAAGTGCACAAGTGCATAGTGTATAAATGCATAGTGTATAAGTGCATAGTGTATAAGTGCACAAGTGCATAGTGTATAAGTGCACAGTGTATAAGTGCATAGTGTATAAGTGCACAAGTGCATAGTGTATAAGTGCACAGTGTATAAGTGCACAAGTGCAGTGTGTAAGTGCATAATGTAAGTGCACAAGTGTATAAGTGCACAGTGTATAAGTGCACAAGTGCATAGTGTATAAGTGCACAAGTGCATAGTGTATAAGTGCACAGTGTTTAAGTGCATAGTGTATAAGTGCACAAGTGCATAGTGTATAAGTGCACAGTGTATACGTGCATAGTGTATAAGTGCACAAGTGCATAGTGTATAAGTGCACAGTGTATAAGTGCACAAGTGCAGTGTGTAAGTGCATAATGTAAGTGCACAAGTGTATAAGTGCATAGTGTATAAGTGCACAGTGTATAAGTGCAGTGTATAAGTGCAGTGTATGAGTGCACAAGTGCAGTAAGTGCATAGTGTATAAGTGCACAAGTGCAGTGTGTAAGTGCACAAGTGTATAAGTGCACAAGTGTATAAGTGCACAAGTGTATAAGTGCATAGTGTATAAGTGCACAGTGTATAAGTGCACAAGTGCAGTGTGTAAGTGCACAAGTGTATAAGTGCACAAGTGTATAAGTGCATAGTGTATAAGTGCAGTGTATAAGTGCACAAGTGCAGTGTGTAAGTGCATAGTGTATAAGTGCACAGTCTATAAGTGCACAAGTGCATAGTGTATGAGTGCATAGTGTATAATTGCACAAGTGTATAAGTGCATAGTATATAAGTGCAGAAGTGTATAAGTGCATAGTGTATAAGTGCACAAGTGTGTAAGTGCATGGTGTATAAGTGCACAAGTGGGTAAGTGCATAGTGTATAAGTGCACAAGTGTATAAGTGAACAGTGTATAAGTGCACAAGTGTGTAAATGCATAGTGTATAAGTGCACAAGTGTATAATTGCATCATTTGCGACGCAACTAATGGCTGTTTACCGTAGTCACTGTTGTGATGCACATACCTTACCTTCTCTTCACTGCACTCTTCCTCTCTTCTGTCCTTGTTCTTCGTCTTGCCATGTTTCGTTTGCGGCTTCCTTCCTTCATCTCTCAGCAGATTAGCCAACTGTGAGCTTCTGAGGATCTGGCTCTTTTGCTCCACAGGATCTAATTCTACATCACTCCAGACCTAGAACACATACAAAATATACATTGACACGTTTAGCATAAAAGTCCTGCCATTTCTACTACTTTAACCACAATGAAACAATACAGTAATAGCTAGTCTACTACTTAACAAGAACCTAACAAATAAGAAACGTTGAGTTTGTACATGATAGTTTCATGCATTCATTAGATTTGGATTAGGAGTTTCTTCAAATCCAATGATAGCAATGCTTGGTTTAAGGCTGGAATACACTACACGAGTTTGTAGGCACCATACACTTGCCAACTAGTAAATGACTGCAGAGAAAACTGATGAAAACGTCTGAGGATCAAACACTACCAGACGTTTCTAAGCTCTTCTAAACACAGTAAACTCAAGCAGAAACATGCGCCCTGTTGCAAAATGTAGATCTGTATGCAGGTGCGAAGTACTTTATCTAAATGAAATACACCACTCTCACTTTAGCTCAGGTGCCATAGGTTGCGACCCCTGACCTATAGAAAAGGTGTCAATTAAGAACCTAAATGTGTACTTGGAGTAGATATATAAATAGCATATAAGGAGATTTTAGCATTATAACTACAGTGTGCATTCATAATATTGCATGATGGCAATGTGGACACATCTTGAACTAGAAGATAAAGCATTTCCATTATTCAGTCTCCTCTTAGTAAAATACTAACCGTGTCTGCGGTGGACATAGAGGAGATTCGCTGGAACTTGGCCTTTGACCCTGATAACTGTCGGCTGAGCATGGGCTCTTTGAAGGACGATTCGCTGTTCGACACCGAGATGCCGTCTTTACGTGATGACTGGGCTAGAAAATGCAGACACGGCACCTTCTCAGCCAGCGTGTCTCTGTAAATCAGAGTCAGAAACACACACACATTATATGTTTTGGCACAATATTGTGTGGTTTGCTGAGGCGTTTGCGCTTGAACGAACCTGTATTTGGAGCGTATGATGGCGTAGATGAAGGGATTGTATATGGCTGATGCTTTAGCGATTACTGCAGGAACTGCCTTAGAATACGGAGAAAGAACGTGGCTGTATCTGGAACATAAAAAACGACAACCAAAACACATCTTCATTCACGGAAGTAGCACATTACTATGGCATAGAAATTCATGCTACTGATGTCAGAATTTGTGATGTCAGTTTTTCACTTGTCTTTTTCGTTTTCAATTACAAATGGACATTCTTAAAGCAAGACACATTTAACTGAGAAGCAAAATGGCTAAATTGTATCAAAGTTAAGTGAGTTTATCCTTAAAACAAGAACAAATTTTTTTTAATTCAGTTTATTTTTCTGACCCCATTGACATTTTCTTGTTTTAAGCATAACTCACATTATTTAAATAAAACAAGAAAACAAGACTTAGTCTTTTCACTTCTCAAGTAAATAAATGTATCTTGATTTAAGAATGTTTAAATACGTGGACTTCATATTTTGTCTTGTTTTTCATCTACAAAATCTACAAAAAAAATACATTTACTTGAGAAGGAAAAAATATATTTTATGAAAAAATAATTAAGTGAGTTTATGATTCTTGTTTTTAGATTAAATTCACTTTTGATCATTTTTTTCAGACTTAAAGGTGCAGTGTGTAATATTTATGAGGATCTATTGACAGAAATGCAATATAATATACAGTGGGGAGAACAAGTATTTGATACACTGCCGATTTTGCAGGTTTGCCCACTTACAAAGCATGTAGAAGTCTGTCATTTTTATCATAGGTACTCTTCAACTGTGAGAGACGGAATCTAAAACAAAAATCCAGAAAATCACATTGTATGATTTTTAAATAATTAATTTGCATTTTATTGCATGACATAAGTATTTGATACATCAGAAAAGCAGAACTTAATATTTGGTACAGAAACCTTTGTTTGCAATTACAGAGATCATACGTTTCCTGTAGTTCTTGACCAGGTTTGCACACACTGCAGCAGGGATTTTGGTCCACTCCTCCATACAGACCTTCTCCAGATCCTTCAGGTTTCGGGGCTGTCGCTGGGCAATACGGACTTTCAGCTCCCTCCAAAGATTTTCTATTGGGTTCAGGTCTGGAGACTGGCTAGGCCACTCCAGGACCTTGAGATGCTTCTTACGGAGCCACTCCTTAGTTGCCCTGGCTGTGTGTTTCGGGTCGTTGTCATGCTGGAAGACCCAGCCACGACCCATCTTCAATGCTCTTACTGAGGGAAGGAGGTTGTTGGCCAAGATCTCGCGATACATGGCCCCATCCATCCTCCCCTCAATACGGTGCAGTCGTCCTGTCCCCTTTGCAGAAAAGCATTCCCAAAGAATGATGTTTCCACCTCCATGCTTCACGGTTGGGATGGTGTTCTTGGGGTTGTACTTTTCTAATTTTCTAATAATTGCGCCAACAGTTGTTGCCTTCTCACCAAGCTGCTTGCCTATTGTCCTGTAGCCCATCCCAGCCTTGTGCAGGTCTACAACTTTATCCCTGATGTCCTTACACAGCTCTCTGGTCTTGGCCATTGTGGAGAGGTTGGAGTCTGTTTGATTGAGTGTGTGGACAGGTGTCTTTTATACAGGTAACGAGTTCAAACAGGTGCAGTTAATACAGGTAATGAGTGGAGAACAGGAGGGCTTCTTAAAGAAAAACTAACAGGTCTGTGAGAGCCGGAATTCTTACTGGTTGGTAGGTGATCAAATACTTATGTCATGCAGTAAAATGCAAATTAATTACTTAAAAATCATACAATGTGATTTTCTGGATTTTTGTTTTAGATTCCGTCTCTCACAGTTGAAGAGTACCTATGATAAAAATGTGACTTCCACATGCTTTGTAAGTGGGCAAACCTGCAAAATCGGCAGTGTATCAAATACTTGTTCTCCCCACTGTACATAACTATGTTTTCAGTGGCGTATAAAGACCTTACATAATGAACCGTTATGTTTTTATTACCTTAGAATGAGCCGTTTCTATCTACACACACCGCGGGTCCTCTTACAGTAAAATCGCCATTTTGTGCCATCATGTTTCTAAAGTAGCCCTAAACAGACAAACTTCTCTACAGAGCGCTAGCTACTCTCTGCTGTCTCCGACGACGACATCTTTGTCCTGTGTCGGCCACCGTAGCTTCTCTATGTGCTTCTAAAGGGAGGGGTGAGCGGTGGGTGGTTGCAATTCACAACCTCACTGCTAGATGCCACTAAAATTCACACACTACACCTTTAATATCTTAAGAAAATATGTACAGTATCTTGATTTAAGAATGTTTTCTTAGTATTTTTGTTGTTTTTCAGTACAAATATCTATATATTATTTTATTACCCCATTGACAGCTAACTTTTTCCTTGTTTTAAGCATAAACTTAAACTCACTTTTGATAAAACATTTATTTTTAGAAAGCAAGACTTAAAGCCACAATATGTAATTTTTCACCGCCAGAGGTCGCTTATAAGTGTAGCTTGATGATGACTTGATTGGGCGGAGCTTTTATTCTGCCGCAGACGAGCGCTTCTGCTTCTTTCGCTCAAGCGTATGTGTGGTAACGCAGCGCTGTTTTATCATATTACACACATTTGAGTGTGTTGAAAGTTATGTTTATGCATTCGCTCGGCGGCTACTATCCAAACAGTTGCTCACCCATCTAATAAAACACATCATATATTAAAGTGTCTTTGGTGTTTCCATGGTTTCTACTAAATAAAACTGGAAATCGAGGGTAACGCGGGTATGATGTCATTGACAGGCGACGCACAGACACGGTCCGTGTCCTGGTTAAAATTGCTTATTTCTCTGGATTTAAACATTCCTGGAAACATTTGGGATAATCTAATCTAAACAAAATATATAACACTGTTCTAGTGGTTTTTAGATATTTTAATCAAAAAATCTTACATATTGTGCCTTTAATATATCAAGGGCCAAATTTACTAACAGCTTGCGTCAACACAAACCCTTTTTTGGCTACCGTCGGGATTTACTAAAGACCCGCAGTGAAAAACGAGTGCTGAAAAAGGCATGGACAGAGTTATTTTTTGCGGCTGACCTTATAGCATATACATTTGGAGGAGTTTCCCTTTCAGATGCAAAATTTTTGGGAGGAGAGTAATTAAATCAATCATGCAAGGTTTGCTCTAGTCAGTTTACTGGTATTTGCACCATTTACCACCCCAAAAAAAGCACGCCTTAAACCAGATGCTAATTGGCTGTGTTCTTTAATTTGCGCGTCATCAGTAAATCACGAGCTGAACTTTCCACTCCCATCTGTGTTTTTATGAGATTGCACTCGCACGCTAATTTGCCCTGTTCAGTAAATCTGGCCCCAAGTCATTTTGATTCTTGAGTAAATGTCTCTTGATTTAAGAATGTTTAGATATTTGTACTGGGAAAACAAGACAAAAATACATTTTGTCAACAAGACAAGAACCAAGCAGAGAGCCGACTGAATAAAGCTGTAGACCCCTGCAGTGGCTGTTTACATGACATGGAAGTGACACAGAGGTGTTGTCCGAGCGGAAAGAATCACATGTTATGTCTATCCTCCAGCAGATTTCCCGTCCGCTCCTGCAGAGGTGTTATCAAGCCGGCTTGCCCTATACGTGAACCCCAGGAGCCCTCACTTCAACTGACAAACACTGTCTTTCGCTTTGGACAGGACTTCTATAAAAGGACGTCTTTTTACCCTGGAATTCTCAGAAAGCCTCAGATCTTCTGCATGGATTGACTCCCTTTAATAGACTACACATGATTCAAAATACTTCTTTGAGAGATTAGATGATCTACATGAAATCGGCCATCAGAGTTTAGGGCTGAACTGACAAAAACAAAAGTTTGTATGTACATTTAAGTCAAATGTGAGAATGCAATCGAGTCCAGTAGAGGGATGATGCATGTTTTGTAGGCCAAACCCCAGAAATAAGCACTTCCGGTTCCACTGTCCTGAAGTCAATGGGTTTTTTGAATGTTTTTTTGGATAAAGACTGAAATAGCTGTTGAAGCTTAGTGAAGGTGATGTCATGTGACTGTGGTGCAGTACGTTAATAGCCTATGTTTCATGCCGATTGTATTTAGGTTTGAAAATTCATTAAAGCTGTGCTCATTTGTGATTATCAAGATTATCATAATGAACAAAGCATGTAAGGATCAAAAACTTTTGTTGGACACAAGAGCTTATTTTCTGCAATTATCTAAAAGCCAAGGGAAAAATCCTATTGGGTTTTTGATTTCAAAGTGATGCTAACTACAAAAATACATAATCACTGCAGCGCTCTATTGTTCATATTTTCACAGCAATGCCATAGAAGAACCATTTTTGGTTTCTCAAATGACATTTCAGTGAACAGTTCTTAAAATATTTTTTTTTTTCTTAGTGTGAAAAACATTTTTAAAATCTATAAAGAACCTTTTGTGGAATGTAAAGGTTGTTAAAGGTTATTCATGTAACCATCGATACCAATAAAGAACCTTAATTTTTAAGATTTACATATATGGATTTGCAGTTGTTTAAATGTTGAGAGTGTTTATTTGCTGTTGGATATTGATAGAAGAAGATTAAGAGCAGGCTAGAGATGCACATACATAGACACCCATGCATGTGACCTGCATAAATTCAAAATAATACCAACAGTTCATTGGACAACAGCCTAACCAATGACACAAAAATTCCAGATATAGTTTGAAGTAATCCCAGAAAGATCACGCTGATAGTTACCCTGCCCAGGCGATGAGCGTGACGCAGGCGTAAGGAGACCAGGACAGCACAAACACAATGATGACCACAAACGCGATCTTCGCCAGCTTCCACTCGTTCTTTATGGACTGCTGTTGGATGAGGGTGGTCTTCCTCACATGGCTACCCAGCTTCTCCAGATCTCTGAACACACAGGAAGATGGACAATGGGACCTTTTCCCAAGAATGACATTGTACACCATGTAGATGTTCCAATTATGATGACTAGATGTCCTGCCATGACTCTGACCTTGTCCTGGGCTGCGTCTCCCAAAAGCATCATAAGCTTAAATTGATCGTAGAACTATTGCCACCAATGGACTTTACGATCAATTTAGGCTTATGATGCTTTTGGGAAACGCAGCCCTGATTGTTTATGGTCGCTGTGATTTTGCCAAGACATGCTCATGGATCTTCTGTTGACCCTGGAACATCATTCCTGCCCAAAAACATAGTCCTAACCCTATCCCTACCCCTAATATTTAGTCCTGGTTCACTTAGCGTTCACACTGTTAACCCTTTGAGGTCGATGAATGTGCCGGCGCATTTTGGTGGATTTTTTCCACATAGCAGCAAAATCGACTTAAAATACTTTGTCATTTTTTTGTCAGAAAGTAATACATAATTCGAAACTGGTAAAGGGTAAAAGGGCTACTTTTATTTGTGTACACTCACAATAACAACAAAACTTTGTATAATAAAGAAAACAAACAGGGTGCGCTTTCTGCAGTCTCAGTCTCTGCAAAAAAAAGTCTCTGTTTATGTAATCCGAGAGGTACATTTTCTCACATCTCTGCTCGTTATTTTTTATATGACCTCACCTTTTCATCGAGTTTGGAAGAAGACGCGCTGTGAGGAATAAGCCTTGAATTTACCTCAGAAGATGAATGTGATGAACGGCTTGATCCAACGGAATATCAAAAAACGGCTTTTATGACGTTTATTTTGCGACGGAACTTAGGCCGTGTGTCCACCAAAGCATTTTTAGCCAGCTGAAACGCCTAGCTGTGAGCGCCAGTGTTCATTTCATTGACTAATAATGTTCGTTAACAACCTTTTAATAGACGAATCTTGTTTTAAATAATTTTGTTCGGTTATTATGCTTCTTGTTGTCATCTGTTGACGTCGTACAAGCAGAGTGTGGCGGTTGGTTGGTGTGGTATTTGTCCCGCCCCTCCTCCACTGTGATTGGACGGCTGGGTGAAAAGTGACAGTGATGAGCTCTGCCTTTTACTCAAAGTTGAACATTCTTCAACTCTCGGCGACCAGTAAAAAACGCTGAGCACTCAGTGCTTGAGCGTGAAATAGACGTTCAGCGCCTCGTTGTGCTCATGCCGTTTTAAAAACACGATGCTCCCATTGAAAACAATCGGAAAAATACGCCAGCTGAGTGAAAAAATGCTTTGGTGCCTTACTGAACAGCCAAAACGATGTTTGTGCACACATATGATGGTATTTTTACCAGCTGAGAACTGAGAGCTTAGAAAATGTGTAAAAGACTCAAAACATTCCTCCGTCACACACAAACGAAGATGCGGTTCCAACGCCTGTACAGTAACAACATCGCAACTAGGTATGCTTGAGCATCCTGTCCTTTTTAGGTTTGCACCTTGTGACATCACATCACAATAACTAAATAAAAACCAGTTTTGGATGACAAAAACTATGAGGAAAATCTAGTGTCATTTTCGTCAACTAATAAAAACGAGAGGAAAATGTTAGGGAGGGAGGATTAGGGAAGAGATCCCGTCAGAACTGATGTCCTGTGTAACAGATGAACACATTTGAGTTGTAACGTGCGGATCTAACGGCGGGAAAACACGGAGCTGTTGAGCTTCTACAGGCTCACGCGACAGCGCTTCAGAGCGGCTCAATCAATGAATAACACACATTTATGACAGGTAATGTTTATGAACTAATGCTGAGGAATAATGACAGTGTTTACTTTATGATGTTTATATAGTAATATGTTTTAGAAGGTTGTAACAATGCATATTTTATCTCCCTCATCTGAACTGCAATAGTAAGGCACAGACATTTCAAAATAAGAGTCCTGGTGTATTTCGAGCTTGTTTATAATTAACAGTCACGCATTATATATACGTTTTTGGTTACACAATAAACTGTATTTAATTTCATTCCCATATAATTCATAGTCAGGAGGAAAGACTAAGAACAGTATTTGACACATATCATTCAATAAAGTATCAGGGTTATAATAGTTCACTAAAACCATTAAAAAATATTCATTACTTGAAATTAAATAAATGTTAACGGAAATAAAAATAAATAAATTGAAACTTATTTGAATCTTTAGCTTAACCTGATATACTAACTAAAACAGAAGTACAAAATAATAAAAACTATATAGATGTTTTTAAAAAACAAACAAAAAAAGTGAATTGAGCTCTTTCGTGTATTTTTGCGCTTGAACGGTCAAAAACACAATTATGTCAGTTTTGACATGTATTCATGTAACAGTCGGTTATGTAATGCTTAAATGCTCAATGAATGCATTACAATTGAACTAAACTCATTAGATTTAGTCGACTAAAACTAAAAACAATTCAGGTGACTAAAATATGACAAACTAAATGGCATTTTAGTCAAAAGACTATGACTAAAACTAAATCAAAATTTGCTGTCAAAATTAACACTGGTGAGCGCTTGAGAGCGTTTTTTTTTTTTTTTTTAATTGAGACGCTTTGCTTGCTATGATGCGGAATATCCGCGGAAGTGTTACTGGGATCTCATTTCACAGATAGTTTGTTTCTTTATTGTTTCTATATAAAAAATGTCAATACAATGTAAAGTATCTGCTCTGGCTCTTGTTTTAAATAATTTTGTTCGGTTATTATGCTTCTTGTTGTCATCTGTTGACGTCGTACAAGCAGAATGTGGCGGTTGGTCGGTGTGGTATTTGTCCCGCCCCTCCTCCACTGTGATTGGACGGCTGGGTGAAAAGTGACAGTGATGAGCTCTGCCTTTTACTCAAAGTTGAACATTCTTCAACTCTCGGCGACCAGTAAAAAACGCTGAGCACTCAGTGCTTGAGCGTGAAATAGACGTTCAGCGCCTCGTTGTGCTCATGCCGTTTTAAAAACACGATGCTCCCATTGAAAACAATCGGAAAAATACGCCAGCTGAGTGAAAAAATGCTTTGGTGCCTTACTGAACAGCCAAAACGATGTGTGCTAAATGCACTCGTTGTTTGTGCACACATATGATGGTATTTTTACCAGCTGAGAACTCACAAAGAGCTTAGAAAATGTGTAAAAGACTCAAAACATTCCTCCGTCACACACAAACGAAGATCTGCTGCGAGGAGATGCGGTTCCAACGCCTATACAGTAACAACATCGCAACTAGGTATGCTTGAGCATCCTGTCCTTTTTAGGTTCGCACCTTGTGACATCACATCCTGTCTTTGGTTCATTTAGATGTCTTTGGTCCGTGTTGAGTTCAAACTACCTTTTCAGCGGTCTCAGTTTGCTTGTTTGGTGCACACCAGGGTTCAGATGGCAGCGTTCACACTTATTCAAATGAACCGCACTAACAGGGATCGCACCAGGGTTCGTTTTAACCCAATCAAACTTGCCGAGTGTGATCACACCCTATCTGTAAACCTGTCTTAAATCTGATTGGTTGATTGGAATGTTGTTCCAGTAACATTCACCATTGTTTATCATGGTCATGCCATTATAGGCCAGAGTATGTGAGTGTGTGCATGTCGTACCTGCTTGCATTACGAATGGCGAGGAACATGAAGAAATAGCAGTAGGAGATGATTCCAAGAGGGATGAAGAACACGAAGCAGCAGAGCATCAAGGTGTAGCTTTTGTTTGCTGGAGTGGACGTCACATAGTCCCATGTGCAGGACGTCATGAGGCCTTCTGGGATATAGGAACCTATCCAAGAACAATTACAACACAGATTGTATCATATTGTAGAGATATGAAAAACTAAACTTAGAATCAAATCGTTGAAGAGAGAATTGATTCTTTTCTCCCACACTTATCATATTGTCGTCTCTTTCAGAGGTGACACTCACTCCATCCCATAAGGGGTGCAAGACTCCAGGACAGAGAGTAGATCCAGACCAGGAGGATGATAATCAGCGTCCGGCGTCCGGACGTCCAGCCGATGGCCTGCAGGGGCTTGGTGATCACGATGTAGCGGTCGATGGAAATGGCCAAAAGGTTGATCATGGATGTGATCCCGAACAGAGCTCCGCAGAAGGCGTACATCTTACAGCCTGCGTGGAGAAGCAGATACAAGCACGTGTGATATGGAAACAGATCGCAAACGAGTAAGTCTGGGTGGGAATGTTGGGAAAGTAGTTACCCATTTCACCGAACACCCATTCCTTGTACATGCAGTTGACGAAGAAGATTGGCGACTGAGTGACGGCCATGAGAAAGTCACTCACTGCAAGATTCATGATGAAGTAGTTTGGAGGCGTCCGGAGCTTTTTGTTACTGAAACACAAAATACCTTTTTACAATTTGCTACAATCCCAGTTTCAAAAGCACGTTATGGCCGTTTCCTCAATACATTAGTAAACTGATCGACTGATCAACCAACGCATGCTTCACCTCACACACATTTAAACCTTTAAATGCACAGATTCCCAGATGTAAAATACAATTATTTGCACTTTCATATGACCAAACTGTGCAGTTCTTATGCCGTTTTAAAGATGGGCACATATCTCTATATACAGTGTATGCAATCGTACGTAAAGATTCAGATGAGGAGTGTGTGATGCATTATCAAACAAGCTCGTCCATAACCCTGTAAAGCCTGACATGAAGAAAAAGTCAAAAAAATATAAGGTAACACTTTATAATAACTGCATGCTATGAATCCTTAGTTAAGCATTAGTAAATAGTTAATTCATAATTTATAACGCATTAATAATAACTGTGCCTTTAAATCTCCTTTGTAAAAGCTTTACGAGGCATAAATTGTCCTCACTTTAGATGAGCTCATAAAAATAGTTACTAAATGTTACAACTACCTGAATTAATCATGAATTACACTAGAAATACATGTTGATAAAGCATTTAGTAACATACTGAGTAACTATTACTATATGTCTAAATAATAAGATGTATAAATGTACTTACACTTTCTAAATGATCTTATGAACCACTGACAAATCCTAAATAACTAGTTTGTAAATAATGTAATAATTTAGAAATGATAAATTGATTATTAATAAAGTATGAAAATACAATTATTAAACACATTATAGATATGCTTATAAATCAAGAATAAAGCATTTATGGTAACACTTTACAATAAGGTTTCATTAGTTAACTAATAATGAACTGCACTTCTACAGCAGTTATTAATCTTAGTTAATGTTAATTTCAACATTTACTAATACATTATTAAAATCAAGAGTTGTATGTGTTAACATTAGTTAATGCACTGTGAACTAACATGAACAAACAATGAACAGCTGTATTTTATTAACTAACATTAACAAAGATTAATAAATACTGTAACAAATGTATTGCTCATGGTTAGTTCACGTTAATACATTACCTAATGTTAACAAATGAGACCTTATTGTAAAGTGTTACCGCATTTACTTATAAACTGCTTGTTAATGTCTATTAATGCTTTATAAATGATGAATTAACTATTTACTAATGCTTAACTAATGATTCATGAAATGCAAAAGTTTATTGAACCTTTAGACTTTTGTCAGGCTTTTAGGGGTCATATAGTAAGAATATGGAGGAAAAAACAGCTCAGTTTTATTCAGAAACCCAAACTGAGCAAAAATATGGCCAAAAAAGTAAGTTTTTTCCGTCCAGAAAATGTTTATATTATCAAATATTAATAACAATATAAAAGTTATTCTTACATTTACTTTATAAAAATCAGTAAAGATTTCACAGCAAAAATGCATGCAAACCACTGTTTTAAAATGATACTAAAAGGCCTTTTACTAAAGTCTAAAGTATCAATCAGACGACTGGACTGTGTGCGACAGGTTTATCAGCAAAGTTTTGATCATGTTGAGGAAGTTTGCGTATCAGATATGATACAGCAGCTAAGTTCTTAAAACATCTATAGAGGTAAAACTTCTACACGCTTCTACATTGATTCATCACTCAACAATTATTGTGATTGCACGTCATCTCATTAATCACACAGTCACAGTTCACACAATTTCCTCTGACTGAAAGTGGCCCGGCATCACCTGCCGAACCATCAGGCATTAGTGGCCCTCGATACATCAGCACTTCACAGGATCAACACACAACCTCAGGAGAGACGCTTCAGTTTGAAGCATCCTCAGTTAGGGAGAAAATCCACACGTATGATGAGTCTGGTGCCAACGTGTGATTAACAGCAGACATGTTTAGTTACTAGGTAACACTGGAAATAATCCGCAAGGAATGTGGATTGTGCCTTTGTTTTGCATGAATGATGCATTCAATTCAATTCACATTTACAGTGGGGAGAACAAGTATTTGATACACTGCCGATTTTGCAGGTTTGCCCACTTACAAAGCATGTAGAGGTCTGTAATTTTTATCATAGGTACTCTTCAACTGTGAGAGACGGAATCTAAAACAAAAATCCAGAAAATCACATTGTATGATTTTTAAGTAATTAATTTGCATTTTATTGCATGACATAAGTATTTGATACATCAGAAAAGCAGAACTTAATATTTAGTACAGAAACCTTTGTTTGCAATTACAGAGATCATACGTTTCCTGTAGTTCTTGACCAGGTTTGCACACACTGCAGCAGGGATTTTGGCCCACTCCTCCATACAGACCTTCTCCAGATCCTTCAGGTTTCGGGGCTGTCGCTGGGCAATACGGACTTTCAGCTCCCTCCAAAGATTTTCTATTGGGTTCAGGTCTGGAGACTGGCTAGGCCACTCCAGGACCTTGAGATGCTTCTTACGGAGCCACTCCTTAGTTGCCCTGGCTGTGTGTTTCGGGTCGTTGTCATGCTGGAAGACCCAGCCACGACCCATCTTCAGTGCTCTTACTGAGGGAAGGAGGTTGTTGGCCAAGATCTTGCGATACATGGCCCCATCCATCCTCCCCTCAATACGGTGCAGTCGTCCTGTCCCCTTTGCAGAAAAGCATCCCCAAAGAATGATGTTTCCACCTCCATGCTTCACGGTTGGGATGGTGTTCTTGGGGTTGTACTCATCCTTCTTCTTCCTCCAAACACAGCGAGTGGAGTTTAGACTTTAAAAAAAAAGCTCTATTTTTGTCTCATCAGACCACATGACCTTCTCCCATTCCTCCTCTGGATCATCCAGATGGTCATTGGCAAACTTCAGACGGGCCTGGACATGCGCTGGCTTGAGCAGGGGGACCTTGCGTGCGCTGCAAGATTTTAATCCATGACGGCGTAGTGTGTTACTAATGGTTTTCTTTGAGACTGTGGTCCCAGCTCTCTTCAGGTCATTGACCAGGTCCTGCCGTGTAGTTCTGGGCTGATCCCTCACCTTCCTCATGATCATTGATGCCCCACGAGGTGAGATCTTGCATGGTGCCCCAGACCGAGGGAGATTGACCGTCATCTTGAACTTCTTCCATTTTCTAATAATTGCGCCAACAGTTGTTGCCTTCTCACCAAGCTGCTTGCCTGTTGTCCTGTAGCCCATCCCAGCCTTGTGCAGGTCTACAATTTTATCCCTGATGTCCTTACACAGCTCTCTGGTCTTGGCCATTGTGGAGAGGTTGGAGTCTGTTTGATTGAGTGTGTGGACAGGTGTCTTTTATACAGGTAACGAGTTCAAACAGGTGCAGTTAATACAGGTAATGAGTGGAGAACAGGAGGGCTTCTTAAAGAAAAACTAACAGGTCTGTGAGAGCCTGAATTCTTACTGGTTGGTAGGTGATCAAATACTTATGTCATGCAATAAAATGCAAATTAATTATTTAAAAATCATACAATGTGATTTTCTGGATTTTTGTTTTAGATTCCGTCTCTCACAGTTGAAGAGTACCTATGATAAAAATGACAGACCTCTGCATGATTTGTAAGTAGGAAAACCTGCAAAATCGGCAGTGTATCAAATACTTGTTCTCCCCACTGTATGTCCATTATTCATCATGTGAATGCAGGTCCGTCTCTCAGTGTCAGAATCAGACCTTCGGCGCTTATAAGAGTGTGTTGTGTCTTTAGAGATGTAATCTACAAACCCGATTCCAAAAAAGTTGGGACACTACAAATTGTGAATAAAAAAGGAATGCAATAATTTACAAATCTCATAAACTTATATTTTATTCACAATAGAATATAGATAACATATCAAATGTTGAAAGTGAGACATTTTGAAATGTCATGCCAAATATTGGCTCATTTTGGATTTCATGAGAGCTACACATTCCAAAAAAGTTGGGACAGGTAGCAATAAGAGGCCGGAAAATTTAAATGTACATATAAGGAACAGCTGGAGGACCA
Organism: Coreius guichenoti; assembly: GCA_039654105.1. NCBI lineage: Eukaryota > Metazoa > Chordata > Actinopteri > Cypriniformes > Gobionidae > Coreius > Coreius guichenoti. The sequence goes on along the minus strand of CM077190.1, from coordinate 33,742,401 downwards.
ATTTGCAACTTATTAGGTCAATTGGCAACATGATTGGGTATAAAAAGAGCCTCTCAGAGTGGCAGTGTCTCTCAGAAGTCAAGATGGGCAGAGGATCACCAATTCCCCCAATGCTGCGGCGAAAAATAGTGGAGCAATATCAGAAAGGAGTTTCTCAGAGAACAATTGCAAAGAGTTTGAAGTTATCATCATCTACAGTGCATAATATCATCCAAAGATTCAGAGAATCTGGAACAATCTCTGTGCGTAAGGGTCAAGGTCGGAAAACCATACTGGATGCCCGTGATCTTCGGGACCTTAGACGGCACTGCATCACATACAGGAATGCTACTGTAATGCTAATCACAACATGGGCTCATGGGCTGTCGGTGAACACAATCCACCGTGCCATTCGCCGTTGCCGGCTAAAACTCTATAGGTGATTGGACTGTGGCAAAGTGGAAAACTGTTCTGTGGTCAGACGAATCAAAATTTGAAGTTCTTTTTGGAAAACTGGGACGCCATGTCATCCAGACTAAAGAGGACAAGGACAACCCAAGTTGTCATCAGCGCTCAGTTCAGAAGCCTGCATCTCTGATGGTATGGGGTTGCATGAGTGCGTGTGGCATGGGCAGCTTACACATCTGGAAAGGCACCATCAATGCTGAAAGGTATATCCAAGTTCTAGAACAACATCTGCTCCCATCCAGACGTCGTCTCTTTCAGGGAAGACCTTGCATTTTCCAACATGACAATGCCAGACCACATACTGCATCAATTACAACATCATGGCTGTGTAGAAGAAGGATCCGGGTACTGAAATGGCCAGCCTGCAGTCCAGATCTTTCACCCATAGAAAACATTTGGCGCATCATAAAGAGGAAGATGCGACAGAAGACCTAAGACAGTTGAGCAACTAGAAGCCTGTATTAGACAAGAATGGGACAACATTCCTATTCCTAAACTTGAGCAACTTGTCTCCTCAGTCCCCAGACGTTTGCAGACTGTTATAAAAAAAAGAAGAGGGGATGCCACACAGTGGTAAACATGGCCTTGTCCCAACTTTTTTGAGATGTGTTGATGCCATGAAATTTAAAATCAACTTATTTTTCCCTTAAAATGATACATTTTCTCAGTTTAAACATTTGATATGTCATCTATGTTGTATTTTGAATAAAATATTGAAATTTGAAACTTCCACATCATTGCATTCTGTTTTTATTCACAATTTGTACAGTGTCCCAACTTTTTTGGAATCGGGTTTGTATAAGAAACCATCATGGGAATGAAGAGAGCGAGAGTGAGAGCTGAACAAAATGTAAAAAGTGTGTCAGCGGCCCTAGAGGATTTAGGCTGAATGCATCGCATAGAGCTTTAGACATCATCCAAGACAGAGAAAATCACTGGACTACTTCATGACTTCAGTGTGTAAGTACTGAAAACACACACTAAACCTGCTGCTCCACAATATATGACTCCACAGTCACACTGCAGCTGTCATATTTAATACATCACGCTTTTACGGCTCATTTAGTATGAAATAGTGAGAATATGGAGGTAAAACAACTTAATTTTATTTAAAGGCCCAAACTGAGCAAAAATATGCAAATTGCTGCAGATGCTGATATTTATATGGACAAAAAGTGATGAAATTCTGATGCTTTTAATGTCCATCACTGAGATCTTTATAACAGTATAGCAGATACTGACATAAAATGCATAAAAATATCAATATCTGCCAATAATGTCTTAGTAAGATGATATTTAAATGCTTAGTTTTATGATCAAAGCTCTGTAGTTTTAAAACATATAATGCAATGCAATACAATGATGATTGAGATGAACAAATAAACCTTCCTCAAAAGCCCAATGATCATATTTAAGACTCACATTTGAACATGATTTATCTACAAAATTATGTATAGATAATCAAGTAAACCGAAGTTGCATCTGTCCAGTAAGTGTTTGTCTTGAAATATTGCTAACAATATAAAAGTTAATCTTACATTTACTTTATAAAAATCGGTAAAGATTTGACAGCAGAAAGACACGTGAAGCACGAACTGAAGGAGGACGTTTGTACAATTATACTAAAAAAGATTTTTACTTGCTATAGATGTCTAAACTATTAATCAGACGACAGAAGGACTGTAGATTGTGTGCGACAGGTTTTTCAAAGTTTTGATCATTTAGAGGACATTTGTGTACCAAATATGATACAGGAGCTTTAAAGGGTTAAATACAGTGTCACTCCTCTTATTAATATTGTTTAATCTCATCCTGAGTTCAGTTATTTACATGATACACATTCTACAACCACATTTAACCATATTCTGCCCTGTTTCAAAGTCTTGATGTTGTTTTGGGCTCTACTAGAGAAGGTTTTTCTGCTTGAATGTTGATTATTTCCACATATTCTCCATTTTTGCAGCTCCTCGCTTGCCAGTAGTGGTGTGTTGTTCATTTTGAATGAATCGTTAATATGACTCGAGAACAACAAGTTGTCTCAGAGAGCGATTCGTTCATTTTGTGTTGACGGGCATGCGCAACATACCATATGTTGTGTACAGGAAACAGAATTGATTAGTTCACCTCTCGAGTCTTCGGGTTCGAGTCATTCGTTCATCAAGTCCCAGCCCCATAGGCAAGGCTATGCAGTCACCGGAAACAGAAAAGATTAGTTCACCTCTCGAGTCTTCGGGTTCGAGTCGTTCGTTCAAGTCCCCATAGGCTGAATGCAGAAACAGAAATGATTAGTTCATCTCTCGAGTCTCGTTCTTTTGTCACGTGACAGCCGTGTTGGATACAGAAATTAGTTAATTCACAACCTTCCTTACAAGCAAATGCGTAGTTTTTTTGTTTGTTTGTTTAGTTCAGTTTTTTAGCTAGTATAATAATTGATTTTCCTGTGAAGACTGGACACATTGGGTTGGTCAGAATGGATAGGCATAACATAAATGTTTATTGCACATATCTTCTGATAATTTTATAATAATAAATATATTACAACATGCAGTCAATAATATGAATGTAATGTTGTATATGTTGCGAGACACTGAACCCGGAAGCGGTCACGTGACAAAAGAACGAGACTCGTACCCGAACACTCGAAAGATGAACTAAAGGTGACTGCATAGCCTTACCTATGGGGCTGGGACTTGATGAACGAATGACTCGAACCCGAAGACTCGAGAGGTGAACTAAACAATTCTGTTTCCGGACTGCATGGATTGCATATGAGGCTGTCACGGCATAGATCAGACATGATGACGAATTGGATCGGGAGGTGAGGTGAACTAACAGACTGCATACATACCCTGAAGACCCAGCTAAGCAATTAATTAATCATTTCTTTCTCAAAGTTTGGCCATGGTTGCATTAGCTTAAAGTTTATTTTTTTATTCCAAAAGTACTACATGTGTTGGAAAATTTAACATAATATTTTAATTATATTCTGCTGAAATGAACGAAATGACTTGAAAAAAGATTCGTTCATTTTGCTGAACAAGATTCAAAGATCCGAGTCAGTAAAATGATGCGAACTTCCCACTACTACTTCCCAGTCTGTCAGTAATGCTCTGTTTAGTTCCTGTCTCTATGAAGCCCCTCCTTCTAACAAGCACACTGTGCTCTGATTGGTCGGCCAGAGCAGTGTGTTGTGATTGGTCAAGTGTTTGGGAAATGTCCCACCCCTTACCATAACTGGCAGTTTCAACACACTACTAACTAACTCAACCAGGCCCCGCCCCTTTATTCTGCGTTTGAATTATTATAATGAGGAATATTGTGACGTGTTGGTTCCCTGAAGAAAACTCAAGACTACAATGGAGGCGTTTCAGGGAGTTCAGAAACACTGACACTGATATAGAGAAGAACTCAGAGCTTTTTCATGCTCAAACAGCAACATCACAGACTAAAGAAAGATGAACATGTAAAAAAGCAGAATTGGAGCTCTTTAACATGTTCACTTTCATATTTAAATGTGGTTTAACTCCCAAAATGTGACAGTGTATGATGAAACTGCAGTGTCCCCGCTGTCATCATCTATTACTGATGGCAAACTGTCCCTCTCAGCAAAGACTAAAATAAACCTGTCAGTATAAAACCACGCCAAGACTGGTAGACTTCAAGTATACAGCAGTACGAGTAATTAAAACAAATCACACAAAATCAGCAGAGAGTCGCACAAGCAGTGACGCATAATTTAAACGTTATTAAGAGAAAGAAAAACAAACATTTCATTAATTACAACATTTACATTGACCGTGTCATTTTTTTTAAAAAGAGGAAAACTCACAGAAAAGAGGAATCACAAAATCTCCTATGCAATTAAATAGAGAATAAATGGAGATGTTTGTTTAAGTCTCCTGCTTCTCAGATGTTTCTCCTGAGAAACCAACCCCATAATCTCAGACAAGTCTCAGAAGAGATCTTAATATCTCAAACTACCAAAGTCTGCAATCAGAAATCAGAGATCTCAATATGAACTCGTCAAATTGAGTTGTTATTCACATTATTTTTTGTTCACCAAGGCTGCATTTATTTGATACAGTGAAAATAGTTAAAGGGGTCATGAACTGAGAAATCAAATTTTCCTTGAGTTTTTGACATATAAGAGGTCATCATACTAGAATATCCTGTAAGTTTCAGAACTGAAAACTTCCTTAGTCAAAAAAAAATTAACTGTATTGCTTTTATTGTAACCAAGCCCAGAGAACGACTCATTGTGGAAGATCAACGCCTACTTCATCATCTCAACTTTGGCCCCACCCACTGGTGTGTTAGTGAGATGACGAGGAGAGAAGAGTGATACAGGATCACTGGACTAAAAATAACATTACCTTCCAAAGGATCCTAATGCTAGGAATGTGCTTATTTATTTTCAACAATGTGAATGTCTCAGTTGAGCATTATTTATTTGTATTTGCTACATTTCACTGTGGATTCTTTGGGAAATCAGTCGCAATTTCGGCGCAAGTTTTGCAAACAGACTTTTACGTTATGGACTCGACAGTAATGCCACAACATGTAAGTAACCGTGTTAATTCTAATGCCTGATCTGAGACCAGTGATTTCTGATATGTAATGATTCATGTACAGTCAGATGTTCTTTGTCTGTGTGTCAGTAAATCAAACCAGTGACTAAACGCTCAACTTCACATTGTTTCTCTTAGTAGGATGAAAATAATCTGTTATTTAAACTGTGATTAAATTATATATAGAAAGCGATCAAAGAACGCTCCCTTTACAATCGCTGGAGCTGTCAATCAAACAGCGTGAGTTTATCAGTGACTGAGGCCTGGACTCGCGCCAAAACTCCCGTTATAATCAACGAATCTCTTATTTACATTGTGTTTGCACTGTTAGTTATGATGAAAGCTTTCGTTAGTGTTCAGAAATCAAGTTGCAATGACGAGATCACTGCATTCATGCGCTCAATGTGTGTGATCGGCTACAGTGCTCATCACTGCAACCTTTCATGCCACAATCTGAATATAATGCCATAATCAACACTTTTCACGATTAGTTAACCTTGAGAACTGTAATAGTAAAAACGTGCTAAAAGTTTTCGAGAAAGTTCCACATGTAATACTTAGTATTTTATATGCAAAGATATCAGCGAATCACAGCAGTGGGCGTTTACGCTGAAGTCTCACAGCAGCCAATCACAGCAGGGACATTTACACTGCCGTCTCACTGCAGCCACATCCCTTCAAACAGAGCGTTCAAATCAGAGGCTAAAATTAGGGTACGAAAAATACCTTTTATTTCTAAATTGGCAATTTTTAATGTAAAAATCATACTAACATTATAAGTGCACCACAGGAAACATAAAACAATGCAGTTCATATTTTCCCCTTTAAATATTAGATCCACTTTCTATAAGGTGTCTTTAACTATTATGTATTAACATTGAAATTAATCATTCTTTAATCTTATTTTTTGATGTAAGTACATAGTATTAAGGACACCTAATATAAAGTGTGACCAAATATTATTCCAGTGTAAAACAGCTGTTTTCTATGTGAATATAGAGTGCATCCGGAAAGTATTCGCAGCGCTTCACTTTTTCCACGTTTTGTTATGTTACAGCCTTATTCCAAAATGGATTAAATTCATTATTTTTTCCCTCAATTCTACAAACAATACCCCATAATGTCAATGTGAAAGAAGTTTGTTTGAAATCTTTGCAAATGTATTAAAAATAAAAAACGAAAAAAATCACATGTACATAAGTATTCACAGCCTTTGCTCAATACTTTACTGAAGCACCTTTACAGCCTCAGGTCTTTTTGAGTATGATGCTACAAGCTTGGCACACCTATTTTTGGGCAGTTCCTCCCATTCTTCTTTGCAGGACCTCTCAAGCTCCATCAGGTTGGATGGGGAGTGTCGGTGCACAGCCATTTTCAGATCTCTCCAGAGATGTTGAATCGGGTTCAAGTCCGGGCTCTGGCTGGGCCACTCAAAGACATTCACAGAGTTGTCCTGTAGACACTTTGTTATCTTGGCTGTGTGCTTAGGGTCGTTGTCCTGTTGGAAGATGATCCTTCGCTCCAGTCTGAGGTCCAGAGCGCTCTGGAGCAGGTTTTCATCAAGGATGTTTCTGTACATTTCTGCATTCATCTTTCCCTCGATCCTGACTAGTCTCCCAGTTCCTGCCACTGAAAAACATCCCCACAGCATGATGCTGCCACCACCATGCTTCACTGTAGGGATGGTGTTGGCCAGGTGATGAGCGGTGCCTGGTTTCCTCCAGACATGATGCTTGCCATTCAGGCCAAAGAGTTCAATCTTTGTTTCATCAGACCAGAGAATTTTGTTTCTAATGGTCTGAGAGTCCTTCAGGTGCCTTTTGGCAAACTCCAGGCGGGCTATCATGTGCCATCTGGCCACTCTACCATACAGTCCTGATTGGTGGAGTGCTGCAGAGATGGTTGTACTTCTGGAAGGTTCTCCTCTCTCCACAGAGAAACGCTGGAGCTCTGTCAGAGTGACCATCTGGGGTTCTTGGTCACCTCCCTGACTAAGGCCCTTCTCCCCTGATCACTCAGTTTGGCCAGGCGGCCAGCTCTAGGAAGAGTCCTGGTGGTTCCAAACTTCTTCCATTTATGGATGATGGAGGCCACTGTGCTCATTGGGACCTTCAATGCTGCAGAATTTTTTCTGTACCCTTCCCCAGATCTGTGCCTCGATACAATCCTGTCTCAGAGGTCTACAGACAATTCCTTGGACTTCATGGCTTGGTTTGTGCTCTGACATGCACTGTTAACAATGGGACCTTATATAGACAGGTGTGTGCCTTTCCAAATCACGTCCGATCAACTGAATTTACCACAGGTGGACTCCAATCAAGTTGTAGAAACATCTGAAGGATGATCAGTGGAAACAGGAGCAACTGAGCTCAATTTAGAGTGTCATGGCAAAGGCTGTGAATACTTATGTACATGTGATTTTTTCATTTTTTATTTTTTACTAAATTTGCAAAGATTTCAAACAAACTTTTTTCATGTTGTTATTATGGGATATTGATTGTAGAATTGAGGAAAAAAATAAGGAATTTAATCCATTTTGGAATAAGGCTGAAACATAACAAAATGTGGAAAAAGTGAAGTGCTGCGAATACTTTCCGGATGCACTGTATATTAAAGTGTAATTTATTCCTGTGATCAAAGCTGAATTTATCATCATTACTCCAGTCTTCAGTGTCACATGATCCTTCACAAATCATTCTAATATGAGGATTTGATGCTCAACAAACATTTATGATTATTATCAGTGTTGAAAACAGTTGATACATTTTATTTTTCAGGATTCTTTGATGAATAGAAAGTTCAAAAGAACAGCATTTATTTGAAATAGAATCTTTTGTAACATTATAAATGTCTTTACTGTCACTTTTGATCAATTTAATGAGTCCTTGCTAAATAAGTCTTAATTTCTTTCTTTTCTTTTCTAAATTTTACTTACTTTAAACTTTTCAATGTTTTATTACAGTTTCCACAAAAATATGAATTGTTTTCAACATTGATAGTAATCATAAATGTTTCTTGAGCATATTATAATGATTTCTAAAGGATCATGTGACACTGAAGACTGGAGTAATGATGATAAATTCAGCTTTGATCACAGGAATAAATTACACTTTACTATATATTCACATAGAGAACAGCTGATTTACACTGGAATAATATTTCACTGTTTTTACTGTATTTTTGATCAAATAAACGCAGCCTTGGTGAGCAGAAGAGACTTCAAAAACTTTAAAAATCTTAATTATTCCAAAATTTTGACTGCTAGTGTATGCTCTTTACTGTGTGCGAACTATTGTCCTATGAAATGTTTAGGAGAAACATCTGAGGCCAGGTTAATACTTAAATGACATGTAACACAAAAGTTTCCCACAGCCTTATAAGAATAAATACACCTTAATATTGAATATTGAATTGAGAATATGAGCCCTATAGTCCTACCTAAAGAAGGCGTACATGACCAGCATGTTCCCGATCACTCCCACAGCCCCGATGATCGTCACGAAAAAAGCCACTATGTAGTGTGCATGATCGGGAACTTCCACTTTCCTGAAGAAGCCACGATCCATGTCCACCGGCTCCTCCATACCTGTGACGACGACAGTGCAAACGTTACTCCATCAAACCTCATTAAGCTCTTCAAGAGTTTATAAAGCACGTTCTCCTCTTCACAGTGATCTATCACATGTGGGTGAACGTGAAAAACACATCTTTCAGATGCAAAAGCTCGGTTTAATGTGGTTATACCAGTGTTTTGTTTTTTGCTTTGAGCCCTTGTCTATTACACAAGCGTCCCAAGAACTGCGGCGCATGTGATGCGAGAGGCTTAAGGGAAATAAGAACATGCTCTATTTGTGCTCTTGACCTTCCTGTATTGCAACCTCAAACAGAGAAATCGCCTCAAGCTCCAGAAATATGGACAAAGCAATAACACATGCTGCAGATATAGTAAAAAAGAATTGCTCTAGAATCACATGTTGAATGTGATGGGTTGACACACCTTTAGTTTTAGGATTGAGGTTTAACAACACTCTTGATTTGATCAGTAGTTACAGCTCAATATTAAATCAAAATGGACAATTCCTGTTTTTTTATGGAATATTGCTGTGTTTATTCTAAATGATTTATAGGTGCACATCATTATTGTTTTAATAATCTTGAATCAGAATAACACTGACATCTCTGATGATGAGGGCGGGACAACCTGTCACTCACATGAGATCCACCGATAGCAAACCACAACCATCCAATCAATTCCCCACAGACAAAATCAAGCCCCGTCCTACATTTGAGAAGCGTTTCACTCGGATATACGGCACAATAGAGAAGAAAAGACTAGCACAACTTCCTGACTTTAAAGTACTGTTTCCACGCTAACATAACTTCCGTGTCATGACGACTTTAATGTGAAAGTTATGAAATAATATTCAGAGTCTCAGGACATTGGGATCTTTAAAACATAAAAATAGCCCAGACTTTAATGTGAATGCTGCATTTTTGTATGTAGTACAAACGTAGTATGTCCGGATTACATTCATACTAAACACATACTATATAGAACTTTTTTAACGGCCACAAAGGGAGTACTTATTCAGAATAAGTACCTACTCAAGGGAGTATGTGATTTCAGAAGCAGCCCTTCTTTATGAGTGCAGGGCTGTGAATGTGTTGCTCGTGCAATGGCTCTACTGTGGATTTATTTGTAAATTTGATTCATTTTCATGGTGAAATAGAGCAAAACTATGGAAGCTTGTTTTCGCCATGGAATAAAACAATTTAAAAGATAATTGTGAATTTATATCTCTCAATTCTGACTTTATATCTCTCAATTTTGACTATATCTCACAATTCTGACTTTATATCTCACAATTCTGACTTTATATCAATTCTGACTTTATATCTCTCAATTCTGACTTTATATCTCACAATTCTGACTTTATATCTCACAATTCTGACTTTATATCTCTCAATTTTGACTATATCTCACAATTCTGACTTTATATCAATTCTGACTTTATATCTCTCAATTCTGACTTTATATCTCACAATTCTGACTTTATATCACACAATTCTGACTTTATATCTCACAATTCTGACTTTATATCACACAATTCTGACTTTATATCTCTCAATTCTGACTTTATATCACACAATTCTGACTTTATATCTCACAATTCTGACTTTATATCACTCAATTCTGACTTTATATCACACAATTCTGACTTTATATCTCACAATTCTGACTTTATATCACACAATTCTGACTTTATATCTCACAATTCTGACTTTATATCACACAATTCTGACTTTATATCTCACAATTCTGACTTTATATCTCTCAATTCTGACTTTATATCACTCAATTCTGACTTTATATCTCACAATTCTGACTTTATATCACTCAATTCTGACTTTATATCACACAATTCTGACTTTATATCACTCAATTCTGACTTTATATCTCTCAATTCTGACTTTATATCACGCAATTCTGACTTTATATCACGCAATTCTGACTTTATATCTCAATTCTGACTTTATATCTCAATTCTGACTTTACATCACGCAATTCTGACTTTACATCACGCAATTCTGACTTTACATCATTCAATTCTGACTTTACATCTCGCAATTCTGACTTTATATCTCGCAATTCTGACTTTATATCTCTCAATTCTGACTTTATATCTCACAATTCTGACTTTATATCTCACAATTCTGACTTTATATCTCACAATTCTGACTTTATATCTCTCAATTCTGACTTTATATCACGCAATTCTGACTTTATATCTCGCAATTCTGACTTTATATCTCGCAATTCTGACTTTACATCATTCAATTCTGACTTTACATCTCGCAATTCTGACTTTACATCACACAATTCTGACTTTACATCTCGCAATTCTGACTTTACATCACGCAATTCTGACTTTACATCACGCAATTCTGACTTTACATCTCGCAATTCTGACTTTATATATCGCAATTCTGACTTTATATCTCGCAATTCTGACTTTATATCTCGCAATTCTGACTTTACATCTCGCAATTCTGACTTTATATATCGCAATTCTGACTTTATATCACTCAATTCTGACTTTATATCTCGCAATTCTGACTTTATATCTCTCAATTCTGACTTTATATCTCACAATTCTGACTTTATATCTCACAATTCTGACTTTATATCTCTCAATTCTGACTTTATATCACGCAATTCTGACTTTATATCTCTCAATTCTGACTTTATATCACGCAATTCTGACTTTATATCACGCAATTCTGACTTTATATCTCAATTCTGACTTTATATCTCAATTCTGACTTTACATCACGCAATTCTGACTTTACATCACGCAATTCTGACTTTACATCACTCAATTCTGACTTTACATCTCGCAATTCTGACTTTATATCTCGCAATTCTGACTTTATATCTCTCAATTCTGACTTTATATCTCACAATTCTGACTTTATATCTCACAATTCTGACTTTATATCTCACAATTCTGACTTTATATCTCTCAATTCTGACTTTATATCACGCAATTCTGACTTTACATCTCGCAATTCTGACTTTACATCTCGCAATTCTGACTTTACATCATTCAATTCTGACTTTACATCTCGCAATTCTGACTTTACATCACGCAATTCTGACTTTACATCACGCAATTCTGACTTTACATCACTCAATTCTGACTTTACATCTCGCAATTCTGACTTTATATCTCGCAATTCTGACTTTATATCTCTCAATTCTGACTTTATATCTCACAATTCTGACTTTATATCTCACAATTCTGACTTTATATCTCTCAATTCTGACTTTATATCACGCAATTCTGACTTTATATCTCGCAATTCTGACTTTACATCTCGCAATTCTGACTTTACATCATTCAATTCTGACTTTACATCTCGCAATTCTGACTTTACATCACGCAATTCTGACTTTACATCTCGCAATTCTGACTTTACATCACGCAATTCTGACTTTACATCACGCAATTCTGACTTTACATCTCGCAATTCTGACTTTACATCTCGCAATTCTGACTTTACATCTCGCAATTCTGACTTTACATCACGCAATTCTGACTTTACATCACGCAATTCTGACTTTACATCACTCAATTCTGACTTTACATCACTCAATTCTGACTTTACATCACTCAATTCTGACTTTACATCACTCAATTCTGACTTTATATCTCTCAATTCTGACTTTATATCTCTCAATTCTGACTTTATATCTCACAATTCTGACTTTATATCTCACAATTCTGACTTTATATCTCACAATTCTGACTTTATATCTCTGAATTCTGACTTTATATCTCACAATTCTGACTTTATATCACACAATTCTGACTTTATATCTCTCAATTCTGACTTTATATCACACAATTCTGACTTTATATCACTCAATTCTGACTTTATATCTCACAATTCTGACTTTATATCTCTGAATTCTGACTTTATATCTCACAATTCTGACTTTATATCACACAATTCTGACTTTATATCACACAATTCTGACTTTATATCTCTCAATTCTGACTTTATATCACACAATTCTGACTTTATATCACTCAATTCTGACTTTATATCTCACAATTCTGACTTTACATCACGCAATTCTGACTTTACATCACTCAATTCTGACTTTACATCACGCAATTCTGACTTTACATCATTCAATTCTGACTTTATATCACGCAATTCTGACTTTACATCACTCAATTCTGACTTTACATCACGCAATTCTGACTTTACATCATTCAATTCTGACTTTATATCTCGCAATTCTGACTTTACATCGTTCAATTCTGACTTTACATCTCGCAATTCTGACTTTATATCTCTCAATTCTGACTTTATATCTCTCAATTCTGACTTTATATCTCTCAATTCTGACTTTATATCTCGCAATTCTGACTTTACATCACGCAATTCTGACTTTACATCTCGCAATTCTGACTTTACATCTCGCAATTCTGACTTTACATCTCTCAATTCTGACTTTACATCACGCAATTCTGACTTTACATCTCGCAATTCTGACTTTACATCTCGCAATTCTGACTTTACATCTCGCAATTCTGACTTTACATCTCGCAATTCTGACTTTACATCACGCAATTCTGACTTTACATCACGCAATTCTGACTTTACATCACTCAATTCTGACTTTACATCTCGCAATTCTGACTTTACATCTCGCAATTCTGACTTTACATCTCTCAATTCTGACTTTACATCTCTCAATTCTGACTTTACATCTCGCAATTCTGACTTTACATCTCGCAATTCTGACTTTACATCTCGCAATTCTGACTTTACATCTCGCAATTCTGACTTTACATCACGCAATTCTGACTTTACATCACGCAATTCTGACTTTACATCACGCAATTCTGACTTTACATCACGCAATTCTGACTTTACATCACTCAATTCTGACTTTACATCACTCAATTCTGACTTTACATCACTCAATTCTGACTTTATATCACTCAATTCTGACTTTATATCTCTCAATTCTGACTTTATATCTCTCAATTCTGACTTTATATCACGCAATTCTGACTTTATATCACGCAATTCTGACTTTATATCTCGCAATTCTGACTTTACATCACGCAATTCTGACTTTACATCATTCAATTCTGACTTTATATCTCGCAATTCTGACTTTATATCACGCAATTCTGACTTTATATCATTCAATTCTGACTTTATATCACGCAATTCTGACTTTACATCACTCAATTCTGACTTTACATCACTCAATTCTGACTTTATATCACGCAATTCTGACTTTATATCTCGCAATTCTGACTTTACATCATTCAATTCTGACTTTATATCACGCAATTCTGACTTTATATCTCGCAATTCTGACTTTATATCTCGCAATTCTGACTTTATATCTCGCAATTCTGACTTTATATCATGCAATTCTGACTTTACATCATTCAATTCTGACTTTATATCATTCAATTCTGACTTTATATCACACAATTAAGTCAGAATTGTGAGATAAAATTACCTTTTTTATTTTTATTCAGTGGCGGAAACAAGCTTCCATACGAAACAGACAATATTCTGAGTCTAAAATGTAAGTCACCTAATGTTAACTTCCTGTTTATTGAACTGTTGTCTAAAATCACATTATCATTCGTGCGGATATTCGGGAAATCAGCACTTTTGCTCATGTGGTATTGCTTATATAAAAACAAGAATTTAGAGCCAGTTTTTGCTCTTTTGACGTCAGTGTCCTGCAGTGATGGAAGATTGAACATTTCTAACTTTCACCTTCGGGCAGCGGATCAAGCATCCTGCGGCTCTGAGTATTGATCGGTTCCCGCTAACGGCTCCTGTCTGAAGGTGTAGAGAACATGTTCTCTGAAAAACCCTGCGCTCAGGTGGACGTCTCTACGTCATCTCATCAAACACACACACACAGATCAGATCGGAGGGAAGATGAATATAAACAGAGGTAAATGCTGTTGCAAACGCATGCTCTGAGCATTAGCTTAGCAACATGCTATTTATTCAGTTAAGTCACTATTTCACCACCCATAAATGTGTTGTGCAGGAAAGCTTTATAATTGTAATAATTTAAATCAGGCACAGACAATGACCCTTACGATTACAGGAAGTAATTAAACCCGTGAGAGAGTGATTAAATGACCCATCTGTGTAGGTGCCATAAGAGGATTTATTTTTATTTATTTATTTAATGTTAATGTTATCAAAGCCATCAACAGTCATGCAAGTTAAAGGCTCATGTTCAGTAAAAGCTGCTTCAAACTGCAGATTCGCCGAAAGACGACGTTCACTTCACTGTAAACACTCAAGTCGCACTTAAAGATGTCTGAATGTCATTGAATTAAAATATCAAAACAAGTGTCAAAAGTTTTAAAAAAGCTCTTGAGTGCAGAGTCAGACACTTCATTCAATGCAAAGATGTTTTTAAGTATCCAAATGGATTGAAGATGCTCAAAAAGGTCTGATTATGTTAAAATCTGGGAAATTAAAATAAATTTCCATCTCATGACTTTAAAATAGCCAGCCAAAGGCCTCATGCAGACTGGAAGAACAACAGACAGAAGAAAAACAAACACAGACAGAAAATAATCACAACAAGCTCACAATGACTTCATTTCTGACTCAATGGCCGTTTCTCAAAACCAAGTACACGAACTTCTGACTTGCGTCCTTGATAGTTCAGACTTTCCTAAGTTCGACTCATGAGAACGAACTCCCGAGGACGGGAGGACACAAGTCCGGTGATTCTGCAAACGGAGCAGCAGCGCTCTTGATAGCATCACTCAGCTCACTCTGGCTACTCCAGTTATCGCTGTATGTATATTTAAGGCTACAATAAAACGAAATATGTCATAAAACACCACTCTGCCTCTTTTCATTTTCATTTTAAAAAATCTTAAACATATTAATAGCCACACAAATGTGGTTCAGGCAACGGATACCTTGATTATCTTCACTGCAAGTATATTTAAAATAAAACAAAACGAAATATAAAACACAACCCTGCCTCTTTTCATTTACATTTAAAAAAAATATTAAACATATTAATATGTGGTTTAGGCAATAAGTATGCAAATACACCGATCAGACATAACATTATGACCATAATGTTGTGTTGGTCCCCCTTTTGCTGAGAAAAAAAGACCCGTCAAGGCATGGACTCCACTAGACCCCTGAAGGTGTGCTGTGGTATCTGGCACCAAGATGTTAGCAGCAGATCCTTTAAGTCCTGTAAGTTGCGAGGTGGGGCCTCCATGGATCGGAGTTGTTTGTTCAGCACATCCCACAGATGCTTGATTGGATTGAGATCTGGGGAATTTGGAGGCCAAGTCAACACCTCAAACTCGTTGTTGTGCTCCTCAAACCATTCCTGAACCATTTTTGCTTTGTGGCAGGTGCATTATCCTGCTGAAAGAGCCACAGCCACCAGGGAATACTGTTTCCATGAAAGGGTGTACATGGTCTGCAACAATGCTTAGGTAGGTGGTACGTGTCAAAGACACCGTTCTGACACTTTTTTTTATCAGAACCAGAATTAACTTCTTGAGCAATTTGAGCTACAGTAGCTCGTCTGTTTGATCGGACCACACGGGCCAGCCTTCGCTCCCCACGTGCATCAATGAGCCTTGGCCGCCCATGACCCTGTCGCCGGTTCACCACTGTTCCTTCCTTGGAGCACTTTTGATAGATACTGACCACTGCAGACCGGGAACACCCCACAAGAGCTGCAGTTTTGGAGATGCTCTGACCCAGTCGTCTAGCCATCACAATTTGGCCCTTGTCAAACTCGCTCAAATCCTTACGCTTGCCCATTTTTCCTGCTTCTAACACATCAACTTTGAGGACAAAATATTCACTTGCTGCCTAATATATCCCACCCACTAACAGGTGCCGTGATGAAGAGATAATCAGTGTTATTCACTTCACCTGTCAGTGGTCATAATGTTATGCCTGATTGGTGTATATGATTATCTTCACTGTAATAAAATTAAATATGACATAAAACAAAAAAACCTCTCTTTTTGTTAAATGTTAGTTTTAATGAACAATAATAGCCATTATAATAAAAGTATAAGTTAAAGAAATAAAGCAAACAATTCAGTCAAACATACAAAGTCAGCGCTAGTAGGCTACAACAGTAAAGTTAAATAGCCTAAAAATATAAAGTTATGAAACTTCACTTTGCCCTCAGCCAGGGAACAAATTATAAATTCATGAGACCAAAGATCGGCCGTTAGATCTACACAAGACGAATTATATCTCATGTTTAACCACTACAGAGACACCAGAGCCAGCGGCAAACGTCAGAAGGTCTAGCCGAGGAAAGGCTGCTCTCGGTGGGGTACATGAGCGCTGAACGCCCGCTGATCGCCTGGATCTCACAACTCCGAAAACGCCAGATAAAATTTTCAAATAGGCGCTATCTTCATAAATAAACCACAGATTTGAGGTTTAAACAAGTACATTCTTACCTGAAAAAGTCTTAAAACTACATTTTGTGACTACACTGGGTTTCTCATCCTCTATTGACGCTTGTTGGTTGGTGCGAGATGCATTCTGGGATACCGGTCTGTCTCAAGTCTGCTCAAGTCACCTCTCGATGCATCCTTGATAAAAGGGGTGGATCAAGGACACATCCGGGGATTTGAACTGTTCTTGACTAGATGTGAACTTTGAATTGGAACAGGACTTGGGCAGCGACTGATGACGATTCACAAGAACAGACAAGAACGCATATTGAGAAACGGCCAGTGATTCAATTCAATTTGTTCAAAATGACTATATTGATATTATATGGCTATTTTTGTATTTTATATCTAATCTAAAAGTAGTATTTCTCAGCTAACAGGGAATGTAGAATAGAATAGAATAGAATAGAATAGAATATACTTTATTGTCCCATTTCTGGGAAATTTGACTTGGACTTCCATAACGATGTTCTCAGAACTTTGGCTAACGTTCTGTCAAGGTTCTCTTAAAGTTATGAGCAAACGTTCTTCCAGTAACATTATTATTGTTTGTTTAAATTTGTCTGGTTTTTAATAACATTCTCAAAACAAAATGTACACATTGTTCATTTACACATTGTTTTATTTTTCAGAAACAGTTTAGTCGGGTGTTCGTCTAATGTTTTTTAAACCTTCCGAAACATTTTCTCTAATGTTTGCATACAAAACATTTTAAAAACTAGATGTTTTATACCTTCAGGAACATTCAGAAATAATGTTTTCATAACTTAATGGGAAAAACGTTGGCAAAACATTCTTAGAACATTATAAGTCATTTTTATATATATTTTATTTATATGTCTATATAGTTTTTATAAAACATTTTTACAGTTTTAATTTTAGTACTGAAAGTTTTATATATATATATATATATATATATATAAAATTAATGTTTTAACACATAAAAAGTTATTATTAAGTTAAAAGATATCTACAGAATAAATGTAAAGTAAACAAAGACTGACATAAAATAATCACAACAATCTCACAATTAAAATTGCTCAAAATAATGAATAAAATCATTATATGGCTATTTTTGTACTTTTTTTTTGTATAGATTTTGTATCTAATATAAAGTGGTATTTGGCAGCCAAAATATATTTTTTTAAATAAAACAGTAAATAAAATCTACAGAATTTATTCCAAATTCAACAGAATACATGTAAAGTGCACAGACGCAGACAGAAAATAATCATAACAAGATCACAATGATTTCATTTCTGAAGTAAAAGTGCAGTGAAGTACAGACTGAATAAAATTGGTTCAAAATTATGACTAAAATAGCCATTTTGGTAGTTTATATCTAATATAAAGTGATTTTTGGTGACCAAAATAATGTTTTAAAACATCAAAAGGTGAATAAACATTATCTACAGAATAAATTGTTCCTTATTCAACAGAATAAATGTAAAGTGCACAAACACAGAAAATAATCACAAGCTCACAATGATTTAATTTGACATTTTCAATTCAAATGGTTCAAAATGATGACTAAAGCCATTATATGGCTTGTTTTGTACTTTACGTCTAATATAAAGACCAAAATATATTTCAGCAATTGAAATGGTAAATCAGTTTCTGTAGTTCATCAGAATGAATGTGAAGCGTTCACCTGCTGTGTGTGTCTGAGCCGGCGGCGTTTGCAGTGAGTCTGTTGACATGAGCGTGGCGGCGTTCATCACTGAACTGGTTTGAAATGTGCGTGTCCGGCTGTGCTCTAATCCAGCCGTGAGGTGGAGCTTCACTTACTACTGGACTTACAGTCGGCATCAGCGCACGACACAGATCGACTCCACCGCCGGCTGCAGGATGATGCACACGCTCAATTGATTTTCTCAGCACTACTGTCACTTTCAATTGCCCACAGCTTGCTCATCTGGACTGATAAGATGACTGTAATGTTAATGCCATGCATGTTTAAAGGGTTCATAACACACACAGTTTCTGCCAGTCTCATGTTAGTCTTGAGTATCTATAGAGTAGTGTTGATCCTTCATATCTCCCAAGAGTCTTTAGTTTTATCATATTTATAAAAGACAGATACACTGTACCGATTCTTTCTGAAAACAGCCGAGTCCGTGGAGGCGTGCAGTGGGCGGAGCTAAAGAGACACACACACACTCACTCTCTCTCTCACTCACTCACTCTCTCTCACACACACACACACACTCTCTCTCTCTCTCTCTCTCACACACACACACGCACACACACTCACTCTCTGTCACACACACACACACTCACTCTCACACACACACACACACACACACACACACACACTCACACACTCACTCACTCACTCACTCACTCACTCACTCTCTCACACACATACAGACTCACTCTCTCACACACACACACTCACTCACTCACTCACTCTCTCACACACACGCACACACACACCATGGCATTATCCCTGGATAACTTTAGATTCACTATACGTTGGTGTTGTTCACATTATATACACTTACACGCAGCAATTGCCAACAAAACACACACATTTGATGCAGTTTCACTCACCGCCTGCGGTTTCCACTCATGACCGGGAGCAAACACACACACTTGCAGAACTCCGGAAACACAAACTGCATCCACTGTTCCCTTAACGCTGGGTTATTTGTGAAGCTGAACAAGGTGATCTTTCCCTCACACCAGAAACACACTTCTTTAGTGACATTGTTGATCTCGTGTCTAAAAACACAACGCCCGTAACCCGAACGAAGCTCGTTGATGGACACACTCTTGCTTTGGGTGATGTGTGTGTGTGTGCGTTCATCCGGGAGAAGCGCCCATATAAGGAATCCCGCCCTTTATGACGTCATACAGGGCCATACTCCAAAAAACTTTCCGAAACTTGTTTGAATCCTGAAGGAGTGGCACAGAAATACTCCGTCATACGTCCAACTCGTTTTTTTTATATTTTGTCCATGTTTAGCATGAGAATCAACTCTTTAACCGTGTAAATAAATGAGAATGCATGAAATAGCTTTAGACCCGTCCTTTAATGCAGATGTCAATGGAGGAGTGATATATTATGTATCCAGAGCGGAGAGCGCACATGCAAATCCGACCGTAAACCTCTTATTTACCAAAGCTACATAACAGTTTTATGAAGAAATTATATGGTCTGACAAACATTGGGATGTTACAGAGAAACAACATCATATGAAAAAAACGTAACACTTTACAAGGTTTCATTTGTTAACATGAATTAACAATGAACAATACTTCTACAGCATTTATTAATCTTAGTTCAAGTTCATTTTACCATTTATTAATGCATTTGCATTGTGAACTAACATTAACAAAGGTTATTAAATGCTGTAATGATATATTGCTCATTGTTAGTTCATATTAGTATAGAGATGACATATTATGCTTTTTAGTGTGTGATGTTGCTGTTTGAGCAACCAACACGTCACAATATTCCTCATTTAAATAATTCATACGCAGAATAAAGGGGCGGGGCCTGGTTGAGTTAGTTAGTAGTGTGTTGAAACTGCCGGTTATGGTAAGGGGCGGGAATTTTCCCAAACATGCTGGAAGCGCTTGACCAATCACAACACACTGCTCCAGCCGACCAATCAGAGCACAGTGTGCTTTTCAGAAGGAGGGGCTTCATAGAGACAGGAACTAAACAGAGCGTTACTGACAGACTGGAAAGAGAGGAGCCGCAACAATGGAGAATATGGGGGAATAGTCAACATTCAAGCAGGAAAACCTGCTCTAGTAGAGCCCAAAACAACATCAACACTTTGTAAAAGGGCCTCTTTAATTAATGTTAACAAATGAGACCTTATTCTAAAGTGTTACCGGAAAAACAGAATCATTTTCTTTGTGGAGAAACTTTAGTTTACAATTAAACTTCCTAGATAATCTCAGTAAGTAGAGCTCAAAGTCTTTTAGCACATATAAAGGTCATGAGGGAGTCCCATCGATAAACTCTCGCAGCATGTCGGGAGCTTCAAGCTTTTAAAATAAGCATCCATGTGTGAAGAGACTCCTTAGAGACAAAGGTTTGCACAGATAAAAGCTTACCGACACGATCGGATCACGCTTCAGAGTCAAACACTACCTGCTGCTCGTTCACCCCTCCTACGGCTTTCGGCCTGCCTGACAGACATTTCTTGCTGGATTAAGAACTACCACGTTCAACTGTACCACCTTTCTGTTGTTCCCAATTGCTTCCACTTTGTTATAATCCCACTAACAGTTGAGCGTGGAATATTTAGTAGTGAGGAAATTTCAGGAATGGACTTATTGCACAGGTGGCAACCTATCACGGTACCACGCTTGAGTTCACTGAGCTCCTGAGAGCGACCCATTCTTTCACAAATGTTTGTAGAAGCGTCTGCATGCCTAGTGCTTGATTTATACACCTTTGGTGATTGGAACACCTACATTCAATGATTTGGAGGGGTGTCCCAATACTTTTGGCAATATAGTGTATATATATATATATATATAAATAATGGTGCAAATTGCACAATGTTTGAAAAAACGTGTGGCCTCACTGAACAGTAAGAGATAAATATGAACACTTTCTATTCAGTAAATCTGATTGATTCCAGATTAAGCAGATTATAGCTACACTTTGGGATTTGATCCTATATTTCATCACACCTGAACTCAGTGATTTGGAGGGGCGTCCCAATACTTTTGGCAATATAGTGTATATATATACACTCACCTAAAGGATTATTAGGAACACCATACTAATACTGTGTTTGACCCCCTTTCGCCTTCAGAACTGCCTTAATTCTACGTGGCATTGATTCAACAAGGTGCTGAAAGCATTCTTTAGAAATGTTGGCCCATATTGATAGGATAGCATCTTGCAGTTGATGGAGATTTGTGGGATGCACATCCAGGGCACGAAGCTCCCGTTCCACCACATCCCAAAGATGCTCTATTGGGTTGAGATCTGGTGACTGTGGGGGCCATTTTAGTACAGTGAACTCATTGTCATGTTCAAGAAACCAATTTGAAATGATTGGAGCTTTGTGACATGGTGCATTATCCTGCTGGAAGTAGCCATCAGAGGATGGGTACATGGTGGTCATAAAGGGATGGACATGGTCAGAAACAATGCTCAGGTAGGCCGTGGCATTTAAACGATGCCCAATTGGCACTAAGGGGCCTAAAGTGTGCCAAGAAAACATCCCCCACACCATTACACCACCACCACCAGCCTGCACAGTGGTAACAAGGCATGATGGATCCATGTTCTCATTCTGTTTACGCCAAATTCTGACTCTACCATCTGAATGTCTCAACAGAAATCGAGACTCATCAGACCAGGCAACATTTTTCCAGTCTTCAACTGTCCAATTTTGGTGAGCTCGTACAAATTGTAGCCTCTTTTTCCTATTTGTAGTGGAGATGAGTGGTACCCGGTGGGGTCTTCTGCTGTTGTAGCCCATCCGCCTCAAGGTTGTGCGTGTTGTGGCTTCACAAATGCTTTGCTGCATACCTCGGTTGTAACGAGTGGTTATTTCAGTCAAAGTTGCTCTTCTATCAGCTTGAATCAGTCGGCCCATTCTCCTCTGACCTCTAGCATCAACAAGGCATTTTCGCCCACAGGACTGCCGCATACTGGATGTTTTCCCCTTTTCACACCATTCTTTGTAAACTCTAGAAATGGTTGTGCGTGAAAATCCCAGTAACTGAGCAGATTGTGAAATACTCAGACCGGCCCGTCTGGCACCAACAACCATGCCACGCTCAAAATTGCTTAAATCACCTTTCTTTCCCATTCTGACATTCAGTTTGGAGTTCAGGAGATTGTCTTGACCAGGACCACACCCCTAAATGCATTGAAGCAACTGCCATGTGATTGGTTGATTAGATAATTGCATTAATGAGAAATTGAACAGGTGTTCCTAATAATCCTTTAGGTGAGTGTATATATATATATAAAATGGTGCAAATTGCACAATGTTTGAAAAAACGTGTGGTCTCACTGAACAGTAAGAGATAAATATGAACACTTTCTATTTTCTATTTCTTTCTATTTAGTAAATCTGATTGATTCCAGATTAAGCAGATTATAGCTACACTTTGGGATTTGATCATGTATTTCATCACAATCAACTTCTAATCATTCTCAATGGGCCACTCCTGATAAACATTTTACAATTTACGGCCATTATTAAAGAAAATATTCAAGATTGTAGCACAGAAATCATGCCATTTTTTTTGCTTCAGAGTTGCAGCTCTATTATGCAACAGAAATAATGTATAATTAGATTTTTTTTTTTTTTTTTTTAAATCACTACCTGAATCTTTTGGGAGTGTATTTAAAAGTGTTCATCACCGCTGGCAAAATTTTTTCAATAAAACTTGGCTGCCTATACAGTAGAAAGGCGAAACATTTTTTGAAATCGGTGCCTGACTAGAGAAAGCAGAGAAAAAAGGCCCTTTAGCCAAATAGGTAGGAAAACTTCAACACCCATAATGCACTGGGAATGTTGCCATCCAAGGCCACTCCCACCAGTCTGCTACAGATACGCTTAACCAGAGTCAAATACCAAATTGCTTTAGTAGTAAATACTTCTTAGCAAACTTTTAGTCACAATGATGTCGACTTGTGTTGTTCCCGGGTGCAAGAATTCAAAGAGTAAACTGGATGACAATGAACACAGGCCAATTGGAGGGGAAAAAATGAAAGAGACTGCCATTTTGTCAGTTCAGTCTGAAGCAAAACACTGTCGCGTTCAGGTAAGAAAGCTGTTGCCATAGTGTTTCATTATACCATAATGCTGTTTCAGTGATAAACCTACTCTTACACCCTGTCCTAGCTACACGCAACGCCGCGACACGTGATAAAAGGTATCTTTTCCATGTTAGAGTTTTTTTTGTCGTAACCAGCCAACGGTTTCTATTTCTGCGACGTCACGGCTGGAACAACAACACAAAACATAATCTCAAGTAATGTTTATGTGCTTTATTTAATGTTAAAAGCGTGTAATGTGACTTTGAATATCATTTAGTGCTCCCAGCTTTGTAACGTAGTCGTACTAAAAGCAACAATGGATAATTCACCTCAGATCTTGAAATTAAACAAATGGAAACAAGAACGTTCAAACTGTGAACAAACAAGTATATTCTATGACAAAGATTGTTTTAGTAACTCAGTATGTATTTTTAGTAACGTTTAAACGGTGTAATATTTGTGAATTTGATTATGTACTTATCCATTTCCTTGCGAGTGCCGTCAAGATTAATCTCTGGTGCCTACACTTGCCGCGAGAGCCCGCCCACACGCTGTTCTGATTGGCTGTGGTTTTTGATTGATTTGTCGCATCTCGTAGTCGCGTCTGGTGTGGACAGACAAGTTGCTTGTCGCTGGAATCTTATCGCGCCGCGTGTAGTTAGGACACGGTGTTACAATAAATGTTCTGTTAACAACCCTCTGTCGATCCAACTGTCCATGGGCGGGGATACAAAAATGTGGAAGTATAATCTGTAGTTTTCACGAAAGCCCTGGAGCTCAAATAAACGTGAATTTGTAGGTCCGGGTAACACGGAGAATGAGTAAACATTGTCCATATACTACCAACACTGTAACAATACAAAGCGGGTTGAAAATCGGCGAAGTTACACTTTAATTCAGAATGACATTGAACACAGAAGAGGAGTGACACCGGATTAAGCTGAAGTTAAAAATACATTAATGTGTCTGCATTCAGCTGTGTCAGTCACTTAGAAAACATGACATGTACTTTAACAGTTAAATATTAATATTAATCTGCTCTTTACTGTCTGTGTGGATGTCAAATCATATTCTGGGCCAAATGCTGAACATTTTCCCATGAATACCAGCACGTTTCCCAGTTTCAGCCTTTTCAAAAACTCAATGCATTTTATCTAAAAATAGAACAATTTGAATACTGCAAAATTATGATTGTAAACTTTCGTTAGCTTTGAGCAACGTAAAACATTAGCCTGATCCAGTTAACATACACTCTTAAAAATAAAGGTCCTTTATTGGCATCGATTGTTCCATGAAGAACCATGAACTCTTTCCGCGCCATTGACAGAATTTTCCGGTTTTCCATGTTTTAATTGTTATACGGTAGGGGGCGCTATTACACATCTACTGAAAGAGTACAGAATCTCCTGATCAAAACAAGAAGCAGAAACAAGCGATAGAAGCATTGCTGACACACGTAAAAAAAAAAGCAATCGAAGACAAAGTCTTTGACAAAAACATGATTTTCTCAGCTTTTTGTTCAAAATGTTGCTTTTTTATGAAACTTAACCACGTTCAAATGTTGATAAAAAGGAATGCACAAAGCTAGAAGAATTTTTTTTTTAAAAGCAGAGGCTCTGTTCTTTCTTTTTGCATGTTCAGATATTCATACGACAAAATATTCAGGGGGCCATTACATTTACCAAAAAATGATCAAATGCTGCCACTGACTGGCAACTATTTAAAATAAAATGCTGGCAGGGAAAGTGTTAACATCCAAGGAATCGTTCCATTCCACAAAAGGTTCATTAGATTAAAATGTTCTTCAAAGAGCAAAAAAACACTTTGGGATAATTTATTTTTAAGAGTCAAAACAATCACATAATCAGAGCAACAGAACAGTGATATCTAAAACTTATTACAGTAAAATAATAAGCGGTACATGCAAACTAACCTCTCAGAAATAAGCTGTGGTCGGTTCAGATCCGCTCATGGACTAAAATACATCCAGAGATGTTCAGACGTCAAAGGAGGAGAGTGTTTGAGCCGCTGGGATCAGCGTGTGTGAGTGCCGACTGTGTCTCAAAGAGCCGCTTTCCATCTGACTCCCTCTGACGACGGAGAAATATGACGGGAATCATTACTTTACTATTGCTCAAATGTCTTGTTGAGGAGAGGCGAGCTCTTCTGCCACCAACAGCATCCTTGCAAATGCACTGCAAACGCTACAAACCACTAGTGGTTTTACACAATCGATCAAACACACGTTCGATCACTCTTAGAAAAAAAGATTAAATGGTTCTATATAGAACTCTAGGGTTCTTGACTCAATTTTAAAGAATATTTTGTAACACTTTATTTGACAGTGTCCTTGTTACATGTTACATGTACTTACCATAGTAATAACAGTAAATTATGCATAATTACATGCAACTAACCCTCAACCAAATCCTAATCCTTCCCTAACCCTATAGTAAGTACATGTAATTAATCAATATTACTCAGTCCTTAAATATATAATTACACTGTAACAATGACACCTTAAAATAAAGAGTAACCCAATATTTGATGCAACAAAAGTTCTATATAAGGGGAAATGTCTTAAATTATTGACTTATTTTTTTTTAACTCTATTAAATATTAAACTACTAAATCTCCACCTTAACATTAATCTTGCACAAAAAACATTTAATAACATTTCATTTTTAACATTTACTCTTTTGAGTGTCATGGCAAAGCATGCTGGGAAATAGAAATCCCAGCCCAGTTTCAGTTAAATTTAAGTTTGTCTAAATTAAAAGAAACAAGTTCATAAAACACAAACCAATGAAACAATTCAGATTACTTAAAATGTGTCAGTTTGCGAACTCAAAAGAAAAAGAAAGTTCTAAATACTCAAAAGTTCATTTGATTGAACTTAATTTGTTTAATATGAGTTGGCTCTAAACCAATTCATTATTTTGAGCGTTAGGGTTTACAGTGAGTGATAAAGTATACTTACGAGCTTCCTAGTTCCTAGTTATTTAAAATTAAACTAAATCCATAAAGTGATCCTATGATGGGACAAGGTTTTATATATGAAGCGTCGGACATAAACCTTTAAGATTCCATATGGAACCTTTTCTTCTATAGAGTGTATAGTTTCAAAAACATTAAAAATAGTAATGTGTCAAATCTTTTGATAATGTAAAATATAATAGGCCTATACAAAATTTTGTTTGCATGCTGTGAAATAATACATGCATGAGATCACAAAAATCATGTTTTCTGTTAAGAGTGGACATTATATTAAGGTTAATACAATAGTTGCTATGATCCTGTTATCAGTATCCTCACAGATGTTTTTTTTCATCAAACACTTTGGAAATGCCAGGTATGTGATGTTTTACATATATCTTTGAACAGGATTTATTTCCAGGTATAACTGTGTACTCAAAATGTGCCTTTGGTTCTCACTTTATATTGTTAACTATATTCTAAATAAACTACAAAAAAATATATTTCTTTTGTCCTGTTTTGTCCTCATATTCTTTCTTCCCTCTCACATACCTGACTCAAAGGCTCATTCATTATGCGGCTCATTATGCAGCTCATTATGTGGTTCTTTTGTCTTCTCAGCTGTGAATCACAGCATTATTCATGATCGTTCATGCCTCTTCACATACGGGCTTTGTAAACAAAAAGTGTCTTACAAAATTTAAATCAATATATTGTTTTATGTGAATGAGTAGGCACAATGATTTTCACATCAGTTTGAAGCAAAAACTCTAGGCAACAACACCCATTAGTCAAAAGTCTTGTGGACACATATCTATTGTGTGTTTTGTGGCCTTATTTCAGTGACTTCAATTTTTAGTTTTTTCTAAAACCACACAAACATTATTCTCTCAAAAATACAAGCATGTACATACAGTGGGGAGAACAAGTATTTGATACACTGCCGATTTTGCAGGTTTGCCCACTTACAAAGCATGTAGAAGTCTGTAATTTTTATCATAGGTACACTTCAACTGTGAGACGGAATCTAAAACAAAAATCCAGAAAATCACATTGTATGATTTTTAAGTAATTAATTTGCATTTTATTGCATGACATAAGTATTTGATACATCAGAAAAGCAGAACTTAATATTTGGTACAGAAACCTTTGTTTGCAATTACAGAGATCATACGTTTCCTGTAGCTCTTGACCAGGTTTGCACACACTGCAGCAGGGATTTTGGCCCACTCCTCCATACAGACCTTCTCCAGATCCTTCAGGTTTCGGGGCTGTCGCTGGGCAATACAGACTTTCAGCTCCCTCCAAAGATTTTCTATTGGGTTCAGGTCTGGAGACTGGCTAGGCCACTCCAGGACCTTGAGATGCTTCTTACGGAGCCACTCCTTAGTTGCCCTGGCTGTGTGTTTCGGGTCGTTGTCATGCTGGAAGACCCAGCCACGACCCATCTTCAATGCTCTTACTGAGGGAAGGAGGTTGTTGGCCAAGATCTCGCGATACATGGCCCCATCCATCCTCCCCTCAATACGGTGCAGTTGTCCTGTCCCCATTGCAGAAAAGCATCCCCAAAGAATGATGTTTCCACCTCCATGCTTCACGGTTGGGATGGTGTTCTTGGGGTTGTACTCATCCTTCTTCTTCCTCCAAACACGGCGAGTGGAGTTTAGACCAAAAAGCTCTATTTTTGTCTCATCAGACCACATGACCTTCTCCCATTCCTCCTCTGGATCATCCAGATGGTCATTGGCAAACTTCAGACGGGCCTGGACATGCGCTGGCTTGAGCAGGGGGACCTTGCGTGCGCTGCAGGATTTTAATCCATGACGGCGTAGTGTGTTACTAATGGTTTTCTTTGAGACTGTGGTCCCAGCTCTCTTCAGGTCATTGACCAGGTCCTGCCATGTAGTTCTGGGCTGATCCCTCACCTTCCTCATGATCATTGATGCCCCACGAGGTGAGATCTTGCATGGTGCCCCAGACCGAGGGAGATTGACCGTCATCTTGAACTTCTTCCATTTTCTAATAATTGCGCCAACAGTTGTTGCCTTCTCACCAAGCTGCTTGCCTATTGTCCTGTAGCCCATCTCAGCCTTGTGCAGGTCTACAATTTTATCCCTGATGTCCTTACACAGCTCTCTGGTCTTGGCCATTGTGGAGAGGTTGGAGTCTGTTTGATTGAGTGTGTGGACAGGTGTCTTTTATACAGGTAATGAGTTCAAACAGGTGCAGTTAATACAGGTAATGAGTGGAGAACAGGAGGGCTTCTTAAAGAAAAACTAACAGGTCTGTGAGAGCCGGAATTCTTACTGGTTGGCAGGTGATCAAATACTTATGTCATGCAATAAAATGCAAATTAATTATTTAAAAATCATACAATGTGATTTTCTGGATTTTTCTTTTAGATTCCGTCTCTCACAGTTGAAGAGTACCTATGATAAAAATTACAGACCTCTACATGATTTGTAAGTAGGAAAACCTGCAAAATCGGCAGTGTATCAAATACTTGTTCTCCCCACTGTACATGTTGCTCACATATTATGGTAGCCCAGTTTATGCTGAATACAGAGTAATGACACTTTTTATGTTTATAAGCAACTGAAAAAAGCACAAATGTCAGCCCTAAAACTAAAACTAAAACTGTGCAGACCCGTAGGGGGTTAAACTGTGGTTGGTCATAAGTTACACAGTATATGTTCACTCATCATTGATTTGGCAGACTCATGTCATGTCTAATCACTAGAGATAGGCTTTTGACATTCTCTGATGTATGTAATTTCAATGTGCCTTCATCTGAGCATTCAACAGAAAAGCAATGAGTCGTTTAGAGAACCATTACGCTGCTGTTTTGCATTAATCAATATGTGCCAGTGAAGTGAATGGAGGATGATTACTGAACCAGAAGACTCTTATTGTGGACTCATGATGAATGTTGCATCTGTACAAACGTTCTAAGTGATTGCATTGATTCCATAGTCTACGGTGCACCTAAAATATCCTAACGATCAACCACAGAGTACCTGTCTACTCAGTAGAGTCATGGACGACAAACTATATCAGCTCTTTCATGGATGAATACAGCAAGGACACATTAAATTGATCGCACATCGATTGTAGCACACGCTACTTGTCCCTCCCTGGGGGCGGGTCACGGCAAAAGTCACTCGTACCAGAAAACACAGCCAAGGCTTTTGAGTAGCCTTGTGTAAAATAAACGCCTGTTGCTACTCTTCGCCACTGCCGTCTTGTTTTTCAATTTTTTTTTGAATGCAGACATTTCCATACAGACAACTAGAGAGAGATGCAGCTTCCGTGAGGGAACGGAGAAAGTGAACACAGGAGATCGATCGAGTCAGTAATGAACAGCACATGGCTTTAATTAACTCTGTCATTGACAGCTGCAGCAAAGGCCTTCAGGATCCCAAACACGCAACAGCATCACACGCCACCCTCGGCAACCCTGGAAAGACACTCGGCTGTGATTAAACCATTAGTGAACAATAGATGTTACATCTTGGCTATACGGCGTGAAGGACAGACGTAGCTGATGTGGAAACAAAGACTTTAGATATGCAAAGGTGGTGCACTCATATGCACTCATACTATGAATGGGAGAAAGTGCAACAGGCAACATGACGGAATAAGTCCCGCCTTCTAAATAAAAGAGCCAATCACTGATTGGTATAGTTATGTCACTGCAGCCTTGGATGCAAATGAAAATGATACTTAAGTTTGCATTCAAAGTGCCACAGTTTTTCTCAGTTCACAGGCTTTTAATCTGCAGCACAACATTTATTTACGATCGCAGTCAAATAATTAGTCATGCTCAAGTGTTTGTTGACAAAATGTTTCCTTTCAACAGCATGGAATTCATTTGAATACAAGACAATCCCATACAAAATTTAGCCAGACAATAGGATGTTGTTGTGGCGAACAAGATGGTTGGATGTTCTATGTTATAACCTTATTAATATTAATTAGACCTTTATTAGCTAAGGAGCAAACGTTAACATCAACTGATGGGTCAGCTACATTACTGAACACTTTATTAGTAATGTATGTGAACAAAATCAGAATATTCAAACGTGCTGCGTAACACACAAGGTTTGCCGCACGTTTGAGCTTCAGCAAGAACCAATGAGGTTCATTTTCGTGTTACGCAGCACGTTTGAGCTTCAGCACGAACCAATGAGGTTCATTCTCGTGTTACGCAGCACGTTTGAGCTTCAGCGAGAACCAATGAGATTCATTCTCGTGTTACGCAGCACGTTTGAGCTTCAGCAAGAACCAATGAGGTTCATTCTCGTGTTACGCAGCACGTTTGAGCTTCAGCACGAACCAATGAGGTTCATTCTCGTGTTACGCAGCACGTTTGAGCTTCAGCAAGAACCAATGAGATTCATTCTCGTGTTACGCAGCACGTTTGAGCTTCAGCGAGAACCAATGAGATTCATTCTCGTGTTACGCAGCACGTTTGAGCTTCAGCACGAACCAATGAGGTTCATTCTCTTGTTACGCAGCACGTTTGAGCTTCAGCGAGAACCAGTGAGGTTCATTCTCGTGTTACGCAGCACGTTTGAGCTTCAGCACGAACCAATGAGGTTCATTCTCGTGTTACGCAGCACGTTTGAGCTTCAGCACGAACCAATGAGGTTCATTCTCGTGTTACGCAGCACGTTTGAGCTTCACCAAGAACCAATGAGATTCATTCTCGTGTTACGCAGCACATTTGAGCTTCACCAAGAACCAATGAGGTTCATTCTCGTGTTACGCAGCACGTTTGAGCTTCAGCAAGAACCAATGAGGTTCATTATCGTGTTACGCAGCACATTTGAGCTTCAGCACGAACCAATGAGCTTCATTCTCGTGTTACGCAGCACGTTTGAGCTTCAGCAAGAACCAATGAGGTTCATTCTCGTGTTACGCAGCACGTTTGAGCTTCAGCACGAACCAATGAGCTTCATTCTCGTGTTACGCAGCACGTTTGAGCTTCAGCACGAACCAATGAGGTTCATTCTCGTGTTACGCAGCACGTTTGAGCTTCAGCACGAACCAATGAGGTTCATTCTCGTGTTACGCAGCACGTTTGAGCTTCAGCACGAACCAATGAGGTTCATTCTCGTGTTACGCAGCACGTTTGAGCTTCAGCAAGAACCAATGAGGTTCATTATCGTGTTACGCAGCACATTTGAGCTTCAGCACGAACCAATGAGCTTCATTCTCGTGTTACGCAGCACGTTTGAGCTTCAGCACGAACCAATGAGGTTCATTCTCGTGTTACGCAGCACGTTTGAGCTTCAGCACAAACCAATGAGCTTCATTTTCGTGTTACGCAGCACGTTTGGGCTTCAGCAAGAACCAATGAGGTTCATTCTCGTGTTACGCAGCACGTTTGAGCTTCAGCAAGAACCAATGAGGTTCATTCTCGTGTTACGCAGCACGTTTGAGCTTCAGCACGAACCAATGAGCTTCATTCTCGTGTTACGCAGCACGTTTGAGCTTCAGCACGAACCAATGAGGTTCATTCTCGTGTTACGCAGCACGTTTGAGCTTCAGCACGAACCAATGAGGTTCATTCTCGTGTTACGCAGCACGTTTGAGCTTCAGCACGAACCAATGAGGTTCATTCTCGTGTTACGCAGCACGTTTGAGCTTCAGCAAGAACCAATGAGGTTCATTCTCGTGTTACGCAGCACGTTTGAGCTTCAGCAAGAACCAATGAGGTTCATTATCGTGTTACGCAGCACGTTTGAGCTTCAGCACGAACCAATGAGCTTCATTCTCGTGTTACGCAGCACGTTTGAGCTTCAGCACGAACCAATGAGCTTCATTCTCGTGTTACGCAGCACGTTTGAGCTTCAGCACGAACCAATGAGGTTCATTCTCGTGTTACGCAGCACGTTTGAGCTTCAGCACAAACCAATGAGCTTCATTTTCGTGTTACGCAGCACGTTTGAGCTTCAGCAAGAACCAATGAGGTTCATTCTCGTGTTACGCAGCACGTTTGAGTTTCTGCACGAACCAATGAGCTTCATTCTCGTGTTACGCAGCACGTTTGAGCTTCAGCAAGAACCAATGAGGTTCATTCTCGAGTTACGCAGCACGTTTGAGCTTCAGCACGAACCAATGAGGTTCATTCTCGTGTTACGCAGCACGTTTGGGCTTCAGCAAGAACCAATGAGGTTCATTCTCGTGTTACGCAGCACGTTTGAGCTTCAGCAAGAACCAATGAGGTTCATTCTCGTGTTACGCAGCACGTTTGAGCTTCAGCAAGAACCAATGAGGTTCATTCTCGTGTTACGCAGCACGTTTGAGCTTCTGCACGAACCAATGAGGTTCATTCTCGTGTTACGCAGCACGTTTGGGCTTCAGCAAGAACCAATGAGGTTCATTCTCGTGTTACGCAGCACGTTTGAGCTTCAGCACGAACCAATGAGGTTCATTCTCGTGTTACGCAGCACGTTTGAGCTTCAGCACGAACCAATGAGCTTCATTCTCGTGTTACGCAGCACGTTTGAGCTTCAGCAAGAACCAATGAGGTTCATTCTCGTGTTACGCAGCACGTTTGAGCTTCAGCAAAAACCAATGAGGTTCATTCTCGTGTTACGCAGCACGTTTGAGCTTCAGCACGAACCAGTGAGGTTCATTCTCGTGTTACGCAGCACGTTTGAGCTTCAGCAAAAACCAATGAGGTTCATTCTCGTGTTACGCAGCACGTTTGAGCTTCAGCACGAACCAGTGAGGTTCATTCTCGTGTTACGCAGCACGTTTGAGCTTCAGCAAGAACCAATGAGGTTCATTCTCGTGTTACGCAGCACGTTTGAGCTTCAGCAAGGACCAATGAGGTTCATTCTCGTGTTACGCAGCACGTTTGAGCTTCAGCACGAACCAATGAGCTTCATTCTCGTGTTACGCAGCACGTTTGAGCTTCAGCACGAACCAATGAGGTTCATTCTCGTGTTACGCAGCACGTTTGAGCTTCAGCAAGGACCAATGAGGTTCATTCTCGTGTTACGCAGCACGTTTGAGCTTCAGCAAGGACCAATGAGGTTCATTCTCGTGTTACGCAGCACGTTTGAGCTTCAGCAAAAACCAATGAGGTTCATTCTCGTGTTACGCAGCACGTTTGAGCTTCAGCACGAACCAGTGAGGTTAATTCTCGTGTTACGCAGCACGTTTGAGCTTCAGCAAGAACCAATGAGGTTCATTCTCGTGTTACGCAGCACGTTTGGGCTTCAGCAAGAACCAATGAGGTTCATTCTCGTGTTACGCAGCACGTTTGAGCTTCAGCAAGGACCAATGAGGTTCATTCTCGTGTTACGCAGCACGTTTGAGCTTCAGCAAGAACCAATGAGGTTCATTCTCGTGTTACGCAGCACGTTTGAGCTTCAGCACGAACCAATGAGGTTCATTCTCGTGTTACGCAGCACGTTTGAGCTTCAGCAAGAACCAATGAGCTTCATTCTCGTGTTACGCAGCACGTTTGAGCTTCAGCAAGAACCAATGAGGTTCATTATCGTGTTACGCAGCACATTTGAGCTTCAGCACGAACCAATGAGCTTCATTCTCGTGTTACGCAGCACGTTTGAGCTTCAGCACGAACCAATGAGGTTCATTCTCGTGTTACGCAGCACGTTTGAGCTTCAGCACGAACCAATGAGGTTCATTCTCGTGTTACGCAGCACGTTTGAGCTTCAGCACAAACCAATGAGCTTCATTTTCGTGTTACGCAGCACGTTTGGGCTTCAGCAAGAACCAATGAGGTTCATTCTCGTGTTACGCAGCACGTTTGAGCTTCAGCACGAACCAATGAGCTTCATTCTCGTGTTACGCAGCACGTTTGAGCTTCAGCACGAACCAATGAGGTTCATTCTCGTGTTACGCAGCACGTTTGAGCTTCAGCACGAACCAATGAGGTTCATTCTCGTGTTACGCAGCACGTTTGAGCTTCAGCACGAACCAATGAGGTTCATTCTCGTGTTACGCAGCACGTTTGAGCTTCAGCAAGAACCAATGAGGTTCATTCTCGTGTTACGCAGCACGTTTGAGCTTCAGCACGAACCAATGAGGTTCATTCTCGTGTTACGCAGCACGTTTGAGCTTCAGCACGAACCAATGAGCTTCATTCTCGTGTTACGCAGCACGTTTGAGCTTCAGCACAAACCAATGAGCTTCATTTTCGTGTTACGCAGCACGTTTGAGCTTCAGCAAGAACCAATGAGCTTCATTCTCGTGTTACGCAGCACGTTTGAGCTTCAGCAAGAACCAGTGAGGTTCATTATCGTGTTACGCAGCACGTTTGAGCTTCAGCAAGAACCAATGAGGTTCATTCTCGTGTTACGCAGCACGTTTGAGCTTCAGCACGAACCAATGAGGTTCATTCTCGTGTTACGCAGCACGTTTGAGCTTCAGCAAGAACCAATGAGCTTCATTCTCGTGTTACGCAGCACGTTTGAGCTTCAGCACGAACCAATGAGGTTCATTCTCGTGTTACGCAGCACGTTTGAGTTTCTGCACGAACCAATGAGCTTCATTCTCGTGTTACGCAGCACGTTTGAGCTTCAGCAAGAACCAATGAGGTTCATTCTCGTGTTACGCAGCACGTTTGAGCTTCAGCAAGAACCAATGAGGTTCATTCTCGTGTTACGCAGCACGTTTGAGCTTCAGCACGAACCAATGAGCTTCATTCTCGTGTTACGCAGCACGTTTGAGCTTCAGCAAGAACCAATGAGGTTCATTCTCGTGTTACGCAGCACGTTTGAGCTTCAGCAAGAACCAATGAGGTTCATTCTCGTGTTACGCGGCACGTTTGAGCTTCAGCAAGAACCAATGAGGTTCATTCTCGTGTTACGCAGCACGTTTGAGCTTCAGCAAGAACCAATGAGGTTCATTCTCGTGTTACGCAGCACGTTTGAGCTTCAGCAAGAACCAATGAGGTTCATTCTCGTGTTACGCGGCACGTTTGAGCTTCAGCAAGAACCAATGAGGTTCATTCTCGTGTTACGCAGCACGTTTGAGCTTCAGCAAGAACCAATGAGGTTCATTCTCGTGTTAATTCTTCAGCAAGAGGTTTGTTCTTGCGAGTCAAGCAGGTTCGGTTGAGCTGATCGCTTATCAATGTTAATATGTGAATAACAGACTAAATAAAAGACTGACAGTTAACAGGTTAATGTATCCAGAAGTGTCAGTCGTCCCTGCATGTGGCATCGATCACCAGTCTACACTCACAATCACACACTTATTAATGGTTCCTAAATAAGTCCTGAATCGTTCTAAGGCACAGAAAGGCCATCAGTGTGTTTGCACAGGCCTGATTCAGGCTCTGCTGACAGACGGCCTCAGGCAGCTTCTGCTGCGCGCTGGAGACGGATGTGACAAGCTGGCATTTCTCTGTCACTTCACCCCGAGATGCCACACAAGATGAAAATGCGTCAAGAAACTCTTATATAATATAAAAAAAATAAAAAATAATTTATGACATCTAAAAGTCCTAAAACCTTTGGCGCCAAAGAAGTCTGATCAATGTTTTAGCACGTAGTTCGCCACTTTGTTCAGTTTAGAAGCCTTGTTTACTTTTCCACATTTGTACTTTTCATGTTGTTTTGTTTATCTTTGTTATGCTTTATGCCATTTTGCCCAGGTCCCTCTTAAAATTAATTAATTATCTGACACCCATTTTTATTACTTTGTCTATTAATTAAATCTACAAAACCATTACATAATGCATTGCATATGCAGGAATTTAGTATACTGTACTATGATGAACATGAAATCCTGAATTTAGGACTTTAAGACAAAATGGCATGTTTACTTGATGGTTAAACCATTAAATGAAAGTCACTAAATCCACATTTACATGAAAACTTTCTGGACGGTACGTGTATTTTAAAGTAGAATTGTAGAAGGATTTTATGTACATTGAGT
Source organism: Coreius guichenoti (assembly GCA_039654105.1). NCBI lineage: Eukaryota > Metazoa > Chordata > Actinopteri > Cypriniformes > Gobionidae > Coreius > Coreius guichenoti. Next base: position 33,705,715 of record CM077190.1, on the reverse strand, counting down.
TCGCATTTATTTGATCAAAAATACAGTAAAAACAGTGTAATTTATTCCTGTGATCAAAGCTGAATTTATCATCATTACTCCAGTCTTCAGTGTCACATGACCCTTCAGAAATCATTCTAATATGATGGTTTGCTGCTCAAAATACATTTATGATTATCAAGTGCAAAAGAATTTGCAATACCAGTCACAGCCACTAGATGGTAATGTTTGCAAAATAATTAAATCAATGAACTAAAACACTACAGTAAACTACAGGACTGATTTATCATGATCATTATTACACATATCTGACAAACCTGACGACAGCAGCTCCAGTCAAACCAAAACTCAACACACGCCTACACACCAACGGTACATGAATAAACAATGTCAACATTTCATGAAAATCAACTATTTTGAATTTTCTGTATGCATGGAATATAACAAAATGCATTATATACTAATGCCCTTTATATATCATGTAGTATACAGGACCTTCAGTGCAGTGTGTAGTGGGCAGTACGCTAGTTCATTCACAGTAACTTGAGTCATTGAGCCTGCAGGGGGCAGAGGTGAGAGGTCAGAGGTCACTGCACGCACATGACTCACCTACATCAGCCCCGCTGAGGGCTCGACCCTGGGGCCACGCCCACGTCAATCACCTGCCCGCTGACTGACAGACTCTGAAACCATGGAAACCATGGTTAGTCCCTGTCGCCTTAACCAACCAGTAAACCCCTGATGTAGAGCAGCGTACGGAAGCTGATCTTAGTGTCCTGTGTGTTCACAGAAAAAACAACAAATTAAATCAAAAACCCTGGGTATGTCCCAATACTATCATGCTACTTACAGTATTTCTACAGTATAAACAGTTTAATCATTTTCTATGTATATGTAATAATGTATAATTATTACAATGTATAATTTGACAAAATGTGAATACAAGTAAAGCACGGTAATGCAAAAAAACGATATACTATGCTCTACAAAACTCGAAATACTGTGTATATATATATATATATATAGAAACAGATTAAACCTCTACTCAAACAGGGAACAAATCAAAGCTAACTAATTTTACAATACTAACCTGGAAATCAGATAAACAAAAAGTACAAAAGCTTTCCCTCCCTACTTCACAACAGGAGAAGGATAATAAATCCACCCACCTCCCTACCACGCTCCGATTCAGTAATGATCAGCAAGAAGATAAGAGCCAAACTTAACAGAAATTAATCACAACTTATCAAGATGGTGTTTTACATCAAATGTCTCGTGTAACAGTTCGTGTAACTGGGTAAACCATGATCAGCTCTGTCAGTCAAGGAAGCCATGAGAGCGGTTAGCTGTGTATCCATGGTTCAACAGCAGCAGTCACTCCTGTCACCAATCAGGAGACTCGTTAACAGCTCCACCTGTGAATAATTACAGCTGGAGAGTAGAACAACACACAAGAGAAAACTACACACACACCTCCCCAACAACACACAAGTACATATAACACTCATACAGTGGTGGCCAAAATTATTAGAACACCTGACAGATCTGAAAATATTTACCTTTTTTGCCTCCAAAACATGATTTCATTTCATAATGTTCATGAAACATGCAGATGGTTGCTCTGACCATCAAATATCAGATGAAGTGAGCCGTACTGTTTTTATCCACTTTTAACTTTAATATTTGGTATGTCCACCTTTTGCAGCAATCACAGCAGCACATCTCTCTGGCATAGTGTCCATATATTTCCTCTGAGAACTTCAACACTAATGTTATCCCATGCCTTCTGCAACTGATGGGTAGGGATGCAGAATAAGGCATTAATATGTGCTTTATAAGTACTAATAAACAGCCAATATGCTTGTAATCTGCGAGCTAATAAGCAACTAGATAATAGTGAGAATTGGACCCTAAAATAAAGTGTTACCAAAATCTCTAACCCTATATATGAGTAATAAAATGCGAGCAGAAACCACTAACTGTGCCTTACTACTTATGTTCTCTCAAAGTTATGAACAAACGTTCTTCCAGTAACATTAATAGAATGTTCATTCAACGTTATCTGGGGCCGGTTGCACCAGTTTTGACATAAAGGGGCACTAAGTTACAACTTACACACTACACATTCATTTCAAATACAGTCATTTACATATAAATTTCGTATGTTACCACCTAATTTAGAATGTTCAGAGAGCATTCAAAAGTAACGTTCACATAATGTTTGTAAAATGATCAAATGGAATGTTCCCTCAACATTTTTAAAACATTCAAAACGTACAGAGAACATAACGTTTTAATAACTTAATGGGAACGTTCTTAGAACACATTTTTGTCAGCTGTGTCTGAGTCTTTCTGTTGTGAACGGCAGCAGAAAACACTTAAATGTGCCGCACTACAGACGAACCATCTGTGTTTATCTTTCCTAATGCCTGAGCTCGTGTTTTACCCAAAGCCTCATTAGAATTACAGTCCAAATACCTATTTATCCTCAACTAATTACTGTAAAGTACTGACGCAGAGCAGAACAAAGACTACAGTTACTCAAAATATGTTTCAGGAAAAAAGAACAAATGCTGCTGGAGAGGAGCCTGATATTGAGGCCAAATAGAAATCTATTTTAGGAATTAAATAAACAACTAAATAAACGCAGATGTCACTAAAACACATGTGCCAGATTCATAATCATGTTTCCATGTGTAAGTGCGAGCATAACAAAGAACATTCAAATATTATTAACTTATTGGCATTTTAAAAGACCCAGGACACGTTTTTCACATTCTTAACTTTTTTTTTTTTGTGAACTCTTTACAATTATAATTAGAAAGTACAAGGTTGTGTGTTTTTATACGGACATGCTTTGATTTGTTGGTTTGTATTACTTTGAGTTAATAAGCAAGAGAAGAACAAAATCTCTTTCTTTGTATTAATATTTGTAGTTTTAATGAACTAAATTTGACTGATTTTACTAGGAACTAGGCAACTTGGAATGTGTCTATGTTCTAAAACCTAGTGAGCTCCCTACGTAGGCAGCATTTTGCGGCATCATAAATGTGCTCCTCACTCAAAGACTGTTCCAAAACTCTATATAATCTACAAAACTCTAAATACTCTACAAAACTCTATATAATCTACAAAACTCTAAATACTCTACAAAACCCTATATACTCTACAAAACTATATACTGTACTCTACAAAACTCTATATAATCTACAAAACTATATACTGTACTCTACAAAACTCTATATACTCTACAAAACTATATACTGTACTCTACAAAACTCTATATAATCTACAAAACTATATACTGTACTCTACAAAACTCTAAATACTCTACAAAACTCTATATACTCTACAAAACTATATACTGTACTCTACAAAACTCTATATAATCTACAAAACTCTAAATACTCTACAAAACTCTATATAATCTACAAAACTATATACTGTACTCTACAAAACTCTATATAATCTACAAAACTCTAAATACTCTACAAAACTCTATATACTCTACAAAACTCTATACTGTACTCTACAAAACTCTATATAATCTACAAAACTCTAAATACTCTACAAAACTCTATATACTCTACAAAACTATATACTGTACTCTACAAAACTCTATATAATCTACAAAACTCTAAATACTCTACAAAACTCTATATAATCTACAAAACTATATACTGTACTCTACAAAACTCTATATAATCTACAAAACTCTAAATACTCTACAAAACTCTATATACTCTACAAAACTATATACTGTACTCTACAAAACTCTATATAATCTACAAAACTCTAAATACTCTACAAAACTCTATATAATCTACAAAACTATATACTGTACTCTACAAAACTCTATATACTCTACAAAACTATATACTGTACTCTACAAAACTCTATATAATCTACAAAACTCTATATAATCTACAAAACTATATACTGTACTCTACAAAACTCTATATAATCTACAAAACTCTAAATACTCTACAAAACTATATACTGTACTCTACAAAACTCTAAATACTGTACTCTACAAAACTATATACTGTACTCTACAAAACTCTAAATACTGTACTCTACAAAACTATATACTGTACTCTACAAAACTCTAAATACTCTACAAAACTATATACTGTACTCTACAAAACTCTATATACTGTACTCTACAAAACTCTAAATACTCTACAAAACTATATACTGTACTCTACAAAACTATATACTGTACTCTACAAAACTCTAAGTACTCTACAAAACTATATACTGTACTCTACAAAACTCTATATAATCTACAAAACTATATACTGTACTCTACAAAACTCTATATAATCTACAAAACTCTAAATACTCTACAAAACTCTATATAATCTACAAAACTATATACTGTACTCTACAAAACTCTATATAATCTACAAAACTCTAAATACTCTACAAAACTCTATATACTCTACAAAACTATATACTGTACTCTACAAAACTCTATATAATCTACAAAACTATATACTGTACTCTACAAAACTCTATATAATCTACAAAACTATATACTGTACTCTACAAAACTCTATATAATCTACAAAACTCTAAATACTCTACAAAACTCTATATACTCTACAAAACTATATACTGTACTCTACAAAACTCTATATAATCTACAAAACTCTAAATACTCTACAAAACTCTATATAATCTACAAAACTATATACTGTACTCTACAAAACTCTATATACTCTACAAAACTATATACTGTACTCTACAAAACTCTATATAATCTACAAAACTCTAAATACTCTACAAAACTCTATATAATCTACAAAACTATATACTGTACTCTACAAAACTCTATATAATCTACAAAACTCTAAATACTCTACAAAACTATATACTGTACTCTACAAAACTCTAAATACTGTACTCTACAAAACTATATACTGTACTCTACAAAACTCTAAATACTGTACTCTACAAAACTATATACTGTACTCTACAAAACTCTAAATACTCTACAAAACTATATACTGTACTCTACAAAACTCTATATACTGTACTCTACAAAACTCTAAATACTCTACAAAACTATATACTGTACTCTACAAAACTATATACTGTACTCTACAAAACTATATACTGTACTCTACAAAACTCTAAGTACTCTACAAAACTCTATATACTGTACTCTACAAAACTATATACTGTACTCTACAAAACTCTAAATACTCTACAAAACTATATACTGTACTCTACAAAACTATATACTGTACTCTACAAAACTCTATATACTCTACAAAGCTATATACTGTACTCTACAAAACTCTATATACTCTACAAAACTCTATATACTGTACTCTACAAAACTCTATATACTCTACAAAGCTATATACTGTACTCTACAAAACTCTATATACTCTACAAAACTATATACTGTACTCTACAAAACTCTAAATACTCTACAAAACTATATACTGTACTCTACAAAACTCTATATACTGTACTCTACAAAACTATATACTGTACTCTACAAAACTCTATATACTCTACAAAACTATATACTGTACTCTACAAAACTCTAAATACTCTACAAAACTTTATATACTGTACTCTACAAAACTATATACTGTACTCTACAAAACTCTATATACTCTACAAAACTATATACTGTACTCTACAAAACTCTAAATACTCTACAAAACTATATACTGTACTCTACAAAACTCTAAATACTCTACAAAACTATATACTATACTCTACAAAACTCTAAGTACTCTACAAAACTATATACTCACTCTACAAAACTCTATATACTCTACAAAACTATATACTGTACTCTACAAAACTCTAAGTACTCTACAAAACTCTATATACTGTACTCTACAAAACGAAATACTCTACAAAACTATATACTGTACTCTGCAAAACTCTATATACTGTACTCTACAAAACTAAATACTCTACAAAACTATATACTGTACTCTACAAAACTCTATATACTGTACTCTACAAAACTATATACTGTACTCTACAAAACTCTATATACTCTACAAAACTATATACTGTACTCTACAAAACTCTAAATACTCTACAAAAATATATACTATACTCTACAAAACTAAGTACTCTACAAAACTATATACTGTACTCTACAAAACTCTAAATACTCTACAAAACTCTATATACTGAACTCTGCAAATCTCTATATACTGTACTCTACAAAACTCTAAATACTCTACAAAACTATATACTGTACTCTACAAAACTCTATATACTCTACAAAATTATATACTGTACTCTACAAAACTCTAAATACTCTACAAAAATATATACTATACTCTACAAAACTAAGTACTCTACAAAACTATATACTGTACTCTACAAAACTCTAAATACTGTACTCTACAAAACTATATACTGTACTCTACAAAACTCTATATACTCTACAAAACTATATACTGTACTCTACAAAACTCTAAATACTGTACTCTACAACTCTAAATACTGTACTCTACAAAACTATATACTGTACTCTACAAAACTATATACTGTACTCTACAAATCTCTACATACTGTACTCTACAAAACTCTATACTCTATAAAACTCTATATACTATACTCTACAAAACGACATACTGTACTTTACAAAGCTCTAAATACTCTACAAAACGACATACTGTACTCTACAAAACTCTAAATACTCTACAAAACTATATACTGTACTCTACAAAACTCTATATACTGTACTCTACAAAACTCTAAATACTCTACAAAACTATATACTGTACTCTACAAAACTATATACTGTACTCTACAAAACTCTATATACTCTACAAAGCTATATACTGTACTCTACAAAACTCTATATACTCTACAAAACTCTATATACTGTACTCTACAAAACTCTATATACTCTACAAAGCTATATACTGTACTCTACAAAACTCTATATACTCTACAAAACTATATACTGTACTCTACAAAACTCTAAATACTCTACAAAACTATATACTGTACTCTACAAAACTCTATATACTGTACTCTACAAAACTATATACTGTACTCTACAAAACTCTATATACTCTACAAAACTATATACTGTACTCTACAAAACTCTAAATACTCTACAAAACTTTATATACTGTACTCTACAAAACTATATACTGTACTCTACAAAACTCTATATACTCTACAAAACTATATACTGTACTCTACAAAACTCTAAATACTCTACAAAACTATATACTGTACTCTACAAAACTCTAAATACTCTACAAAACTATATACTATACTCTACAAAACTCTAAGTACTCTACAAAACTATATACTCACTCTACAAAACTCTATATACTCTACAAAACTATATACTGTACTCTACAAAACTCTAAGTACTCTACAAAACTCTATATACTGTACTCTACAAAACGAAATACTCTACAAAACTATATACTGTACTCTGCAAAACTCTATATACTGTACTCTACAAAACTAAATACTCTACAAAACTATATACTGTACTCTACAAAACTCTATATACTGTACTCTACAAAACTATATACTGTACTCTACAAAACTCTATATACTCTACAAAACTATATACTGTACTCTACAAAACTCTAAATACTCTACAAAAATATATACTATACTCTACAAAACTAAGTACTCTACAAAACTATATACTGTACTCTACAAAACTCTAAATACTCTACAAAACTCTATATACTGAACTCTGCAAATCTCTATATACTGTACTCTACAAAACTCTAAATACTCTACAAAACTATATACTGTACTCTACAAAACTCTATATACTCTACAAAATTATATACTGTACTCTACAAAACTCTAAATACTCTACAAAAATATATACTATACTCTACAAAACTAAGTACTCTACAAAACTATATACTGTACTCTACAAAACTCTAAATACTCTACAAAACTATATACTGTACTCTACAAAACTCTAAATACTCTACAAAACTATATACTGTACTCTACAAAACTATATACTGTACTCTACAAAACTCTAAATACTGTACTCTACAAAACTATATACTGTACTCTACAAAACTCTATATACTCTACAAAACTATATACTGTACTCTACAAAACTCTAAATACTGTACTCTACAACTCTAAATACTGTACTCTACAAAACTATATACTGTACTCTACAAAACTATATACTGTACTCTACAAATCTCTACATACTGTACTCTACAAAACTCTATACTCTATAAAACTCTATATACTATACTCTACAAAACGACATACTGTACTTTACAAAGCTCTAAATACTCTACAAAACGACATACTGTACTTTACAAAGCTCTAAATACTCTACAAAACGACATACTGTACTTTACAAAACTCTATATACTCTACAAAACGACATACGGTACTTTACAAAACTCTATATACTCTACAAAACTATATACTGTACTCTACAAAACTCTAAATACTCTACAAAACTCTAAATACTGTACTCTACAAAACTATATTCTGTACTCTACAAAACTCTAAATACTGTACTCTACAAAACTCTATATACTGAACTCTACAAATCTCTACATACTGTACTCTACAAAACTCTATATACTCTACAAAACTCTATATACTATATTCTACAAAACTCTATATACTGTATTCTAAAAAAAACTATACTCTACAAAACTCTATATACTGAACTCTACAAATCTCTACATACTGTACTCTACAAAACTCTATATACTCTACAAAACTATATACTACACTCTACAAAACTCTATATACTGTACTCTACAAAACTATATACTATACTCTATAAAACTCTATATACTGTACTCTACAAAACTCTATACATTGAACTCTACAAAGCTCTATACACTGAACTCTGTATACTGTACTCTACAAAACTCTATATATGCTACAAAACTCTATACTATACTCTACAAAACTATACGGCCATCCACGTGATGTTAAAGAAAACGTGATTCATCAGACCAGGCCACCTTCTTCCATTGCTCCGTGGTCCAGTTCTGATGCTCATGTGCCCACTGTTGGCGCTTTCGGCGGTGGACAGGGGTCAGCATGGGCACCCTGACTGGTCTGCGGCTATGCAGCCCCATACGCAACAAACTGTGATGCACTGTGTATTCTGAAACCTTTCTATCAGAACCAGCATTAACTTCTTGAGCAATTTGAGCTACAGTAGCTCGTCTGTTTGATCGGACCACACGGGCCAGCCTTCACTCCCCACGTGCATCAATGAGCCTTGGCCGCCCATGACCCTGTCGCCGGTTCACCACTGTTCCTTCCTTGGAGCACTTTTGATAGATACTGACCACTGCAGACCGGGAACACCCCACAAGAGCTACAGTTTTGGAGATGCTCTGACCCAGTCGTCTAGCCATCACAATTTAGCCCTTGTCAAACTCGCTCAAATCCTTACGCTTGCCCATTTTTCCTGCTTCTAACACATCAACTTTGAGGACAAAATGTTCACTTGCTGCCTAATATATCCCACCCACTAACAGGTGCCGTGATGAAGAGATAATCAGTGTTATTCACTTCATCTGTCAGTGGTCATAATGTTATGCCTGATCGGTGTGTGTGTGTATATATATATATATATATATATAGCAACACGGTTACTTTAGGTTAAACCAACAAATCACTTTCACAGTGCATTAAGTTTGTCTTTAAGTGCACATGAAAAGTGCACTTAATCCATAATCAATATCAGGTTAAACATACATAGGGAAGCAACATTACAATGGCTTATTTATATTTCAAATGTAAGAAATATGGGTGTAAATTAGACGTTTCTTTGTGATACGATCGATGCGATATGTGCTGATCCCTCAAAATATTCTGTGATACAATTACATTTAATACAATATCATTGCCTATTTTATTTACCCAATACATTTTCATTAACTCACAACTGCAACCAAAATATATGAACATTTAATTAAACTATTTACATTAAACTCTCTGAAAATTGCACATCCTGTATCCCAGTTGGGACAAAATAAATAAATGTGAGTTTTTTTTAAATGATAAAAATAAATCGATACATCATATTGTTAGTCATTTGAATGTTTTGTTACACCTTATTGCATATGCATTTGTAGGAGTTTTCCTTTCAGACGCAGTATTCATGTGAGGAGAGTATTAAAATCAATCATGCAACGTGATTTACTAAGGTTTGCGCTCGTCAATTTACTGGTATTTGCGGCATTATTTACATCCCAAAAAAAGCATGTCTTAAACCAGACTTGAGATGGAAAAGATCTGGCTGTGTTCTTTAATGTGTGCGTCGTCAGTAGATCACGAGCAGAACTCTTTTATTGAATTGCGCTCTCACGGCGTTTAGTAAATCCGGCCCTAGTTAGAACAGCTGTATTGAATCCTCAATGGAGTGTAAACAGAGCCCTCTGGTGGCCGTCAGACGTCAGCGCCGACGCTCCAGGCTGTTGTTATTGCCGAGGCGTGTAAAGGCTCTTCTCTGAGCTCTTCACAGCAGCAGAATTGGAGATGACAGTCTCAAATTGCACACGCGGCTCCACTATTTAAACTATATGAATGACATATTTAAGATCCTGAACCTTTGTACTCTGAGCTCGGGGCGACTCGAACACATTCCACGACTCTTACCCAAACATCAACCCTAGACGTGACCCGCAGTGAACCCTGACATTCACATGAACCCACAGGTCAGCGGCAATGTTTCCATTTCATCTAAACCTAAAACACACGCACACACACACACACACACACACACACACACACACACACACACACACACACACACACACACACACACACACACACACTATGACCTGAAGTGAAAGTCAAAAAGTCTGTCATAAACTAAACTTGTTTGATCTTCTGTTTAAAATGTAAAAGCTTAGAGCTGAACCAATAAAGCAATTGACAAAAATATGTTTTGTCTGTTACAGATGAACAGATAATCAATAACAGATCATCTTGATTACAGGTGGACCACCATAAGAATGTGGCAATGTTCTAAAACCTACTGCGCTCCCTACATAGGCAGCATTTTAAGGCATCATAAATGTGCGCCTGACTCAAAGACAGTTCCAAAATTATGTATGTATGTTTCCTTCAAAGGGTCACATCACATGTACTATACTTAGCAGACCAGACAATCCCAAAATGAATTGTGACAAGCTCTGTGAAAAATACTTGAAAAAATAAAAAAAATAAAAGTTGATCAAAAGAAAAAAAATATATACAGTATATATATATATATATATATATATACACACACAGATCAGGCATAACATTATGACCACTGACAGGTGAAGTGAATAACACTGATTATCTCTTCATCACGGCACCTGTTAGTGGGTGGGATATATTAGGCAGCAAGTGAACATTTTGTCCTCAAAGTTGATGTGTTAGAAGCAGGAAAAATGGGCAAGCGTAAGGATTTGAGCGAGTTTGACAAGGGCCAAATTGTGATGGCTAGACGACTGGGTCAGAGCATCTCCAAAACTGTAGCTCTTGTGGGGTGTTCCCGGTCTGCAGTGGTCAGTATCTATCAAAAGTGCTCCAAGGAAGGAACAGTGGTGAACCGGCGACAGGGTCATGGGCGGCCAAGGCTCATTGATGCACGTGGGGAGTGAATAATATATATATATATATATATATAATATTGTGTACAATATAAATGATTTTTCAAAGTTGTAAAAAAGGATTAATTATTCATGAATTTTACAACCAATTTCTGATTGATAATTGTTTTAAAGTAAATCCACTGTATATGCTGCCTGTGTAGACAGTCGACATCTCACTGGGTTTTGGAACAGAGCCATAAACAGGAAAACTAGTGATGGATTTCCTTCAACTGTTTGTCACTGCCCTCATGTGGACACACAGAAACAACACGCAAATGAGTGTGTGGAGCAACAGCATGTGTTGGTGGTCTGAAGTAATTCACCACAGCTGGGAAAAACACTGAGGCGTGTGTGTGTGTGTGTGTGTGTGAGAGAGAGTTTGTGTGTGTCTGTGTGTGTGTGTCTGTGTGTCTGTGAGTGTGTGTGTCTGTGTGTGAGTGTGTCTGTGTGTGATTGAGTGTGTGTGTGTGTGTGTGTGTGTGTGTGTGTGTGTGTGTGTGTGTGTGTGTGTGTGTGTGTGTGTGTGTGTGTGTGAGTGAGTGTCTGAGTGAGTGTGTGTGTGTGTGTGTGTGTGTGTGTGTACCTCAGATTAGCACAGCTTGGCATCTCCACCTGGAACAGTTGCCCTGCTCTGGCAACGGGACGCCCGGGTCTTGTTTACTTCCCCTATAAGCATTACAGCCGACCATCACTGAAACGGACACACAAACATGTTATGCATCGGCCACAGAACCGTATAAAAGCTGTTGAAAATTATATATTTTACAGCAGACATGTTGCTTAGAGTTGTTTCTCTCATTATAAACAGTATAAACATAAATATTCCTGACTGAATGTAGTGCTGGAGCATCTGCGCACAAGATCCATGTGGTGTAGGCAACATGCATTTTTAAGTATAGAACAAAGTCTCTTTCTGTAACATTCGTAATTTATTAAAAATTGCGACACTGGATAACAATTTAATGCATTTTACATCTTGCGTGTTTACATTGAAAAACAATGGAAAAGCAGCGCCGTGGAATGGAAAGGTGTTTTGTGTGAACGGCCTCTTATATTGCATTGAAGGTATTGCATTTGATCAGTTCATGCATTGCCCAGTTTCACTGCATTATTTTTAATAAAATATGAATGTTACTGTATGAGACTTTATTCTATGTTTCAAACAAGTTACTACAGCAGATCTTTAAACATCTCCAGTTTGCTCTATGTTAACAGCACTTTATGGAATTATGAAAATCAATATGCAACAACTGGCTTTAAATGATTAGAAAGTCATGTAAGTAGGCCTAGTTGCTTTGTCCTGTCTGTATTGTGTTGTATAATTAATTTCTCATACCATTCAAAATATTTTTTGAAAGAAATTAATAATTTTATTCATCAAGGACGCATTCAATTGATCAAAAGTGACAGTAAATACATTTATAATGCTACAAAAGTTTCTATTTCAAATGAATGCTGTTCTTTAGATCAAAAATATGAAGTGTTTTCAACATTGATAATAATCATAAATGTTTGTTGAGCATCAAATCATCATATTAGAATGATTTCTGAAGGATCATGTGACACTGAAGACTGGAGTAATGATAAATTCAGCTTTGATCACAGGAATAAATTATATTTCAAAATATATTCAAATATCAAACAGCTATTATCAATTGTAATAATATATCACTGTTTTTACTGTATTTTTGCTCAAACAAATGCAGCCCTGATGAGCAGAAGACACTTCTTGAAATTACTCTTTTATTAAACTAGAAAATAATTTCCACCTCATCACACAGGCCACACAAACCGATAACTCGCTCTATAAAAGTGTGACTAAAGCAGAAGCCATTTGATAAGCTTTATCTTGCCCTTTACAGCAAAACGATCCATCAATATCATAAAGCATCTCTAACTACCTTCATTTCTCTTAAATCTTTCATCTTCTCGCCCACGTACAGTACAATGCCGTTACGGAGTCGCATGTAATCGGATGAGACACCAAAGCGCGGCGAGCAAAGGCGTCCCAGCTGGGACATGTGTCCCGATCCGGCCCATCTACACCTTCTTGTGGTCTTTTTTTGTGCGTTTGGCCTCAGGCTACGACGCTAAAGTCTCATCTGCTTTTGGAGACCCAGCTCTTTCTCTAGGAATAATGATACCTTTAAGCGAAATCCCTTTTGTGAAGCGCAGGGATCCCGTTTCTCTTTTGAAAGCTCTTTCTCTTTCTTTCTATTCTCTGCCACGTCTTCTTGCTGTGGTGAAAGGCCGTACCTTCAGTTGTTAAAGTGATGCGTAAAAAATGATTGAGGGTTTCACCACGGCGTCAAGAGCTGTCCGTCAATACGATATTCACCTCCGGGCCACAGTGACACCAATCCAGCACCTGAAAAACAGAGAGAAGAGGGAGAAGAAAGAGAATAGAAGGGTGAAATATGTTGCGATTCTTGCTGAGGTGGATAATTGACCCCCTGATTGACCCTTTCAGGAAAATATTTAGTCTATTTTCACTGCAAAAATGATATTCTTCCTCAGTTTTTGTGTCGTTTTCCAATACAAATATCTAAACATTCTTAAATCAAGATGCAGTTAAAGTCTTTCTACTTCAACATTTCACATTTAATTGAGTGTGTTACTTGCCTTGTTTTCTGAAAATGTGTCAAAATTAAGTGGCTTAAAACAAGAGTAATATCTGCCAGTGGGGTCAGAAAAATCATTTTTTCACTTTGAATTAACTTTTCCTGACCCCTCCGGCAGATATTTGTTCTCAACGTTTTAGGCACAAACTCACTTCATTTTGATCAGAAAACAAGACTTAATATCTGAAGTCGTTTTGCTTCTCCAGTAAATGTATCTTGATTTAAGAATCTTTAGATATTTGTGCTTGAAAACGAGAAAGAAATACAGAGAAGGAGTCATTTTTTGCAGTATTGATATATACTTTACATCGAGTCCATTCACTTGTGTTCAGTGTTGGGGGTAATGCATTACAAGTAACAAGTTATTTTTCAAATATGTAACGCAAGTTACTTTGATTTCCTATTTACTGACTGACAGCTCTCCTGTCCACATGTTGAGAGAAATCGATAGTAAAGTGCAGAGGCGTTGTGGTTATTGTAGATCTAGACTAAATGTGAGCATGCATTTACTCATCTCACTTGCAAAAAAAACAGATTCAGTATTCCTCAGAATAGATAAAAACCAATTAACCAATTATTATTAACCAATGTCTTTGCTGCTGACCTTCAATGATCAAATTCAACCATACAAATAAAACATTTTTTATTAAACATCAGTGGTGTTTTTATTGCTAAAGTAAAATTTTTGAACTTTATTCTCCTGTGTCCTATTCTTCTGTTGTCTAGAATGTCAGCACAGCTGAAAGGTTTGTTTGAGCTGCGCCCTCTACTGTACAGGCGTGAATTTGCATTTCCTTCATCCTGAGGCTTACTCATTTCACTTTGGGTGAGAAAGGACCTTTACATTTATCAAAAATACAATTTAAAAAACAAACAAACAAACAAACAAGCCCAGCCCAGGTGAGAAAAAGTTATGCGAAATTAATGTAACACATTACTTTCCATAGAAAGTAACTAAATAACGCAATGAGTTACTTTTAAGGGAGTAACGCATAGATGACGTAACATCACATTCCATAAAAGTAACTAAGTAACGAAATGAGATTTTTTTTAAGGGAGTAACGCATTAGTGACGTAACATCACATTCCATAAAAGTAACTAAGTAACGAAATTAGTTACTTTTTAAGGGAGTAACGCAAAAGTAATGCAACACATCACATTCCTTAAAAAGTAACCAAGTAACAAAATGAGTTATTTTTAAGGGAGTAACGCAAAAGTAATGCGCAACATCACATTCCATAAAAAGTAACTAAGTAACGAAATGAGTTACTTTTTAAGGGAGTAACGCATAAGTGACGTAACATCACATTCCATAAAAGTAACTAAGTAACGAAATGAGTTACTTTTTAAGGGAGTAACGCAAAAGTAATGCAACACATCACATTCCATAAAAAGTAACTAAGTAACGAAATTAGTTACTTTTTAAGGGAGTAACGCATAAGTGACGTAACATCACATTCCATAAAAAGTAACTAAGTAATGCAATGAGTTATTTTTAAGGGAGTAACGCAAAAGTAATGCAACACATCACATTCCATAAAAGTAACTAAGTAACGAAATGAGATTTTTTTTAAGGGAGTAACGCATTAGTGACGTAACATCACATTCCATAAAAGTAACTAAGTAACGAAATTAGTTACTTTTTAAGGGAGTAACGCAAAAGTAATGCAACACATCACATTCCATAAAAAGTAACCAAGTAACGAAATGAGTTATTTTTAAGGGAGTAACGCAAAAGTAATGCGCAACATCACATTCCATAAAAGTAACTAAGTAACGAAATGAGTTACTTTTTAAGGGAGTAACGCAAAAGTAATGCAACACATCACATTCCATAAAAAGTAACTAAGTAACGAAATTAGTTACTTTTTAAGGGAGTAACGCATAAGTGACGTAACATCACATTCCATAAAAGTAACTAAGTAACGAAATGAGATTTTTTTTAAGGGAGTAACGCATTAGTGACGTAACATCACATTCCATAAAAGTAACTAAGTAACGAAATTAGTTACTTTTTAAGGGAGTAACGCAAAAGTAATGCAACACATCACATTCCATAAAAAGTAACCAAGTAACGAAATGAGTTATTTTTAAGGGAGTAACGCAAAAGTAATGCGCAACATCACATTCCATAAAAGTAACTAAGTAACGAAATGAGATTTTTTTTAAGGGAGTAACGCATTAGTGACGTAACATCACATTCCATAAAAGTAACTAAGTAACGAAATTAGTTACTTTTTAAGGGAGTAACGCAAAAGTAATGCAACACATCACATTCCATAAAAAGTAACCAAGTAACGAAATGAGTTATTTTTAAGGGAGTAACGCAAAAGTAATGCGCAACATCACATTCCATAAAAGTAACTAAGTAACGAAATGAGTTACTTTTTAAGGGAGTAACGCAAAAGTAATGCAACACATCACATTCCATAAAAAGTAACCAAGTAACGAAATGAGTTATTTTTAAGGGAGTAACGCAAAAATTAATGCAACACATCACATTCCATAAAAAGTAACTAAGTAACAAAATGAGTACACGAAATGAACACAACTAGTTATTTTTTTGGGGGAGTAACGCAATACTGTATTGCATTACTATTAAAAGTAACTTTCCCCAACACTGCTTACGTTTAATCCATATTACAAATAAAACAGCATGTACAAAGAAAATAAATCATGTTTAGTCACTTCTTGGTGGTTCTTGGCTGGATCAAGCTGGTCCAGACTTTATGCTGATAGCCAAATGTCTAAGTGGATAAAACTGGTGTAGAAACAATTTCCACTCAGAAGTTGCTAGTAAATTTCACAAATTATTACAAAGTAACATACTGAATTAAACAAAGTTTTGAAGTAGAAAGACACTGTGGAAAGAAGTGGAGAGTACTCCAATAATCTTCTTCAAAAAAATAGTTTTTTTCTACAGTGCACAATGTAAAGTCTGCAGCGATTGTGCGCAGTTGTTCTTCAGCGGTCCGAAGGTGAAGACGCCGCCGCAGATGGGTCACGGGTGTCTCTCCTCGGGTTTGAACAGCTGTCTGCAGACATTCACAGCAGCTGTGCGGTAAAACTACATCTCTATCTGCATCAGATTTTGTTTGTGGACACACGTTAGACGGCAAGTGTTAGTAACATGATGAGAGTACGTTTCAAAGGCATGGACGAATCGCCCATCATGAGTGAACGACCCCAGAGCTGGACAGACAGGTGCAAACACACACAGTGGGACACTTTCTACTCTGCTCAATAAATGCACTGAATTAGGTTTAAATTTGATATTTCCCCTCATAGGATTGATTTTGGATGACGAAAGCTGTCTTGCCATCTACATAGGCAACATACTAACTGAAATGGATGCTCTACATAGGCTGCATAAGCATAAAGATACATCATACAAAATATTGTTTAAACTGCTAATCTCGGATTTATTTTTATTCACAGAGCTCGCTGGAAACTATTCAGGCACACACAATATATATATATATTAGTGTCAAATCGATTAATCGTTATTTGCATCTAACATAAAAGTTTGTAAATATATAATGTCATAGTGTGTGTCTGTACACACATACATACACACACCTTTATGTTAGATACAATTAATCTATTTGACAGCACTAATTTATATATACACACTATAATACACACTATAATACACACTATAAAACCAAACGTTTTGGGATGCCTGACTTTACATGCACATGAACTTTAATGGCATCCCATTCTTAATCCGTAGGGTTTAATATGGAGTTGGCCCACCCTTTACAGCTGTAACAGCTTCAGCTCTTCTGGGAAGGCTTTCCACAAGGTTTAGGAGTGTGTTTATGGGAATTTTTGACCATTCTTCTAGAAGCGCATTTGTGAGGTCAGGCACAGATGTTGGACGAGAAGGCCTGGCTCGCAGTCTCCGCTCTAATTCATCCCAAAGGTGTTCTATCGGGTTGAGGTCAGGACTCTGTGCAGGCCAGTGAAGTTCCTCCACACCAAACTCGCTCATCCATGTCTTTATGGACCTTGCTTTGTGCACTGGTGCGCAGTCATGTTGGAACAGGAAGGGGCCGTCCCCAAGCTGTTCCCACAAAGTTGGGAGCATGAAATTGTCCAAAATGTCTTGGTATGCTGAAGCATTAAGAGCTCCTTTCACTGGAACTAAGGGGCCAAGCCCAACCCCTGAAAAACAACCCCACACCATAATCCCCCCTCCACCAAACTTTACACTTGGCACAATGCAGTCAGGCAAGTCCCGTTCTCCCGGCAACCGCCAAACCCAGACTCGTCCATGGGATTGCCAGACAGAGAAGCGTGATTGGTCACTCCAGAGAACACGTCTCACTGCTCTAGAGTCCAGTGGCGGCGTGCTTTACCCCACTGCATCCCACGCTTTGCATTGCACTTGGTGATGTAAGGCTTGGATGAGCTGCTCGGCCATGGAAACCCATTCCATGAAGCTCTCTACACACTGTTCTTGAGCTCATCTGAAGGCCACAGAAGTTTGGAGGTCTGTAGCTATTGACTCTGCAGAAAGTTGGCGACTTCTGCGCACTGTGACCCTCAGCATGCGCTGACCCCGCTCTGTGATTTTACGTGGCCTATCACTTCGTGGCTGAGTTGCTGTTGTTCCCAATTGCTTCCACTTTGTTATAATCCCACTAACAGTTGAGCGTGGAATATTTAGTAGTGAGGAAATTTCACGAATGGACTTATTGCACAGGTGGCAACCTATCACGGTACCACGCTTGAGTTCACTGAGCTCCTGAGAGCGACCCATTCTTTCACAAATGTTTGTAGAAGCGTCCGCATGCCTAGTGCTTGATTTATACACCTGTGGACATGAAGTGATTGAACACCTGAACTCAATGATTTGGAGGGGAGTCCCAATACTTTTGGCAATATAGTGTAGAATATACAAGTCATTTTGCTTCTCAAGTAAATGTATCTTGATTTAAGAATATTTGTACTGAAAAACTTTTTTTTTTTTTTTTTTTTTTTTTGCAGTGCATTAGATTGAAATGTGACTCTAAACAGTGATGAGAAGTTCAAATGTTATGCTTATGCACTGATTTAATACTGGACTTTTAAAGTTCTTCGGATGTCATATAATACAAAATATGATATCATATGATATTATGAAATTTGTTTATGATGTCAGGGCATGTTCAACATCATTAAAAGGTGAACAATCTCACAAAAATTGTTTTGAGCAAAAAACAAAAAAACAAAAAAAAACAGTCATAGACATGATGAGATGGGGAAGCTGATCCTGGGTCAGGGTTCTTGTTGAAGCACATGCACACAAGAACACAATCTACACCCGTCTGCTGAGCATGTGGTAACGGTCAGAACTTGATAAAGTTCACATGTGTGCCAGAGGATAGACACATTCAGTCTTCAGCTCATGCTATTCATGTGTTTGGATTGAATAATGAAGGGGGCGACACATAAACTCCCTCTGGAACAATCATAAAACAACAGCACTGCCCTGTTTATCAAACTCTATCACTGATTATGCTACAAACCCACATTACCATGGAAACGAGTATCTGTTTGATATGCTATCAAAAAACTGATTCCCTGAATTCCAGTAACCAATTATAACTGTTCAACAACCAGGTAAAGACACACCTAAACTGAAATGATTAAATGCATCAGACTAACCCCTTAGTCAACATAGTCCTTCAAGAAAAACTTTCTAAAATGCATGAATAATAGAGTTAATGGAGTTTAAGTCAAGTCAATCTTCACTAGTACTGGTGCTCATAGTGTAAGTAACTATTAAAGTTGGCCGTTTATGTCGCTCTGCAGTATTGAATGTGCTTCACATGCCAGACAGGAAGAAAATACCTAGCAACCATACACAACACCCTCGCAACCACCTAACAACCACCCAGAAAATCCTAGCAACCACATAGCAACGCCCTAGCAACCGTATAGCAAACACCTAACAAGCACCCAGAAGACCCTAGCAACCGTATAGCAATGCCCTAGCAACCATATAGCAACACCCTGGCAACCACACAGAACACTCTGGCAACCGTACAGCAACACCCTATAAACTGCATTGCAATGTCCTGGCAACCACACAGAACACTCTAGCAACCGTACAGCAACACCCTGGCAACCACACAGAACACCATACAAACAGCATAGCAACACCCTGGCAGCCACACAAAGCACTCTAGCAACAGCATATCAATTTGGATTTCACCAAGTGGAAGCGTTTGGTACTGCAGCCAAACAATCTCACTGAAAGCTCATTTTTTGAGATATCAACCTCAAATTTGGAACACAACTTGTTTAGATTTATAGCTTAGATTTCCTCACAGTTTCAAAGTAAAACACATTTTGGAAAACATATTTAATACAAAATTTTAAAATAGTATTTTTATGCAATCTGCCAAGTGTCGTCTTTAAAAAGAGCTCAAACTTCAGTCTGTGCTCCAAAGTTTCAAGATTTACCACAGTTTAAGTTGGAAAATTCAGTTTCAGGTCCATGCTCAAAAAGTGAATAAATGGATTATAACTAGCTACTGCATAAATATAATTTAGTACCATAAAATATATAATATTAAGTAAAAAAACATTATCAAACTAAAATATAGTACATTCATTTAATTGAAATGCAATAAAGAAAAAATCTGTCATTTTTGACCGCCGCACCAGAGGGTTAAACTAATGGTTGTAAAATTGTGTGTCCAAATATTTACCCAAGCATAAGTCTAAGAGGATTATGAGTCCATTTGTCCAGCTCAAAGCCTAGCTTTGGCAGCGGGCCACATCTGACTGGACTTTAAATAGCGACTCTGGATCATTCACACAGTGCACGGTAAAACTGCTGGAACACGGCCAATGTGGAAACGGCTTTATTCTTCACTTCCTCTGACCTTGGCACGTAAATTACATTTTTATATTCGAACAACACTGAATGTCAAGGCCAGAGACGGAGACAGAGCTCTGCTTCGCTGATTTACAGCTAATTATCAACATGATCAACAGTAGATGTTTGTTTTTGCTGCTTTTTGATTATTATCGGTTATCACATGAAGGTTCAAGGCCTGATCATGTCCATGTCATCTGATAGAGACGTGTCCCGCTTATGGCATTGAAATATGGCTATAAAAACAGAGCCTTTAGTAATACGAGAGCTATGAAGCAGTCAAATGTTCCTTTCCTACAAAAAACAAACACAGTAATCATTAACCTCATATCCAGCCAAAGTTTTCTGACATGCCATTCATATTTAGCCTAATTGCAGTGTTATTATTAGATTGTGCAGTCTTAATTATTAGTAATGGCGATTCATTGTGTTGAAGAGGTAGAATAACATGAAGGTAACGGATAGCTTCCAGAACATCTGTAGGCGAGCCAAGCGGCTTTATTACGATCTGTGGCCGTGCTGCTTTGATGCTGCTTTCAGAGGGGAGGAGCTGCTGCTGATTTATACGCCAGAAACACAGATAGACACGAGCGCTTCACTGCACCTTTACACCATGTGTCACTGATACTGTACTCCATTATCACAGACACTACATGCAGCTCGACCTGATGTTTACAAGCCCTCAGGCACAAAACTGCTCCACAACACTCATCAGCGTTGGGGAAGCTACTCTGAAACTGGAGTTTGACAAGCTACAAGCTACTCATAAGTTAAAGTAGTTAAGATACAGTCAAGCTACCCTGAAAAAGTAGTTTCGCTACTGGAAAAGCTACACTGTTTTAAAAGCAACTGAGCTACTGTCAAGCTACTGAAAAATGTAGTTAAGTTAGTAGCATTGCTACTCCCCAACACTGGAAAACGTGTGATAACGCTTTCTCATGTTCTGTGTGGTTGCTAGGGTGTTCTGTGTGTTTCCAGGGCGTTGCTATGCATTTGCTAGGGTGATCTAAGTGGTTGCTAGCCGCTAGGAAGATGATTGGGAGTCGCACTTTTGTAAGTTGCAAGTTGCTTTGGATAAAAGCATCTGCTCAATGAATACATGAACATATGTTCTGGGTGGTTCCTAGGACGTTGCTTGTGTATTCCATGTGGTTTTCAGGGCACTGATATACAGTTGCTAGGGTGTTCTAGGTGGTTGCTATGCTGTTAATAAGGTGTTCTGTGTGGTTTCCAGGGCATTGCTATACACCCATCTATAAGTCGCTTTGGATAACAGCGTCTGCTAAAAAAATTAATGTAAACGTCTTCTAGGTGGTTGCTATGCAGGTGCTAGGGTGTTCAATGTGGTGTCCTGGGTGTTGCTCAACAGTTGCTAGAGTATTATAGGTGGTTGCTATGCAGTTGCTATGGTGTCTTTTTTTGTGTGTCACACCCATTTGTAAGTCAACTAACACCCACTACACCCATTTGTAGGTGTAAAGAAATAAATGTAAATGTGTTCTAAGTGGTTGCTATGTAATTGCTAGAGTGTGCTATGTGGTTTCAGGTGTTGCTAAATAGTTCATATGGTGTTCTACGTGGTTGCTATACAGTTGCCAGGTGGTCTTTTATCCAAAGCAACTAGGGCTGCAACTAACAATTATTTTGATAATCGATTAGTTGGTCGATTATTTTTTCGATTAATCGGACATAATAAAAAAATTAAACCATGCTTAATTTTCGTAAGGGTATATCTATGCTATACATTATGTGCAAAAAAAAGTTACTAAGCAAAAGGACAGTTTAAATCCCTACATTAAAATGATATTAAAGAAAAACAAAACCACAAACTCAGTGTTGTTCTGCAGGAACACACACACACACACACACATACGCTATGGACGCAGTACCTGTTACTGTCATTTCTTTATCCTGTAGAAACGTCTTACATTTATAGTCATTCACACGCTGTTATCCTTTACAGTCACTACTCTCATAACATACTTGACTTACATGTTGACTTTTAAACCTAAAGTTAGCGTCCAACAGCAGATATTTCAGCTAAATGAATGTTTGCGCTGAATATTAATCGTCTCCCTCTCGACTGCGTTCTCGTTCAGTGAAGTTTGACGCTTCGGACTGTCAGGACGCACTTTCATGCAAAATGGAAACACTCACGTAAATTAGTAACATTTACAGATGAGGATATAACCTGTAAAGTGAACGTTTTGCGCTGAGGACGCACACGCATCTGTCAAAGCGCATGACAGGGTGTGTTAAACGCTAATGCATTAGCTTGAAGTTTAGAATAAAGCATCATGATTTGGACGCTTGGATCATGTATCTTTCCTGCAGCAGCTCACTCTGTTTCCTCCACTATTTTTAGATGCATTTTGCCCATTGAAATTTGTTATTCAGTGCTATAATTTGGCGCGACTGGTGGAAGTTTTCCATGCAGACCCGACTAATTGATAATGAGAATCATTGTCGATGATTTTCATTATCGATTTTATCGATAAGTTGTTGCAGCCCTAAAAGCAACATAAACCAATTTGTAATTTGCTTTGGGTAAAATCATCTGCTAATGAATAAATGTAAATGTGTTCTACGTGGTTGCTATGCAGTTGCTAGGGTGTGCTAGGTGGTTTCCAGGGTGTTGCTAAACAGTTGATAAGGTGTTATGGGTGGTTGCTATGCAGTTGCTAGGCTTTTACCCAAAGCTCATTTGTATGTTACTTTGAAAAAAAATAATCTGCTAATGAATACATGTAAATGTGTTCTAGGTGGTTGCTATGCAGTTGCTAGGGTGTTCTACATGGTTTCCAGGGTGTTGCTAAACAGTTCATATGATGTTCTTGGTGGTTGCTATACAGTTTCCAGGGGGTCTTTTATCCAAAGCAACATAAACCAGTTTGTAATTTGCTTTGGGTAAAATCATCTGCAAATGTGTTCTAGGTGGTTTCTATGCAGTTGCTAGGGTGTTCAATGTTGTTTCCAGGGTGTTGCTAAACAGTTCTTATGGTATTCTAGGTGGTTGCCTTGCAGTTGCTAGACTGTCTTTTACCCAAAGCCCATTTGTATGTTGCTTTGAATAAAATCATCTTCTAATGAATAAATGTAAATGTGTTCTAGGTGGTTGCTATGCAGTTGTTAGGGTGTGCTAGGTGGTATCCAGGGTGTTGCTAAACAGTTAATAAGGTGTTCCAGGTGATTGCTATGCAGTTGCTAGGCTTTCATTTACCCAAAGCCCATTTGTATGTTGCTTTGAACAAAATCATCTGCTAATGAATACATGTAAATGTGCTCTAGGTGGTTGCTATGCAGTTGTTAGGGTGTTCTATGTGGTTTCCAGGGTGTTGCTAAACAGTTGATAAGGGTGTTTTAGGTGGTTGCTATGCAGTCTTTTACCCAAAGCCCATTTGTATGTTGCTTTGAAGAAAATCATCTTCTAATGAATAAATGTAAATGTGTTCTATGTGGTTTCCAGGGTGTTGCTAAACAGTTGATAAGGGTGTTTTAGGTGGTTGCTATGCAGTCTTTTACCCAAAGCCCATTTGTATGTTGCTTTGAACAAAATCATCTGCTAATGAATACATGTAAATGTGTTCTAGGTGGTTGCTATGCAGTTGTTAGGGTGTTCTATGTGGTTTCCAGGGTGTTGCTAAACAGTTGATAAGGGTGTTTTAGGTGGTTGCTATGCAGTCTTTTACCCAAAGCCCATTTGTATGTTGCTTTGAAGAAAATCATCTTCTAATGAATAAATGTAAATGTGTTCTAGGTGGTTGCTATGCAGTTGCTAGGGGTGGTTTCCAGTGTGTTGCTAAACAGCTGATAATGTGTTGCAGGTGGTTGCCATGCAGTTGATTGGCTGTCTTTTACCCAAAGCCCATTTGTAAATGTAAATGTGTTCTAGGTGGTTGCTATGCAGTTGCTAGGGTGTTCTATGTGGTTTCCAGGGTGTTGCTAAACAGTTGATAAGGTGTTCCAGGTGGTATTTTGCGTCTGGGATTTTGTCACATTTTATCATCCAGCAGGTGAAAACTGTTCTTAGTAAAGTAACAGCACAGTTCCCTTTATATTTAGAGCAATAGGAGTTTTTCAAATCTAAGATCGGACTAATATGGCGTCACATTAAGGCATGCAGTCTTGAATATCTCCTGAATAACTGGAGGTATGAACACAATGTGCGACACCCCAGCACGCGCCATGTTTTGGACCATGTAGAACCATCTCTGACCTTGAGAAGCCTTGATTTCTGAGAGGATCTCACAGCCAAACATGATCCACTGGTGTCCAGCTGACCAGCTGCTGTGGCTACCGAGAGCGACATAATATCCTGTGGATATAGTGTGACACGGATCCAGTAGGTGGCTTAACTCTGGCCTCTTTGATCCTCCTGCTGCAGGTGCTGCCAACTCTCAGATGCATGCTTGCGTCCCTGCAGCCTATACGGACGCTGTCGGATTAGCTGGAGGAATTGGAGGCTGAAACAGGATCCAGTTCGGGCACAGATCAAGTCCTGGGTCCTCAAGCCCCGTCAGCGCTAAACATCCCCGGCACTTCCTCCTCCAATTAGTGCAACCTTGTTACATGTAAGTCAAGACTAAGTCCGTGTACTCCACGCTTTTGCCGTGCCGGTGGGCCGTGCTGAATGCTAGAGGTTAGCATCAAAATAGCACTGAGGAAATATGAACAGCCCATGAGAAACCAAGGACGATGAGAACATCAACATCAGACTGAAACTGGACTTGTGGAGTTCATCATTTGAATATGAGATGCTGAATATGAGAATCAACAGTCATGCCGATATTCAGAATTTTTGTAATTGTTTGTCATGTCCAACCCAAAATGATCAACTGTGTATGTCTAGTTTCAGTTTAAAATGTGATGTTCTTGTTCATCTTTGGTTTCTCAGCACAACAAACAATGCATTTCTACAAACAAGAGTTCAATAAACAAATGGTAATGTCACGGCCAAATATTTTGTTTATTAAATCAGACAGACATCAAAGCAGGTTCAAGTGTTAGAATTCTATTTAGAAGTTCAAAAGAATGAAGATTCTAATCTTACCTTAGCAACTGTTGCTGTGCACCTTTTTCTCAGACTCAACTCCATGGAGGACAAGTGCCGTCCCACTTGATTAAACATACACATGATTGTAAGAATATCACTAACACTGATGAATGAACGGTATAAGGCAAGGCTATCAAATAGCAAAAAAAACGAGTTTTTGTTAATACAGTATAGTTAGTATGAGCCACCACAGTCATCAAAAAAATAGAAAACAGCACAAAGTGAAAATAAAGTGTTATTTTGGGTTAAGGTTATAGAAGATAGTTAGACTGGTAAATACACAATACTAACATGAACTGTTAATAAAACAATAAACATTGATTGTGATGAATACAATGAATATTATACCTGCATGCAAATCCTTTTTCTCGTCTTTCTTTCACGCACGTCTTTCAAAATAAAAGTCTTGTATGAAGGTAAAATGATGCCATAAAGAATCGCATGCGCAGGGTAAGATTTGTGGAAGTTTGTAAAGATGTAAATAGCATTTCAAGCTTAAGAAAAAAATATTTGCAGCATTTTACTGATACTCGTAAGTGTAATTCATGTATTGTGCAACTGCAGCTTCATGTTAACACAAAATAAGTATGATCTGTATTCTTCTGCTTCCATTTTTCCGAAATATGGCCAAAAGCATTGTAATAACCCAATATTTACTGTTCTGTCTTTCTTTTAGTCGCGCTTACAGTTTTGGCATGATTCTCTCACTCACTGGCTCAAATTATTTGAGGGGACAGCCATTTGTAGTGGTGTCCGAAACCACTCATTCTATCCCACACTGCACTGCAGTGACGAGTGTACAGCTGATGCACTCACTCATTTTCATTCTTTCCTTCAAGTGAACTGTATTAGTGGACCAACATAGGGAATAGTGATTGATCAAATGAGGTTCTCGCTGACTCTCGATTTACTCTTATCTGATTGGTTCAATAACACGCCAGGCGCCAGTCTTAAAGATAAGACACCTGTCTTTATTAGTTTAGCATCGTTCTCGCTGCCAGATGGGTACTTTTAAGGCACACGTTTTGTTTTTTAACATATTTGGGGGGGGGGGAAAGGAAAAAAAAAATCTAAATTCATTCGTTATTTGTGAATTTTTTTTTTTTTTTTTTTTTTACAGTTATTTACTAAATTCAAAAAATCATGTTATTTGCAAAAAATCTAAACAATCAAGTTATTTGCATTAAAAAAAAAAAAAAATCAAAAAAGATCAGGTTATTTGCTTAAAAAGATCAAGTTATTTACAAAAAAAAATCTAGATTAAAAAAGATTGGTTTTTTTGCAAAAATTCTAAAGGATCATGTTATTTACAAAAAATAAAAAATCAAGTTATTTGCAAAAAAAAAAAATCAAAATCAAGTTATTTGCATGAAAAAAAAAATCAAAAATTAAAAAAAAAATCAGGTTGTTTGCTTAAAAAGGATTAAGTTATTTACAAAATAAAATCAAAATTCAAAAAGATCAGGTTATTTGTAAAAATTCAAAATTATGTTATTTACAAAAAATAAAAAATCATGTTATTTACAAAAAATCAAAACGATCAAGTTATTTGCATTAAATTCAAAGAAGATCAGTTTATTTGCTTAAAAAAGATTATTTACAATATAAAATCTAAATTCAAAAAGATCATGTTCAGTCAGGTCCACTTAAGTCAAAAACACCTTAGACAAACTTTTTGTCAACTTTTTATTGGCATATTTTGCAAATTTTACATTTGGCGATATGGCTCTGTTCTAAATTCCCCATCCTTTCATGAGCTCCATGAAAAGCCAAGACAGGGAACAGCAGCAGCTTCTGGGGACAACCTCCCATTTTTTTAAACTGGGAGGGCAGCGTAAATCCCCCATTGAGAACAGAGCATGCCTCAATGACAACAGAATGACATTGATTAAGTTAAACACAGTTTAAGGAGGAGCTGGGGTGCAAAGCAGCGTGCAGTGGAAGCAGCCAAGCAGGCAGACTGAACTGAAGCTATGCTTAAGTAAGGCGCCCTGTTTGAGAGTTGCCAATTGAGTGCATAGGAATCGGATCAGCTGATACTGTATGGGCGGAGTTGGAATTTTTCCAATCAGCTGATGGCGGAGCTTGACTATGTGGCCTGCCTCAAAATTTGCTCAAAATAAAAAACATTCAAAAAGTTATTTGCAAAAATGCATTAATGGTGAAGATCCTGTCATAATGCAATAAACCAGCCATGTCTAAAGCAGTAATATGGAATGTCAGCAAATGTCAGTGCGCAGCACCCCGTCCTGTGGGAGCCGTCATGACCAGCAGCTGGTGGAGCTCAAAGCTCACAGGTACCATAACAAAGCGCTGGCATGTTATGAGTTCACGTCTGGCGGAGTCAGAAAGGGTTGCAAACACAATCAGGCCTGACCGCAGAGAGCTGCTGGCCGTGCTGACGTGCCGTTCGGGGCTTATACAGACGGCGCAGGGCCTGCGAACCAGCACTTAGGCGACCACAGCGCGCCTGTCTTGTGCAAACCCACCGACAGGAATGAAGCGCTTGGGGGCTGCTCCCTCGAATTCCCTGCATCATTCCCAGGCCGCTGGACACCACGACTCCTGTAAGCATCCAGCGTGCTGGAGATCCGTCAACGCTGATCTACTGGATCAATTAGCAGAAGGCGTTCACAAGAGTTGCCAACCAGCAAAACACCTCTAATGAGACAGAGGAGCTTTCTCCATGATGCATTCCAGTCAAAACAGCCTGTAAGAACAGAAAGAAATCACAAATTTATATATCAACAATGAGATTAAAAGGAGATAATAAGCAAATCTCCACCTTTGGTCATTGATCTAGAGTTTCAGAAGAGATCCAGAAGATACCAAAGTCTGGGATCAAAAGTTCAAAATCTCAGTCATTTCTCATCAAATGATCTGAGCTGCTGCACATTTATTTTTTATAGGTGAATGTGAACTATTGTCTCATTTGTGTGTGTCTATTTTTATTTCAGGATTTTCAGGAAACATCTGAGACAAAGTTGATTCTTCACTGACTCAGAACTCATTAAATCTCCAATGAAAGAGCAGGGCAATAACATTTTCCACTGGGTAACAATATTGTCTCTTCACCTGAGCCGCTTCATTTTAGAAGAGACTCTTTCATCATCACCTGACAGACCTTTCATTGCACTGGCTTTTGGACTTCTGCGGTAAAAATAGAAAGGCAGACCGTCATTAATTCAACACACAGCCCTGAATACGGTCCTTCTATGGTGATGAAAGTCCAAACATATCTCTGCTCTTTAACTTTATACATTTCTTATCTGCATTTATCACCTGAAGCAGCACACCCAGTGAATATCTGACAGCACGGCCATTGACTCGCCAGCAGATCAACATTTTGCACATGCCTGTATGAAGTAACACGCCAACAACATGACATAATAACACCGGTAACAGGTGGAGCTGGTCAGAATCCTGTGAAGAGAGCGGGAAAAGTGCAACAGAGCAAGTAACATGTCAACTAAACTATAAACACACAAGATAACGGCATTTATCTAGTAAACAAAGTGTGTTTACCTGCAGTATGTTCCCACTGACATGCTAACGCAACTTCTGTTGAGTGGAATAATATGGAAACACTGTTAGTAGAGGTCAAAATCAGTGTGTCCAAAAGTAACCTGTCCTAGATTGTTTAATAGCGTCATCAACGCCTCATGCAAGATCTGTTTTATAATCACTATTACTAGCACTTACAATGTTAGTCATTTAATCAAACATCTAAAACTAAGTTTGATGCAGGATTTACTTTGAAACTATTTCACTCTGAAACTGCTATTAAATAATCACAAATAATTACAAACGTAATGGTTGATTGATTTTTTTTAATGTTATATTAAAGGGATAGTTCACCCAAAAATGGAAATTATCCCATGATTTACTCCCCCTCAGGTCATCCTAGGTGTGTATGACATTCTTCTTTCAGACGAATACAATCAGAGTTATATTAATAAATGTCCTGGCTCTTCCAAGCTTTATAATGGCAGTGAATGGGAGCCAAAATCTGAAGCTAAAAAAAGTGCATCCATCCATTATAAAAGTGCTCCACACAGCTCCGGGGGTTAATAAAGGCCTTCTGAAGCGAATCGATGGGTTTGTGTAAGAAAAATATCCATATTTAACACGTTATAAAGATAAAAATCTAGCTTCCAGCGGACCGTCTTCCGTATTCAGTTTACACAGTTGTGACCCACTATTTCTATTGGACCACTAATATCACATGATGTTTGCAAACAATAACAACTGATGCCACGTCAGCAGAATCCGAATGATCCATGAACAAACCCTTCAGTAAAATCCTTCAGGATATATACAGGAATAAATCTGTAAATTTTGGTGTATGGAAGTGATACTGAAGTGAAGAGAAAAAACTCTTAAAAATATGTAACTCATCCGGTACCATTTGTCACCCAAAACTAGAGTTTGATTAGATGCATGAAGTTGCACATTTGGTTGGTTAAATGCATTTTATTACATGCATTTAACATCAGCGCTTCCCATCAGAAATGTGTTGTGACCCACTATTTCTATTGGACCACCAAACAATAACAGCTGATGCCACATCAGCAGAAGACATCTAACGAAATGTGGAATAAAAAGGAAACTTGACTCTGTATTGTTTGATTTAAATGTGTTATTCAGAAGACCTCGTAATTATGCATGCAGGCACATTGTTACTGGGTCATCGTCAGTGTGTACTTTGGTTCCTCACCAACACGGCAGATGTTATCGTTGCCGCTCTGCAATAACATTTATTTTATCTAATTGTTTACTGTAGTGAGTTGTGGCGATCGCAGCTTGTCCCAATCAGGGAAACACCCATCTCAGGCTGTGGCACTGTGATCTTTGTTCCCTGCACCCATACGCCTGTAATTCCATTATCCTGCGCTTTTCATTCAAGCAGTGATCTCTGATTGCTCACGCATGTTTTCCACATCGTCATTAACGTGTTTGACACTCTACAGCTCGCTTTCGAAACCAAGTGAGCTGCTTCACTGTCTAACTGAAATAGTGATTTTGATAACCTAACAAGCATAAAAATACACAGCACACACAAACAGTGAGCAAAATAGGATCTCTCTAATTAGATTGCAACTATAATGTATTGAAATGTTGCCTGCATTAGTTTGGCAACAGATCTTGTGTTGACTGCAACAATGTTAACATTAGATTAGTTACTTCTAAACATATAATGTTGACATTTACTAATATATTATTCAAATTAAAAGTTTTATCTGATAATATTATTTAGTGGACCTGAGCTAACATGAGCTAACAATGAACAGCTGTAGTTTTATTAACTAACGTTAACAAAGATGAATAAATACTGTAAAAAATGTATTGGGTAGTTAATAAAAGTTGATGCATTTACTCAAAGACCCCCTGTGGTGAAAATCAAGTGTTTAATGTTGTCTATGTGGTGTTTTAGATACACTTTAAGACAAACCATGTGCAAATTCATGTCAACTCCATTGCTGAATATTTTCTCTTTAAAACTGCAGTGAACCAAAGACAGTCTCAAAAATGCGGTTTGAAATCGCTGGTGTTTCTGATGTCACAAACTACCTTGTAACCAATCACGTCATTAGGGGGGCAGGGCTTTAGCATATCATTAACTCCGCTCTGAAGCAGGGGAGTCTCAAGAGAAGCAGGTTATCCCGAGATATTATTCTGTTGATATGAAAAATCGGGTACATTTAGCAATATAGCGGGTGAATTATGTATATGATGTATATTGTATATATATGATGTATCTCCGCTGACGTTCTGAGTTGTTCAAAGCGTTTCTAAGGATGCTGATTTTTAGAAGGCAGCTGTGTGACGCTGAGATGGTGAATGGGAACATGGTTTGTGTAACATTAGCAACACATTATTAGCTGTTTGATAGCCTAGTCAGGCCAAAGGCTAATCATATTAATTACCGTTATGTGTCTGACGCTGCAGACAGCATTGCATAAAACGCATTATCCTTCTGATACATGGATTTGTAGACGAGCCTGTATGAGTGAGTGGAGGCGGGGCTCATTTTCATATTCATGGATCCGTGTATACTAAATGAAGCAAGGGTGTAGAGTTACATTCAAGCTATTTTAAGGCATGAATAATTTTTTTTTGACAGGAAGAAACATAATTTTGGTGATCAAAGATGAGTTTTAAGGGATTAAATGATTGACTACATGGGGGCTTTAAGTGTTACCAATGTTTGTTTTGAATGCCATGCCAGCTTCCTTGGATATTTTAAAGACAAAATCTATCCACAAGTTAATAAAATTTAAAATAGAAACTAAAGATATTTAAAGGTGCAGTGTGTAAATTTTAGCGGCATCTAGCAGTGAGGTTGTGAATTGCAAACAAACTCCGCTCACCCCTCCCTTTCGAAGCACATAGAGAAGCTACGGTGGCCGACACAGGACAAAGATGTCGTCGTCGGAGACAGCAGAGATTAGCTAGCGCTCTGTAGAGAAGTTTGTCCGTTTAGGGCTACTGTAGAAACATGGCGGCGCAAAATGGCGATTTCACTGTAAGAGGACCCGCGGTGTGTGTAAATAGAAACGGCTCATTCTAAGGTAATAAAAACATAACGGTTCATTATGTAAGGTCTTTATACACCACTGAAAACATAGTTATGTATATTATATTGCATTTCTGTCAATATATCCTCATAAATACTACACACTGCACCTTTAAGACCATTTTCTAAAAAATTCCAAAACTAAATTTGGATTAACTTAATTAAAACACTTTTAATGGTGCCAGTATAGATAAACATATCTTTTCTTCCACCGTATATCGAGTGAAACGCTTCTCAAACAAGAACAAATGTAGGGCGGGGCTTGATTTTGTCTTGTGGGGAATTGATTGGATGGTTGTGGTTTGCTATTGGTGGATCTCATGTGAATGACAGGTTGCCCCGCCCTCGTCATCAGAGAAGAGAAGAGATGTCACTGCTTGATTCAAGATTATAAGGCACATGAATTTAAAACAATAATGAATCATTTATAATAAAAACTGCAATATTCCATAAAAAAAATAAGAATGGTCTATTTTGATTTCATGGTGACTATCTAAGCTAGACTAGCCGTTTGCACCTGCAAGTGTCAAACTCACAGTCAATACGAGCAAAAAACATGATGGAGTGAGAAAATAGATCAATGAAGAACCTAAAGCAGAAGCACTGGGCTTACGGCCAATTATGACAAAATTGCTTAAATATAACCGCACTCACATATCTAAATGCAGGAGCAGGAGATCGGACTTCACTATGGAGCGACGGGATCACAATGTCACAGCTGAAGAACACCGGATACTTGCGCCACCGACTTCCACAGCATCTGTTTGGTGTCCTGAAACATTAATGCACATTTCAACTGACAAATAGTGGCGTCTGTGTGTAACTATATAACAATTTCCTAGCATGTTCTGAATGCCTAAACTGTTTGCTATAGTGCAAATGTTTATGAACTACTGCAAACTTTTTTTATTCATTAGAATTAAATGCAGAGTGTTCAGAAAGAGCATCATGACAAACCCGCTGATGGGAAGAGCAGAAAAACATCATCTCAACAGAAGGTTAAAAGAACACGTCCAAGTTCTGAATATTCACCTTAATACCCATTCACAGAAAACATGCCGTGTCCTGCCTTTCAGGATTTGAGTGTTGAATTTAAGGGTTTGGCCCTTCATGTATTATATGACAGATTTCTTTAGGAAATCATAATGACAACCAGTGCTTTTACCTTCACAAAACACTCTGTGAATGCACAAGACATGAAAACATGTTTAATCCCATTTTAGCTGTTTTTGCCATTCGATTTCATGCATACACAGCAAAAAAAATGTTCTTACTCAGTATTTTTGTCTTGTCTTCCAGTACAAACATTCTTAAATCAAGATGCATTTATGTGAGATGCACAATTACATCAGATATGAAGTAATTTTTCTTGTTTTACGCAAAAACCCGCTTAATTTTGATAATTCTGTCAGAAAATTTTGCTCCTCTGGTAAATGTATCTTGATTTAAATGTTTAGATATTTGAACTGGAAAACAAGACAGAAATACAGAGGAAGAACATCATTTTTGCAGTGCAATCCTTTTTTAAAGAGAGAATAAATTGAATATTTGCATAAGAACTGCTTGTATACTAATGGTTTAAGAACATTCTAATAAGCATTACTTCTCAAACATCCACGTCTTCATGTTCCACTCATTCAGATGTGCATGTGCTTTCAGACTCATGGCAGGATGTTTAGAGAGCTTCGCTTTAATGCCGCGCAGCTTTAATTCAATTCAGTTTTTCCCAATTCAATTTGTTTGTATAGAGCTCTTCACAATGTGAATTGTTCCAGCCAGCTTTACAATGAATGGAGCCTCACAAACTCCCCGAGGGAAGCCAAAGATGACAGTAGCGAGAAAAACTCCCTCAGATGAGACGATGAGTAGATGAGAAGGAATCTTGGGAGGGACGAAGGCTCAGCTGGGGAAACCCTCCTCCTCCTCCTCACGCTGGCACTATTATACACAAATCATCTGCGGTCACTGATTTATTTTTGCTTTTTTAGCGATTATTCTGTATCTTGGACTAAAGCCTGTGGTGCATCTCTGCATCAAGATATTAAATCTGCATTTTGTGAAAAATTCATACGTAGGTATTTCAATGCTTAAGACTGATTTTCTTCAATCCTGAGAAATGTGATCAGAATGTGAACTAAAAATAAGAAATATTTAGGATAAGGTAGGGGTTAGACGACCTCATTTTTCAGACTGAATTCAGAGCTTGATTTATAATGGCAGACGGGTTTTAGAGTCTAAACAAACTGTCACTGATCCTTTGATTTAGTAAAGATGGTTTTAATAAAGACTGTATGATGCAGCTTAATCCTGTGGAATGACGCAAACACAACACTGTGACCGTACCAGATTAATACCATGGTATTTATAACAGACATCGCAAGGAACTTTAAAGAATACCATGGTAGGGTAACACTAAAAGACCTAAAAGATGCTTTACTGTAAATAAACTATAAATTATGCTTAATTACAAGCAACTAACCAACAAAACACTACACCAACAAAATAATATGAAAGCATTAAGAGTTTGTGTTGAAAATGAGCAACTTTTAAAATAAATGAGAGAACTGCATAAAGCTAAATCTGGTAACACTTTATTTTACAGTGTCATTGTTACATATGTTACATGTAGTTACTATAGCAATAACTATAAATTATGTATAATTACATGGAACTAACCCTAAACCAAACCCTACTCCTAACCCTGAGTATATGCAGTTACTCAATATGTGACCCTGGAGCACAAAACCAGTCATGCGTCTCACGGGTATATTTGTGGCAATAGCCAACTACACACTGTATGGGTCAAAATTATCCATTTTTCTTTTATGCCAAAAATCATTAGGATATTAAGATCATGTTCCATGAAGATATTTTGTAAATTTCCTACCGTAAATATATAAAAAATGTATTATTAGTAATATGCGTTGCTAAGGACTTCATTTGGACAACTTTAAAGGCGATTTTCTCAATATTTAGATTTTTTTGCACCCTCAGATTCCAGATTTTCAAATAGTTGCATCTCGGCCAAATATTGTCCTAACAAACCATACATCAATGGAAAGCTTATTTATTCAGCTTTCAGATCTGATGTATAAATCTACTCAACTTAAAAAAATAGACCCTTATGACTGGTTTCATATTATTCAGTACTTACACTTGGTTACACTTGTTGGTGTCCATGTTACAGTGTAAGTATATAAAAATATATTTAAGTGCTGAGTAATAATATATTAAGTAACTATAGTGTTAGGAATAGGGTTTGGTTTGGTTTAGGGTTAGTTGCATGTAATTATGCATAATTTATAGTTTTTAGAGTTTGGGTTACACTTTTTTTGGTAACACTTTATTTTACTTTATTTTTACTGTTATAGTAATAACAGTAAATTATGCATAATTACATGCAACTAACCCTCAACCAAACCCTAATCCTATAGTAAGTACATGTAGTTAATCAATATCACTCAGTACTTAAATATATAATTACACTGTAACAATGACACCTTAAAATAAAGAGTAACCCAATTTGTTTTACAGTGCCATTGTTACATATGTTACATGTAGTTACTATAACTTTAAATTATGCTTAATTACAAGCAACTAACCTGAACCACACCCTAATCCTAACCCTATAGTAAGTACATAGTTAATATATTATTACTCAGCACTTAAATATATAATTACACTGTAAAATGGACACCAACAAGTGTAACCCTTTATTTTAAGGCGTCTTTGTTACACTGTAATTACTGCATGTACTTACTATAGGGTTTGGTTTAGGGTTAGTTGCATGCAATTATGCATAATTTATAACTATTGCTATAGTAACTACATGTAACGTGTAACAAAGACACTGTAAAATAAAGTCTCATTTATTTTAAAAGTTGCTCATTTTCAGCACAAATATTATTTGTGTTGGTGGTAGCGTGGATTGAAACGGTGATGGATGGATCTGTAGTTCTGCGAGCATGAGAAAGAACGAGGGCGTGGCCAGAGTGACGTCAGCGCGCTCGAACCCGTGAGCGTATTTAAACGCGCTCAGAGCTCAGTGTGCGCGTCAGACGCGTTACAGGGACGCGCGTGTGGATCATGCCTGCTGTGCGCTGACAACAGCCGCTCTGCGCTCGCGCTTCTTCACTCTCACCTGATCTGTGCGGATATTAACAAGCGTTCACCTGGATTTCATCACCTGTGCGGTGCGGTGCGTTGCGTTCCGGAGGCAGAATGCGGCGCGTTTTGATAGACACGGGAAACTATTACAGTTAGTTCGGATCCTCATCCCGATGTCTTCATCTGACCCGCTGCTTTTCTCTCTTACAGACGCGGCGCGCGGCAGCATCACAGTCTCGCGCGTCGCGTTGCGCACAGTGAGCTGAGCGGCGCGCGCGTCAGTGTGACACTGAAGCTCCGGACACTTCAGCGCGCGCTTCGTGTGGATCTAGTGGATAACATGTTGCGAATGGACCTGGAATCCGGAATCTGGAGAGTGATACTTTAAAGGATAACTCACGGATTTTATCTTTTGGATCTTTAAATGTTTCCCGATTTGCTGCGAATTTGGCTTTTCTGAAGCTCTGGTCTGTATGGACCCCATTTAAGGTGAGTTTATATCATTATCTCTGCATAGGTTTTCCTTATTCATTTTTACAGTAAATAATCAGTACTTTTTTTTTTGTTCATATGGCAGTATAGATTTCTTGAGTTGAGTTGTATGGCTCTCTGGAAATGAGTTTTTGATGTTAATAGTCTTTAAAATTTTATTTAAAACCTATTTTTATTATTATTCAAGAGTGCACTGTAAAACTCAATATATATATAAACAGTAAAAAACTGTATAATAACTTCAACTATAATTAACTTCAATAAAACACTTAAAATCCATTTTTGAGAGTTTGTTTACACTTCACAACACAACGTGAGCAATGCATTTTAACACTCATTTTAGCAGCTAAAGTACTTGAAACATAATTTCTGGGATTTAAGTGGCTTGTATATGATGCACTAAATATCTAAACCACCTCACCTTGACTATATGACTTATAAAATATCAAAAAAGCTTGAGATAATATGAAAACAGCAGGTTTTAATGATCAACAATTGGAGTAAAGCGTCATATACTGCTATTAAAGTCATTGTAAACATCATTGGTAGATTTTATGTGCCTTTTCATCAACAGGGGTTTCGGGATCCGGAATGGGGAAAAACTCTGGCAGAAAACACACATTTTTCTGCTCCGTATTATTGACAGAAATCTGTTCAGCATTAACTGGGCTGAAGCCTACAGAACACATTTCACGGAGGGCCCTCATCAGAATATTTCATTCTGCATTTTTCACAAGTCACTCGTTTCTTTCTCAACCGCTTCCCTCTGGGAAGATTTTCAGTAGCTCCAAGTACAAAAACAGCATATCCATCAAATTAACACGTCTCTCAAAGCTTCCTTTTTTCCATTTGCATGCAATGTTCTTGTGCAGATACTCATGCGTTTACCTTTGCACCGTTTCAGCTTCCCTCAAAGGAACTGAGTCTAAAATGAAGT
This sequence comes from Coreius guichenoti, assembly GCA_039654105.1. NCBI lineage: Eukaryota > Metazoa > Chordata > Actinopteri > Cypriniformes > Gobionidae > Coreius > Coreius guichenoti. The sequence goes on along the minus strand of CM077190.1, from coordinate 33,667,468 downwards.
TATGGGACATTCTAGCCACGTGTTTGTTGCTCCTGAGCTCCGTTTCCGCACGTCCCCTCTTCCACAAGCTGCAGCCATCCAAAAGAGCCGTGGTCCGCAGTGAGAGCCCCGCTCTGGACCCCATCATTGACTCCCAACCTGAAACCACCAACCAAAAACACGCCTCCATGGAGGAACAATGTAAGTCAACATGCATTAAAATAAACTGTCATCACAAATTGAGATCTTATGCATGTCCGAACAACTCTATATAGTGTTAATTTGTTGTAGCTGGAGAATTTCTGCGAGCTGTTTTCAATTACTTAGAGAGCTGCATGTTGAGCAACCCAGACACAGATGCACAACTGTGACAATACCCTGGTCAAGAGCATGTTAATGTGCCTCGACTGAAACATTACCTTCGTTAGCACTGGCTAACCACGATTTACGTAAAACAAACCCCGAACCCCTCATGACAAATCTTGGCCTTGTAACACAGAAGTCGAGTTGAACAAGTCATTCCTCCGCACGGACTGTTTACATTTAACACTGAGTTTAACACATTTCCCTAAGTAAGATGCTGCGCTAACAGATCCTGACGTGACGGGAAAGGCATCCGCGACACATCAACTATACATTCATTGTGTTGATGTACATTTCAGCAGCTGTTCCAGATCTAGTCTTGATGTGACGCGTTCGAACCGTCCTCAGCCGCATGCTTCATCTTGCATCGTGGGAACTTTCTAAATCACAGAATTAATGAGTCAAACTCAGCATGTGGAACGGTTTGCATTAAACCGGTCTATTGGCTTGTAAAATATGCATGAATTTATTTCGTAAACTCTTCCTTGCATAATGCAAGGCGTGCTGGAACTATAGTGAACAACAGCCGATGGGAGCTGCAGAAAACAAACACATGTTGAATCACTCAGTGGCTTTTGTCTTGGGGATTCAATCCCTACATGCATCAGTGTCTCTAGTCCGCTGAATCGCTCCAAATAGTGTTCTTGTAAATGGCAGTTTGGCAGCCGCTGAAAACGGTGAAGCAGTTTGAGTGATTCTGCTCTGATTCTCTGAAGCAAATGAAATGCAATTCAATGCACGATGCCAGTCGTTCAGCTGAAAATACATGCATTTTTTTGCATGCAACATATAGAAAATGATACACTCTTAAAACGAAACGTTCTTTTTGGCATCTGTGGTTTCATGAAGAACCTTTAAGGTTCTTTTTAGTGGGAAAAGGTTTGGTAACACTTTACTTAAAAGTATTTTTAATGCATTAATTATACCTTGTAATGCACCTCGTAATGCACTGCATGATCTCATGAATAATAGTTATAATACATTATAATACTTATCTATTAATTGAACGCACCTTTAGAAAGTATAATGCATTAAAACACATGACAAAAAAACTGTTGCATCTGCAAATATTATAATGCATTATAACGTACATATATGATGCATTACACATAAAGGCTTCAAGTGTTACCAAAGGTTCTTTAGATTGTTAAAATATTCTTCACACTAATAAAAAAAATATGGTTCTTTGAAGAACTGATCACTGAAAGGTTCTTTAGGGAACCAAAATGGTTCTTCTGTGTCATTGCTGCAGAACAAAAATCCCTTTTGGAACATATTGAACAGAATGTACATTTAACATATTGTTCTGCATTGAATAAAACATGGCATCGATCTGAACACATACTTGGAGAAAACACACTGACTGAGTCTCAGAACGGATGGAGCAGTCCATGAGTTTAAACACAATCTGGGTTGTTTTCAACCCAATGGTTGAGTAAATATAGGACAGAACACATGTTGGGTTCATTTTACCGAGCAAATTGGGTTATTTAACCCAGCATAGTTGATTCATTTTTTAACTTTAATACTAGCTTTTTTTTTTCTTCATACATGAATTAATGTCTACAGATTAACTTAAATAAAACTCTAAACTTTTTTAAAATACTCCACACAACCACTGACTTGCATGATAACTCCTTTATTTTTCGATCATCAGTTTTTCATACATATTGTCTACATTTAACCTTTAGAAGTAATTCAAGTGTTGTCCCATTTCCACCATAACAGCGCCGGAGCTTGTATTGTGTTCAGCGAGGGAACTTCTAAATTTAGACCGCCGCCCTGCATTTCACTCGTAGCCGAAATACATATTTTAACATCACAAGTATTTATATTCTGTATCTTTTCGAATAAAAAAAATAAATAAATGTATGTAAGGCATCAAACATTTCCATCACGCGAAAAGACCGACGCGACACTCGTGTAGGTGACTCACATCGCACCCCTGTATGTTGCTTTGCATAAAATTAAACGATATACAGCACAATAACGAATGACGGAGCTGCACTGCTCTCTTCTGAAGAGGTTGCAAAAAGCCCACGATAAATAACTCAACCCCTGGGTTGTACGTCTGACCCGGGATCTGTGTAACACAAAAACTACCCAAACACTGGGTTGTCACGTCTGACCCGGGATCTGTGTAACACAAAAACTACCCAAACACTGGGTTGTCACGTCTGACCCGGGATCTGTGTAACACAAAAACTACCCAAACACTGGGTTGTCACGTCTGACCCGGGATCTGTGTAACACAAAAACTACACAAACACTGGGTTGTCACGTCTGACCCGGGATCTGTGTAACACAAAAACTACACAAACACTGGGTTGTCACGTCTGACCCGGGATCTGTGTAACACAAAAACTACACAAACACTGGGTTGTCACGTCTGACCCGGGATCTGTGTAACACAAAAACTACCCAAACACTGGGTTGTCACGTCTGACCCGGGATCTGTGTAACACAAAAACTACCCAAACACTGGGTTGTCACGTCTGACCCGGGATCTGGGTAACACAAAAACTACCCAAACACTGGGTTGTCACGTCTGACCCGGGATCTGGGTAACACAAAAACTACCCAAACACTGGGTTGTCACGTCTGACCCGGGATCTGGGTAACACAAAAACTACCCAAACACTGGGTTGTCACGTCTGACCCGGGATCTGGGTAACACAAAAACTACCCAAACACTGGGTTGTCACGTCTGACCCGGGATCTGGGTAACACAAAAACTACCCAAACACTGGGTTGTCACGTCTGACCCGGGATCTGGGTTACACAAAAACTACCCAAACACTGGGTTGTCACGTCTGACCCGGGATCTGGGTAACACAAAAACTACCCAAACACTGGGTTGTCACGTCTGACCCGGGATCTGGGTAACACAAAAACTACCCAAACACTGGGTTGTCACGTCTGACCCGGGATCTGGGTAACACAAAAACTACCCAAACACTGGGTTGTCACGTCTGACCCGGGATCTGGGTAACACAAAAACTACCCAAACACTGGGTTGTCACGTCTGACCCGGGATCTGGGTAACACAAAAACTACCCAAACACTGGGTTGTCACGTCTGACCCGGGATCTGGGTAACACAAAAACTACCCAAACACTGGGTTGTCACGTCTGACCCGGGATCTGGGTAACACAAAAACTACCCAAACACTGGGTTGTCACGTCTGACCCGGGATCTGGGTAACACAAAAACTACCCAAACACTGGGTTGTCACGTCTGACCCGGGATCTGGGTAACACAAAAACTACCCAAACACTGGGTTGTCACGTCTGACCCGGGATCTGGGTAACACAAAAACTACCCAAACACTGGGTTGTCACGTCTGACCCGGGATCTGGGTAACACAAAAACTACCCAAACACTGGGTTGTCACGTCTGACCCGGGATCTGGGTAACACAAAAACTACCCAAACACTGGGTTGTCACGTCTGACCCGGGATCTGGGTAACACAAAAACTACCCAAACACTGGGTTGTCACGTCTGACCCGGGATCTGGGTAACACAAAAACTACCCAAACACTGGGTTGTCACGTCTGACCCGGGATCTGGGTTACACAAAAACTACCCAAACACTGGGTTGTCACGTCTGACCCGGGATCTGGGTAACACAAAAACTACCCAAACACTGGGTTGTCACGTCTGACCCGGGATCTGGGTAACACAAAAACTACCCAAACACTGGGTTGTCACGTCTGACCCGGGATCTGGGTAACACAAAAACTACCCAAACACTGGGTTGTCACGTCTGACCCGGGATCTGGGTAACACAAAAACTACCCAAACACTGGGTTGTCACGTCTGACCCGGGATCTGGGTAACACAAAAACTACCCAAACACTGGGTTGTCACGTCTGACCCGGGATCTGGGTAACACAAAAACTACCCAAACACTGGGTTGTCACGTCTGACCCGGGATCTGGGTAACACAAAAACTACCCAAACACTGGGTTGTCACGTCTGACCCGGGATCTGGGTAACACAAAAACTACCCAAACACTGGGTTGTCACGTCTGACCCGGGATCTGGGTAACACAAAAACTACCCAAACACTGGGTTGTCACGTCTGACCCGGGATCTGGGTAACACAAAAACTACCCAAACACTGGGTTGTCACGTCTGACCCGGGATCTGGGTAACACAAAAACTACCCAAACACTGGGTTGTCACGTCTGACCCGGGATCTGGGTAACACAAAAACTACCCAAACACTGGGTTGTCACGTCTGACCCGGGATCTGGGTAACACAAAAACTACCCAAACACTGGGTTGTCACGTCTGACCCGGGATCTGGGTAACACAAAAACTACCCAAACACTGGGTTGTCACGTCTGACCCGGGATCTGGGTAACACAAAAACTACCCAAACACTGGGTTGTCACGTCTGACCCGGGATCTGGGTAACACAAAAACTACCCAAACACTGGGTTGTCACGTCTGACCCGGGATCTGGGTAACACAAAAACTACCCAAACACTGGGTTGTCACGTCTGACCCGGGATCTGGGTAACACAAAAACTACCCAAACACTGGGTTGTCACGTCTGACCCGGGATCTGGGTAACACAAAAACTACCCAAACACTGGGTTGTCACGTCTGACCCGGGATCTTGGTAACACAAAAACTACCCAAACACTGGGTTGTCACGTCTGACCCGGGATCTGGGTAACACAAAAACTACCCAAACACTGGGTTGTCACGTCTGACCCGGGATCTTGGTAACACAAAAACTACCCAAACACTGGGTTGTCACGTCTGACCCGGGATCTGGGTAACACAAAAACTACCCAAACACTGGGTTGTCTCGTCTGACCCGGGATCTGGGTAACACAAAAACTACCCAAACACTGGGTTGTCACGTCTGACCCGGGATCTGGGTAACACAAAAACTACCCAAACACTGGGTTGTCACGTCTGACCCGGGATCTGGGTAACACAAAAACTACCCAAACACTGGGTTGTCACGTCTGACCCGGGATCTGGGTAACACAAAAACTACCCAAACACTGGGTTGTCACGTCTGACCCGGGATCTGGGTAACACAAAAACTACCCAAACACTGGGTTGTCACGTCTGACCCGGGATCTGGGTAACACAAAAACTACCCAAACACTGGGTTGTCACGTCTGACCCGGGATCTGGGTAACACAAAAACTACCCAAACACTGGGTTGTCACGTCTGACCCGGGATCTGGGTAACACAAAAACTACCCAAACACTGGGTTGTCACGTCTGACCCGGGATCTGGGTAACACAAAAACTACCCAAACACTGGGTTGTTACGTCTGACCCAGGATCTGGGTTACACAAAAACTACACAAACACTGAAAAAATTACCCAAAAGGTTCAACCCAGGATTTGGGAGGAAAAAATAACCCAAGATTTTTTAGAGTGAATGTGAACGTGCCTGTTTATGCATTGTTTGTTCATCCTGTCTAGCATTGAGACAGCCAGTGTTTGATACCGCTGTAGATCATATAACCCAGAAACAACACCAGCGTAAAGGTTACTCGAATCACATCACGTCATACATCTCAGCACAGAGAATACTTCAGCTCACCTGCCATATGGTGCATCTGCATCATGAAACAGATGTTCATGCATGTTAGATGTGCTGCATGGAATAGCAGGCATGAAAGTGTTTTGGCAGAGTGCAGGAGTGAACCATGATTGATGCCGTTGAATTTGGATCTTTACATGTTCCCGCTCACGTTATGCTGCATTTCTCATGTCTGCTTGTCTTTGAATACACGTCTTCATCGAGCACCTCACGTCCTTTGCTTCTCTTGCAATTAACATCAGAGAAAACGACTAACATAAGACGATTACAGCATCTGCAGCTCCACCTGGACGGTAAAAACATTGCTTGAAAATGCATTCGGTACAGTTTTGCCCATGTTGCACTGGCTTGGATGAGCTTTTTAGTTACTGTAATTTTAAAAATGCATTATTCATATGAAAGTATAACTAAAATATTTTATTTTATTTCCATGAACGTAAATGTTTTGAATAGTTTTCTTAACAATAACAACCCTCGATTCGCATTCGGGTCAATTTTGACCCACATAACATTTTCAAAAAAATCCATAGTTGTTAGTACAGGAGACAGCTTTGCATATGGATCAAGACTACCAACATTTTCAGAATATTAACATTTATAAGCTCACGTTCAACTTGGTCAAAATGACCTGGTAATATGAAAGGTGTCTACAGTTTTTTAATAGAGGACGGTTAATGAAATCACACAGCTGACGTGTTTTGTTCTGTCTCTTCAAGATGATTGAATTGTAATATTCATATGTCTGATATGGTGCTAAAAAGGGACATCATTGAAACATTTTAAGTTAAATAATTTTTAATGAGGGAAAAAATGACCTTGAATGATCTTTTCCGAGAACTGTGATACGGTCTGAATGGAGAGCGATTGTACTTTGAACTGGACTGTAATGAAATCATGGTGCATTACATGCAGATCAAACGAGCGCTTGCTTTTGTTGAAGACGCATGTTTCGAGTTTGCGGTTGAGCAGATGTATTCTGCTGTACCTCAATGTCATCATCTATAAGATTTTCCATGGCAGTCCTGAGATGAAAACACCCGTCCGGCGACAGGCGGGATCCCGTGAGTCATCCGCCGTTATTCAGGACGGCCGATAGTGACAAATAAACAAGCGTCGCATATAGAGTGAAGACCGAACGCTGAGCATCTGCAGACCACTATCAGCTATAAACACCAAATCTTTCAAAAATGTAAAAAAGAAGATTTCTGCACTTTGTCTAGGCCACTATAAGCAGATTTTATAACCACTGTTATTTTAGTATCATTAATATGGTATTTTTCATTTTTATATTTTTCATTTTAATTTAAGTTTTAGTAATTTTGTTGTGTGTTCTGATTGGTTTTATTAGGTTTTTTTTTAAATGTCTATTTAGTTTTATAATTTTGTAGATCAGAATCTTAATTTTTCATTTTATTGTTTATATATCTATAAACTATAAGCAAGTTTTATATTAAAATTCATAGTGCTCATTTAGCATAATTAATATTTAGTTTTAAAAACTATAAGAAAAACTTTTACTAAAATTCATATCTGTGTTAATTTAGAATTATTAATATGGTATTTATTAATATTTTGAATTAGTGTTTATTTTTCATTTTAATTTCATTTTTAAAAAACTACAAACTATAAGCATATTTTATACTAAAATTCATAGTGTTCATTTAGCATAATTAATATTCAGTTTTAAAAACTAAACTATTAGAAAAACTACTAAAATTCATATCTGTGTTCATTTATAATCATTAATACGATATTTATTAATATTGTGAATTAGTTTTTATTCATCACTTTAATTATAGTTTTAAAAAAAACTATAAACTAAGCAAATTTATATTAAAATTCATATCAGTGTTCTTTTAGTATCATTAATATGATATTAATATTTTGATATTTATTTTAATTTTAGTTTAAGTTTTAATAATTTTGCTGCGTGTTCTCATTGGTTTTATTATTATTTTTTAAATATGTCTATTTAGTTTTTATAATTTTTTATTTCAATTTTAGTTTTGGTAATTTCAGTACTTCATCTTAAAGTAAATATTATAATATTAAAAATAACTGAAAGTTTTTATTTTATTTTAATTCAGTGAACATTAATTTCAGTTAAATTAACAAATGTGTTAAATAGTTTTAGTTAACATTAACAACACGATTTATATTTTATTATATTACATTTTCAAATAACGACTTTCTCAAAATGTGATGTAAAAGCATTATTTTGGATGCTTTATCCAAAAACAAATGAGGAACATCACAGATTGTCAGAATGCTTAAATATGCAGCATTAATTGAATGATATTGTCTCTTGCAGATGCCGTGAACGGCCTTTACCCGGAGCAGTTCGAGAACGTCATGGACTTCATCGAAGCGACGATCGGCCGACTGCGCAGGTCGCCCAACATGGACATCGACTCTCAGCCGAAGCGGGACAGAGGGCGACAGAAAGGAGCAACAAACACCGACAGGGCGGGACGGGGACGCGGAGACAAGAAGAGGGGGCGCGGACGAGGCGGCGGCCGAAAGGAAAGCCGAGACGACAGGGTCAAAGGTCAAGGGCGTGGCTGCCTCCTTAAAGAGATCCACCTGAACGTGACGGACCTGGGCTTGGGTTACAGGACCAAAGAGGAGCTGATCTTCCGCTACTGCAGCGGCCCGTGTTACGACGCCGAGACCAACTACGACAAGATCCTGAACAACCTCACCCACAACAAGAAGCTGGACAAGGAGACGCCGTCTCGGACCTGCTGCCGGCCGATCGCGTTCGACGACGACATCTCGTTCTTGGACGACAGCTTGGAGTACCACACACTAAAGAAGCATTCCGCTAGAAAGTGTGCGTGCGTTTGAGCGCTTCGGACTGGGACTCTCACGGAAAGAGATATTCAGTGTTCACTTCGTTACCAAACCACAACATTAACGGCTTGAGCGTTTCTTCAGAAACAAGCGTCGTTTGGTGGAATGAGGAGCGCGTCTTCAGTGGATTATCACGTTTACACTGTCAGCCACAACAACAGACTCCACATCTTTAATATCCAGAAAGCTATCTATATATATATATATATATACAGTATAGTATATATGAAAATGTATTTATTGAGATTTAATTAAGTTATTGTTATTTATTGCAATCCATTGTATTAGAGTGTTTGTTTCTCTTATTTATTTAAGGAGGGTTTTTTTGTTCTCTATCTTGGATGGTGCCAAATTTGAGCATGTGTGTTTAAAGGAATCGTTTACAGTTTCATTTATTCAACCTCATGTCGTTCCAAACCATCTGTGCAGCACAAAATCAGATGTTAATGTGCAGTTACAGCGAAATATAAATAGAAAATAGTATTATATTATATATATTTCTAGTTTTTTCTAGTATATATACACTACAAAAATATTAGAAATATATATTAGAAAAAATAGAAATATGTATGTGCGTGTATATTTATATATATATATATATATATATATAAATAAATAAATATATACACACTACAAAAATATTAGAAACGTATATAAGTGCTGTTAAATCGATTAATCGCATCTAACATAAGTGTGTGTGTGTGTATATATATATATATATATATATACAAACATTATATATTTACAAACTTATGTTAGATGCGATTAATCGATTTAACAGCACTTACATATATATATATATATTTCTAATATTTCTGTAGTACTAGAAAAAAACTAGAAATATATATATATATACACACACACACTTCTATTTTTTTCTAGTATGTATGTGTATATATATATACATATATATATATATATATATATATATATATATATTTTTTTTTTTTTTTTTTTTTTACATATATGTATTAAATATTTTAGACCAAAGCGTAAAATACTAGTAAAAACACTTATATTTAGTACATTAAAAAAATGTACATTTATATATTATTTAATGTAGTGCAGCGATGTATGAAGCACAGCTACAGAAATCTTTCGCAATATTACAGATCACATGGATTATTCCTATAGAAATTATGTATTATTACTGGCAAAATTCTCAAAAAAATGGTTCATTTGAGCGCAGATGTTAGGAGACTCTGGTTTGCATACGATATACGGTTTCATTTGCCACAATGAAAACTGTGAATATAACTCGTGCACTGCATTCAAAGCCTTCTGAGGTCACATGACTGATTTACACGCGGAACGGACACAAATTTAAGACGTTACAAATCTCTCGAACACATTCAGTCATGGCGATAAACCATTCACAATGTCAAATTTGAGTTTGTTCCTCGCACAAAGCATCACGTGACTTAAGGCTTAGAATGTAATGCACGAGTGACGTTATATGATATATTTGAATGGAACGTTTGGTCAGATGAAGGTCAGATGAGTTTGGAACAACATGAGGTTGAGCAAATCTCCGCTGGAGCGATTCCTTTAAAGAAAAGCAGATAATCCCGTCCCATCCGTGGCGTTCGGCCCCGTGCGGTCCCTCGCTCGCTCTCCAGCTTCACCAGACAGTCTGCCGATGTTTCCTACAACACAACAGCAGATAATAAGCAGGCAGAATTACTTTAGCGGACCAGAAAATAAAAAGTCGATGTTGTTTTGCAAAAGTGATCTTTCACTCAGTGCAAAGACACCATGAGAAGACGGTCCCGATGCTCACATTAGGGTTTCAGTGGCTGTTGCTGGACCTCAGATGGCTCGTCTCCAATTATCTCTTTAAAATACGGTCCGGCCCGGCGTGTTTACATCTCGCTGTAATGAAATCAGTGCCAGAGACTGAGCCGAGCCAAGCCGAGCGCCACAAATGGACTGTTTGATCAGAGTAAATGATGTTACATGTGACCTCTTTAAACCCGCTGACCGCTCGGGCCGGTCTGGTGCGATCGCTAAAGGTCAGGACGGCCGCTCTGAACAGATTTAAGTCAGTTCTGATGTAAAAGCGCTGCGGACCCCCCGTCGTCTAAGACCAATTATGCCAGATCAGCTTTGTCTGCTCTACCCGACTTGAAATAAACTTCTCAACAGGATCAATCCCTGAGAACCGTAGAGCAATCTGGGCCCTCGGCTGTAAACACACACACAGAAAACAGAGCTCAGTGATAAACGGCGGCGCTTGAGGTTTCTGTGCATTACAACACGGAGCCATAACGCTGCCGTAATCCCCTGCGTTTACTGAACAAATCCACCCATTCCTGAAGGATCCAGGCCGAGCCTCAGTAAAGCACGAGGTGCCGCTTTTATCAGGATATATTTCATCAGCCGTTCCACCGTAATCATGACAAACGTGCGTTTGCATCGTGGACGTAAGTGAAAACACACGTTTGCTGCGCTCCTCTGTCCTGATGGATGACGGTTTGCTAAGTGCACATGTCCGGCGCGTGTAACGAACGTCCATGGATTCCTCGAAAGAAAACATTCAAGATAAGAGTTCAAATGTCTGCTGAAACTCATTCTCCGTCCTGCAGTGTTCGTCGGTCCTGTGAGACGTCTCGTCTTGTTTTGTTGTTACTGAACCAAAGCTCTCTACAGACTCTATTTTTGTACAATATTCATTTTATAACTTTTTACAAAATAAATCTCGTTTCTATCATGCTTTTGTGTGCGTTCATGAATACACCGTCAATGCTTGAGGTTAAAAAATAAAAACATGGATGACATTTAACTAAAGGTTTCCTTTTGACCAGTAAATATAGAAATTGCACTGAATTAAATGATTAAATTCTGAGCATAACTATGAAAATAAAATGACTTTTATAGCCCTATTTTTTTTTTTTTACATTGTGCATTATATAGATATATTAAATGCAAAAATATGTAATAATATAAATATATTAAAAATATAAAATCCAAAAATACTGGTTTTGCTAAGATCTAAAACATTTTATATTTTTTATGTAGCAAATATAAAATATATTAGAAAAATTATATATTATATATATTGTTTATATACATATATATATATATAATAAATATATATATTAATACACACATATATATATATATATATATGCATCTATCCATCCATCTAAAATAATTATAAAATATGTAATAATATAAATATATATATTAAAAGTATAAAATAAAAACTAGTTTTAAATAAGTCTAATATACTAGTTTTGGTAAGATCTAAAACATTTTATATTTGTTATGTAGCAAATATAAAATATATTAGAAAAATTATATATTAAATATGTTTATATACAATAAATAATACTATTATTAATAATTATAATAATATAATATATATAATATTTTATTTAAATATGAATTAAATAAATCTATGTTGTATAAGCAAGCAAAAAAAAAAAATATTTAGAGTAGAAAGTCCCTCATCCTCCAGAGGTTTCGGATGATCCGTTGTCTGTCAGCTGAAGCTCGGAGCGCTTTGGAGAGTCGGGATCGTCCCGCTCGGCTCGGCTGTAATGCATTCCTGAACAGCGGCCCAGGATTCTATGGTAAACAAAAGCTGGTTGTAAAGCTGGGCCGAGCAGTAAATCTGGGCACTCTGTGGAAAGTTTCCATGGGGTTGAAGAGGCGGCTGGGCTCCAGGAGGTTTGTGAAGAAGCACAGCGGGTCTCTGTCACTGACCGGTCCTGATCACACATTCACACATCAGATCCAGACCTGCAGGAACATCCTCTAACCTCTTCAGCTGCTCATGCAGAGAAAACCTGCCAAAAACATGCAATATGATGTAGACAGACAGACTTAATATTCAGCAATATTACTGATCTGCCTGCATTGACACCACGGTATGAGAACTGAACTGAGCTGGACGATGGAAATTAATCAACTCTGAACTTACTTAAGCTGGACCATGACATTAGTTTCTTCTAGAGCTGCTGTACAGCCAAAACATTATTTTGTACATTATTTTCCTGTTATCACTGTAAAGCCAGACAGAAGACGGATAGATGGATGGATGGATGGATGATAGATGGACAGAAGACAGATAGATGGATGATAGATGAACAGAAAGACGAATAGATGGATGATAGATAGATGATGGACAGAAGACAGATAGATGGATGGATGATACAAACCCGATTCCAAAAAAGTTGGGACACTGTACAAATTGTGAATAAAAACAGAATGCAATGATGTGGAAGTTTCAAATTTCAATATTTTATTCAGAATACAACATAGATGACATATCAAATGTTTAAACTGAGAAAATGTATCATTTTAAGGGAAAAATAAGTTGATTTTAAATTTCATGGCATCAACACATCTCAAAAAAGTTGGGACAAGGCCATGTTTACCACTGTGTGGCATCCCCTCTTCTTTTTATAACAGTCTGCAAACGTCTGGGGACTGAGGAGACAAGTTGCTCAAGTTTAGGAATAGGAATGTTGTCCCACTCTTGTCTAATACAGGCTTCTAGTTGCTCAACTGTCGTAGGTCTTCTTTGTCGCATCTTCCTCTTTATGATGCGCCAAATGTTTTCTATGGGTGAAAGATCTGGACTGCAGGCTGGCCATTTCAGTACCCGGATCCTTCTTCTACGCAGCCATGATGTTGTAATTGATGCAGTATGTGTTCTGGCATTGTCATGTTGGAAAATGCAAGGTCTTCCCTGAAAGAGACGACGTCTGGATGGAGCATATGTTGTTCTAGAACTTGGATATACCTTTCAGCATTGATGGTGCCTTTCCAGATGTGTAAGCTGCCCATGCCACACACACTCATGCAACCCCATACCATCAGAGATGCAGGCTTCTGAACTGAGCGCTGATAACAACTTGGGTTGTCCTTGTCCTCTTTAGTCCGGATGACATGGCGTCCCAGTTTTCCAAAAAGAACTTCAAATTTTGATCCGTCTGACCACAGAACAGTTTTCCACTTTGCCACAGTCCATTTTAAATGAGCCTTGGCCCAGAGAAAACGCCTGCGCTTCTGGATCATGTTTAGATATGGCTTCTTTTTTGACCTATAGAGTTTTAGCCGGCAACGGCGAATGGCACGGTGGATTGTGTTCACCGACAATGTTTTCTGGAAGTATTCCTGAGCCCATGTTGTGATTTCCATTACAGTAGCATTCCTGTATGTGATGCAGTGCCGTCTAAGGGCCCGAAGATCACGGGCATCCAGTATGGTTTTCCGGCCTTGACCCTTACGCACAGAGATTGTTCCAGATTCTCTGAATCTTTGGATGATATTATGCACTGTAGATGATGATAACTTCAAACTCTTTGCAATTGTTCTCTGAGAAACTCCTTTCTGATATTGCTCCACTATTTTTCGCCGCAGCATTGGGGGAATTGGTGATCCTCTGCCCATCTTGACTTCTGAGAGACACTGCCACTCTGAGAGGCTCTTTTTATACCCAATCATGTTGCCAATTGACCTAATAAGTTGCAAATTGGTCCTCCAGCTGTTCCTTATATGTACATTTAACTTTTCCGGCCTCTTATTGCTACCTGTCCCAACTTTTTTGGAATGTGTAGCTCTCATGAAATCCAAAATGAGCCAATATTTGGCATGACATTTCAAAATGTCTCACTTTCAACATTTGATATGTTATCTATATTCTATTGTGAATAAAATATAAGTTTATGAGATTTGTAAATTATTGCATTCCTTTTTTATTCACAATTTGTACAGTGTCCCAACTTTTTTGGAATCAGGTTTGTAGATGGACAGAAGACAGATAGATGGATGGATGATAGATGGACAGAAGACAGATAGATGGATGATAGATGAACAGAAAGACGAATAGATGGATGATAGATAGATGATAGATGGACAGAAGACAGACAGATGGATAGATGGACAATAGATGGACAGAAAACGGATTGATTGATAGATAGATGGATAGATGGACAGAAGACGGATAGACGGATAGATGGACAGAAGACGGATAGATGGATGGATGGATGGATGATAGATGGGTAGAAGACAGATGGATGGATGGATAGATGGACAGAAGATGAATAGATGGATGGATGAATGGATGGATAGATGGGCAGAAGACGAATAGATGGATGGATGGATGGATGGATGGATAGATGGGTGGATAGATGGGCAGAAGATGGGCGGATAGATGGACAGAAGACGGATGGATGGATGGATGGATAGATGGACAGAAGATGGATAGATGGATGGATGGATGGATGGATGGATGGATGGATAGATGGGCAGAAGATGGATGGATGGATGGATAGATGGACAAGATGGATAGATGGATGGATGGATGGATGGATAGATGGGTGGATGGGCAGAAGATGGATGGATGGACAGATGGATGTGTGATGGTCATCTCTGAACTAGTGAAAACATGGCTTAAGAACACAGTGTGCTTGTCTCTCTCACATCCTCTTCATTCTGTCAGATGAAATACAGCATCTTCCCTGATTAAAGTCATAGATCAGATGCTCCGTTACTCCTCCAGAGTCACATGACCCTCAGAGACACTTCAGCCGCGACTTCGAGCACAACGAGCCCCAGATATACGATCCACCGACAGCCGCCGTACAGCACGCCCGATCCCTCAAACTAAAGCAGGAGATGAACACACGGTGACATCACCTGCTCCCACATTCCTGCGCTGGAACAGACACTGGAGCGCCGGCTGACATCAGCACTCAGAATAGGCCGTGGATTAGGCCGCAGCGCAGGGGAAGCTGGGATACTTCACTCTTCATTGCGGGTTTCAGGGACTTTCATCGCTCTGATCAGCGAATGATTTGCTTTCGAGGGTTTTGCGGTCCATCACAGCTGCTCTTCGGGACAGATATCCGGAGGATTATTTCTGGGTTATGCTTTGGTTATTATTCCCAAGGCTGATGGGAACCATCCAATAGCATGGCAGAAACAGCGGGAAATCCCTCGACACGTCCATCCGTCCAGGCTTAAACCGAAGGAAAAGCGCAGTGCATTAGTGGCACTCTGAGAAAGCGATAGAGTTTCAGGGTCTCGTCTCGTGTTTTAAAAAGCAAAAAGCGTCCTGAAGGTTAGCCAGAGGACACATTCCATCATTCCATTCGGTTGTAATGAGCAGAGACACATAATCCAGCTCGTTCTTCAGCAGTGGCATCATCTTCATCCACGGACGCTTATAGATCGCCACTTATGCAACTCGTCTAAAAGTAGATGTTTACAGTCAAAGCAGTTCAGTTACGCACGCACTTAGAACTACATACTGCACAGTCAGCATAAATGCTATGGCCTAATTATTCAATTCCTGCTTTTCTTTTGCATTTTCATATTTTTCAGGTACTAGACTAAAAACATGATTCTCACAAAACCTGTCAAGAACATATTTTACTCCCAAATCAAAAGATATATCTTTTATATCTATACAAAATATTAAAAAAAAAATTATATTAATAAATAATTATATCACGTTAAGCACTAACATTTTTATTGTGACTTTTTTTGACAATTAAGCAGTTTATTAAAATTAATAATATAAGTTTTATGTATGTGTTTGTCTATATACAGTGGGGAGAACAAGTATTTGATACACTGCCGATTTTGCAGGTTTGCCCACTTACAAAGCATGTAGAGGTCTGTCATTTTTATCACAGGTACTCTTCAACTGTGAGAGACGGAATCTAAAACAAAAATCCAGAAAATCACATTGTATGATTTTTAAATAATTCATTTGCATTTTATTGCATGACATAAGTATTTGATACATCAGAAAAGCAGAACTTAATATTTGGTACAGAAACCTTTGTTTGCAATTACAGAGATCATACGTTTCCTGTAGTTCTTGACCAGGTTTGCACACACTGCAGCAGGGATTTTGGCCCACTCCTCCATACAGACCTTCTCCAGATCCTTCAGGTTTCGGGGCTGTCACTGGGCAATACGGACTTTCAGCTCCCTCCAAAGATTTTCTATTGGGTTCAGGTCTGGAGACTGGCTAGGCCACTCCAGGACCTTGAGATGCTTCTTACGGAGCCACTCCTTAGTTGCCCTGGCTGTGTGTTTCGGGTCGTTGTCATGCTGAAAGACCCAGCCACGGTCCAGTCCCATCTTCAATGCTCTTACTGAGGGAAGGAGGTTGTTGGCCAAGATCTTGCGATACATGGCCCCATCCATCCTCCCCTCAATACGGTGCAGTCGCCCTGTCCCCTTTGCAGAAAAGCATCCCCAAAGAATGATGTTTCCACCTCCATGCTTCACGGTTGGGATGGTGTTCTTGGGGTTGTACTCATCCTTCTTCTTCCTCCAAACACGGCGAGTGGAGTTTAGACCAAAAAGCTCTATTTTTGTTTCATCAGACCACATGACCTTCTCCCATTCCTCCTCTGGATCATCCAGATGGTCATTGGCAAACTTCAGACGGGCCTGGACATGCGCTGGCTTGAGCAGGGGGACCTTGCGTGCGCTGCAGGATTTTAATCCATGACGGCGTAGTGTGTTACTAATGGTTTTCTTTGAGACTGTGGTCCCAGCTCTCTTCAGGTCATTGACCAGGTCCTGCCGTGTAGTTCTGGGCTGATCCCTCACCTTCCTCATGATCATTGATGCCCCACGAGGTGAGATCTTGCATGGTGCCCGAGACCGAGGGAGATTGACCGGCATCTTGAACTTCTTCCATTTTCTAATAATTGCGCCAACAGTTGTTGCCTTCTCACCAAGCTGCTTGCCTATTGTCCTGTAGCCCATCCCAGCCTTGTGCAGGTCTACAATTTTATCCCTGATGTCCTTACACAGCTCTCTGGTCTTGGCCATTGTGGAGAGGTTGGAGTCTGTTTGATTGAGTGTGTGGACAGGTGTCTTTTATACAGGTAACGAGTTCAAACAGGTGCAGTTAATACAGGTAATGAGTGGAGAACAGGAGGGCTTCTTAAAGAAAAACTAACAGGTCTGTGAGAGCCGGAATTCTTACTGGTTGGTAGGTGATCAAATACTTATGTCATGCAATAAAATGCAAATTAATTATTTAAAAATCATACAATGTGATTTTCTGGATTTTTGTTTTAGATTCCGTCACTCACAGTTGAAGAGTACCTATGATAAAAATTACAGACTTCTACATGCTTTGTAAGTAGGAAAACCTGCAAAATCGGCAGTGTATCAAATACTTGTTCTCCCCACTGTATAATAAAATGCATTACAGTAATGAGAATATATATATATATATATATATATATATATATATATATATATATATATATATAAATATCATTTTAGGGTCATTAATGTTTTTTGCATTGTTTTTTTTTTTTTGCATTGCATTTTCTTTTCATTAAATTCTCATTACTGTAATGCATTTTATTTTAATTGTAAAGTATTAATACATAACGAATTTTAAATACATTGTACTGTCTTTAATTAAATAGCTGAATTAAATTAAATTTATCACCATTAATTAATTATTTTAATTTAAATAATACAAAATGACAAAAAAAATGAACAATTAATACTAAAAAATGCTTAAAAAAAAACGAAAAAAATATTTAAAAAAAAATGACTAAACGCTAAAATGTACAGACGTATTATGGTAATGAGGATTGGGATTTCATTACATTCTCATTACTGTAATGCATTTTATTTTAATTGTGAAGTATTAATACATAATGAATTTAATTAGATAAAGCATTTATTGTATTTTTACAATAAGTTAAATAGCTGAATTAAATAGAATTTATCACCTTTATTTTAATTTAAATAATAATAAAAAAACAAAAATAAATAAATAATAAAAAAATGACCAAAAAATGTCAAATTAAAAATGTTGTACAAAAAAGCAAAAATGTTCAGATATATTACAGTAAAAATGTGTTTAATTGTCATTTATTTTAATTTAAATAATAATAATAAAAAGAATTAAATAAAAATATACCAAAAATTACAAATTAGTAGGATAAAAATGTTTTAAAAAATTACAAAAAAGCAAAAAAAAAAAAATATATATTTTTTTTTATTAATATTTAAA
>CM077190.1:33541182-33643682 GCA_039654105.1 Coreius guichenoti | reverse complement strand
GATTGGTCGATGTGAATTTCTGACTACGTGATTGGTTCTCACGCGTCACGTGATACGCGCTGCCGCTGCCTTGTTTATTCTCCGCCTGAGAGAAAATGCCGACAACGCCGAAATCAGCTCATAAACGTTCTCAGAAAAGACGGCAACAGCTGTCACCTGCAAGAGCTAGTAAAAAGAAAGTAAACAACAACAGATTAGATGATAAAACCCCGTTGGCGAATTAGATTCAATTAGTTATAGATGGACACACAACAAACAGGGACAGTTCGTTTGCAGTGTGTGTGACTGTTGTTATGTGTGTTTGGTAAGGTAGTTCAGCTTAAAGCTATTGCTATTAATAATTTATTCATTTATCAATTTCCATGTGTTTTAAATATTATACACTACTGATATTAATGAACTGAATATATATTTTGTTTGTAGGTTGGGGGTTTTAATAGAAATGTATGAAATTATACAATATAAAACTTTAAAGGCCGTTTTCTCACGCTCAGAGTCAGTAGCACCTACAAGCACCAACTTTTCCAGTCTTATACTGAACTATATTCTGAAGGAGGAATTTGTTGATATATCATTCCTATCCTGAGTTATAGGTCAAAACACATGGCGAAAATGGATTTTTTAAGGCTATTGTCAGTATTCTCTAATTTACTAAAGCACAAAATAAGATACCCAGAATCCCCTCTGTAAAAGCCCTTTCATCTAATATGTCAACAAATAGAATTTTAAACCTGGTCCTTTCCAATTTCCAGATTTTGTTTTTGGAAACGTATGCAAATGAGCATATATTTAAGTATATAAGGCCTCATTTGCATATTAAAACATTAATTTACACAAAACTTGTAATACATTTTTTTTCTTATGTTTATGCCAGTGATAAACTGGAGAAGTTTCACAGTGATATCTTCTCATTTAAAAAAATTCCCTATTCACCTGTAGTGCCTCGCCTTAAGAACAATAATTTAAAATTTTTTGTTTACATTTCATCTACAAATTATATTAAGCATATTCAAACGTTCAAACAGGTTTGTCAAACTTAAATTCAAAGGTATTGGGTATTTTGTTTGTAAATCATTCTGAGAATGACAAAATTCTCAAAAATTGTCCATATTAACTGTAATAATAACTGTAATAGTACTGATACTGAAACTGACTTAACTATGGAAACTTGTTTCTGCCACGGAATAAAAAAATACAAAAGGTAATTGAGACGTTTCATCTCACAATTTTGAATTTTTTTCTCGCAATTACGAGAAATAAAGTCAGAATTCTGAGATAAAAATTCGCAATTCTGAGAAATAAAGTCGCA
Source organism: Coreius guichenoti (assembly GCA_039654105.1). Classification (NCBI taxonomy): domain Eukaryota; kingdom Metazoa; phylum Chordata; class Actinopteri; order Cypriniformes; family Gobionidae; genus Coreius; species Coreius guichenoti. The sequence continues at coordinate 33,642,373 of CM077190.1, read as the reverse complement.
TTTGCGAGAAATAGTCAGAATTATGAGATAAAAACTGGCAATTCTGAAAAATAATGTTGCAATTGTGAAAAAAGTCAGAATTATGAGATAAAAATTTGCAATTCTCAGAAATAAAGTCAGAATTCTGAGATAAAAATTCGCAATTCTGAGAAATAAAGTCGCATTTGCGAGAAATAGTCAGAATTATGAGATAAAAACTGGCAATTCTGAAAAATAATGTTGCAATTGTGAAAAAAGTCAGAATTATGAGATAAAAATTTGCAATTCTCAGAAATAAAGTCAGAATTATGAGAGAAAAATTCGCAATTCTGAGAAATAAAGTCGCATTTGCGAGAAATAGTCAGAATTATGAGATAAAAACTGGCAATTCTGAAAAATAATGTTGCAATTGTGAAAAAAGTCAGAATTATGAGATAAAAATTTGCAATTCTCAGAAATAAAGTCAGAATTATGAGAGAAAAATTCGCAATTCTGAGAAATAAAGTCGCATTTGCGAGAAATAGTCAGAATTATGAGATAAAAACTGGCAATTCTGAAAAATAATGTTGCAATTGTGAAAAAAGTCAGAATTATGAGATAAAAATTTGCAATTCTCAGAAATAAAGTCAGAATTATGAGAGAAAAATTCGCAATTCTGAGAAATAAAGTCGCATTTGCGAGAAATAGTCAGAATTATGAGATAAAAACTGGCAATTCTGAAAAATAATGTTGCAATTGTGAAAAAAGTCAGAATTATGAGATAAAAATTTGCAATTCTCAGAAATAAAGTCAGAATTATGAGAGAAAAATTCGCAATTCTGAGAAATAAAGTCGCATTTGCGAGAAATAGTCAGAATTATGAGATAAAAACTGGCAATTCTGAAAAATAATGTTGCAATTGTGAAAAAAGTCAGAATTATGAGATAAAAACTGGCAATTCTCAGAAATAAAGTAATAATTGCGAGACAAAAAGTCAAAATTACGAGATAAAAGCTAACAATTCTGAAAAAAGTAACAATTCAATTTTATATTTTTCTTCAGTGGTGGAAACAAGCTTCCATAGTTAACAAAATTAAAAAAACGGTGTTAATTAAATGCAATTAGCAATCCGTTGCTGAAACGAACTAAACTAAACTAAAGTTAATTTAATAAAGTTTAATAAATTAAAGACAATCAAAAATAAAAATCAGAATCAGACTGATAGTGACGATACCATATGGTGACGAAGATATTTATAGACTTAAGCCTTTGCTGTGACAGAAGCACACAGCAGCATCTGTAAACCAGTGTGTGTGTTCATTCATAAAGCGCACGGCTCTGATCTGGTCACGCCACCCGTCACACACAGCTTTTGTTGGCTTGATTCTGTTGTGAACGGACCACCACGGAAAACAGATCCATGTGTTATTCTCCAGATAAACACCCAACAGAAGACGAGATGAACAGATACGACTCCTGACAGCTTCTTATCGCGCAGCATATTTCAGACCATAACCACACACACACTCCTGCTGTACCGACACACACACACAACATAAACCTGGAAAAACGCTCATGGAATCACTCCTCTCATGACAAGTAGTGTAATTTGGCCTTCTTCAGATCTTATTTTAGTTTTTTGTAAAAAATAAAATAAAAGGATGTAATCCATCACTGGAGTATTAAGGAAATCATAACAAAGAAATTGAATTTTTGGCAACGACTGTGGATGTTTTATCTGATGATAATCCGCACAGCACAGAGCCAAAAGCAGAAGATAAGGAATGATTTAAAGTTTAAAACTTGACTTGGGCATTTTTGTCTTTTTCCACCAATAAACATTAAACAAAAACAAAAATTTATTAAATAAAAAAATATATATTATATACATTTATTTATATAATAATTAATATACTTTAAAATATATTTTAGGTAAATATATATAAAAATAATTCTTAAATAAAAAATATATATTAAATACATTTATTTATATAATTAATACACTTTAAAATATATCAGGCAAATATATATTTAAAACTTGACTTGTGTAATTTTGTCTTTTTCTAACAATAAACAAACAAAAATGAATTAAATAAAATTGTATATTATATTATATATATATATATAAAATATGTTTAAGTAAATATATATATATTTAACAATTGACAAATTTTTTATTTTTCTACCAATTTACATTAAACAAAAATTCATTAAATAAAAAAATAAACTTATCTTACTTTTTTTACCAATTAACATTAATTAAATAAAAAATATTTTAAATTATATTTAAAATTGTTTATATAATAATTAAAAATACAATTTTAAGCAAATATACATTTAAAACTTGACTTGGGTGAGTTTGACTTTTTCTACCAATAAACAAAAACAAAAATGTATCACATTTAAAAATATGTATTATATACATTTTAATTAAATAAAATAATATTTCAAGAAAATGTATATTCAAAACTTGACTAGGGTGATATTGTCTTATAGTTCATCCTCACAGTCCAGAGAAGCCAAAAGGCATGAGATAAGGAATGATTCACTGATTTTACCAAACGCAAAAATATTTGCACGCTTAAAAATATCGATATCTGAAATAATGTCATTGCATTAGATACAAAACACACATCTGAAGGTGTAGTTTATTGTTCTTCACTCACTCGCTTCTTGTATTTTGTTCTGTAATGCAATGACATTCAGACACTTTTAAGAGTTCACATTCTTTTCAGGGTCACTGTATTTGTTATTTTGGGATGGTGAAGTAAAAACGGCCCCGTGCAGGTGAATCGCATCCCCCCTCCTCACCCTTCAGAGCTCAGTGTGTCACCTGATCTCCAAACCCTTCAAACATTAATGCATCTGTTAGCCGAGGTGTGACACACAGGTGTCATCTGAACCACTGCTCCAGTTTCAGCCACACTCTCTGTCTGTGTGTGTGTGTGTGAGAGAGACACCCGGCTCTCCGGCGTCACCTGTCCACCTGCCAGCTGCTGTAATTAAACTGCCTTCTGAGATATTACCTCATTACGCCAAATTATAAAGCAGCATCACATGCATTCTTCAAATAAAAGGCAATCCCAGAAAACATCAAGTATGAGCTCAGTGGAAAAATCCAACCAATATGTTGATTATAAATATACGTGTTTCATTCAAGCACCAATAAAAATAGAACAATTTAATTTATAAATAGATAATTATAATAGCAAAGCTATTGGAATTCTGTTGAATAATCAAATAAATTATTTGCAATTAAATTTGAATCATTTGACCATATATATATATATATATATATGTATATAAAAAATTAAAAACCACCGTTAACCATATGAAACTGAACAAAAATTAAAAAAGAAAGAAAATGTACTTGAAAAGAAAAAAATACAAATATTTTTAAAACACTAATATAGACATTATATGTAAAATAATATATACAAAATAAGCGTTTTTAACTTAATATTGACAACTATTATTAATAAAACTAAAATGAAACAAAAAATGTAAGTCTTGAAACGCACACCATTATTCAATGTGTTGACGTAATTTCCACTGAAAAAGGAAGACAGGGCGGGACATATCGAACAGCCCCTGCCCTTTTTTAAATAGCCAATAGCGTACCTATCCCCTATATAGTGCACTGTCTGATCGTTCCCTATCCCCTATATAGTGCACTGTCTGAATCATTCCCTATCCCCTATATAGTGCACTGTCTGATCGTTCCCTATCCCCTATATAGTGCACTGTCTGAATCATTCCCTATCCCCTATATAGTGCACTGTCTGATCGTTCCCTATCCCCTATATAGTGCACTGTCTGAATCATTACCTATCCCCTATATAGTGCACTGTCTGAATCATTCCCTATCCCCTATATAGTGCACTGTCTATTAGTTCCCTATCCCCTATATAGTGCACTGTCTGAATCATTCCCTATCCCCTATATAGTGCACTGTCTGATCGTTCCCTATCCCCTATATAGTGCACTGTCTGAATCATTCCCTATCCCCTATATAGTGCACTGTCTGAATCATTCCCTATCCCCTATATAGTGCACTGTCTGAATCATTCCCTATCCCCTATATAGTGCACTGTCTGAATCATTCCCTATCCCCTATATAGTGCACTGTCTGAATCATTCCCTATCCCCTATATAGTGCGCTGTCTGATCGTTCCCTATCCCCTATATAGTGCAGTCTGAATCGTTCCCTATCCCGTATATAGTGCGTTGTCTGATCGTTCCCTATCCCCTATATAGTGCACTGTCTGAATCATTCCCTATCCCCTATATAGTGCACTGTCTGAATCATTCCCTATCCCCTATATAGTGCACTGTCTGATCGTTCCCTATCCCCTGTATAGTGCACTGTCTGAATCATTCTCTATCCCCTATATAGTGCACTGTCTGATCGTTCCCTATCCCTTATATAGTGCGCTGTCTGATAGTTCCCTATCCCCTATATAGTGCACTGTCTGAATCATTCCCTATCCCCTATATAGAACACTGTCTGATAGTTCCCTATCCCCTATATAGTGCACTGTCTGATCGTTCCCTATCCCTTATATAGTGCGCTGTCTGATAGTTCCCTATCCCCTATATAGTGCACTGTCTGAATCATTCCCTATCCCCTATATAGTGCACTGTCTGATCGTTCCCTATCCCCTGTATAGTGCACTGTCTGAATCATTCTCTATCCCCTATATAGTGCACTGTCTGATCATTCCCTATCCCCTATATAGTGCACTGTCTGATCATTCCCTATCCCCTATATAGTGCACTGTCTGAATCATTCCCTATCCCCTATATAGTGCACTGTCTGATCGTTCCCTATCCCCTGTATAGTGCACTGTCTGAATCATTCTCTATCCCCTATATAGTGCACTGTCTGAATCATTCCCTATCCCCTATATAGTGCACTGTCTGATAGTTCCCTATCCCCTATATAGTGCACTGTCTGAATCATTCCCTATCCCCTATATAGTGCACTGTCTGATCGTTCCCTATCCCTTATATAGTGCGCTGTCTGATAGTTCCCTATCCCCTATATAGTGCACTGTCTGAATCATTCCCTATCCCCTATATAGTGCACTGTCTATTAGTTCCCTATCCCCTATATAGTGCACTGTCTGAATCGTAACCTTATACACTGATATATATACACACTATTTGTCTTGGTGCAAGAAACACTGACGTCTGCAGCTCACTTGGGAACAGCGCTGGTGTTTCTGTCAGATGAAGCTAACATTCTCTGCTCTGGTCTGTGTCTTACTTTTTATAGGCCGGGGCGACCCAGTAAGGGTTCTCTGCGGCTTCTTTGGCGTGACGCAGGATGGCCTCTCGTGGGTTGCTGTCATCGGTTTTGTCCAGGGCGATGTTTTTCACGATGAAGGAGGACAGCGTGCCGCCGTGGGCAGCCACACGACCACCCCGACCTGCTCAAGGACAAAAGCAAAGATCAGAGCCGAACAAATACACACACAAATCCACCATTCAGCTACAGAAAACACATGTGAATGTTAAAGATGAGCTATTATGCCCTTGTGTTGATGTTGTTTTTGCTCTACTAGAGCAGGTTTTCCTGCTTGAATGTTGATTATTTCCCCATATTCTTCATTGTTGCAGCTCCTCTCTTCCCAGTCTGTCAGTAACGCTCTGTTTAGTTCCTGTCTCTATGAAGCCCCTCCTTCTGAAAACCACACTGTGCTCTGATTGGTCGGCTAGAGCAGTGTGTTGTGATTGGTGTTTGGGAAATGTCCCGCCCCTTACCATAACCGGCAGTTTCAACACACTACTAACTAACTCAACCAGACCCCGCCCCTTTATTCTGCGTATGAGTTATTTAAATGAGGAATATTGTGACGTGTTGGTTCCCGTAAGAAAACTCAAGACTACAATGGAGGCGTTTCAGGGAGTTCAGAAACACTGACACTGATATAGAGAAGAACTCCCACTGGAGCAACATTACACACTAAAGACAGACGAACATGGAAAAAAGCAGAATAGGAGCCTTAAAGCAAAACATCCTCCTCCATGCAGGGAAAGTGTATTTACGTTGTGATTAAACATGAGACGGGGTGCTGAGACGGGGCGGCTCAACTGATCGGAGAGTTTCTGTGATATCCTGCTCTGCAGAATGGGACCGAAGGAGCCCAGACGGCCACAGCTGATCCTCTGCCAAGACTTTAATGTAATCTAGAGGAGTGTTTACTCAAGCAGTGTCTCAAAGCCCTGCCGAAGCCTGCCATGGTGGAACATCTTGGCATTGACACTCAGACTCACTCCGGCAGCTTGTTGGACGACTAAAAACTGCCAAATGTATGTGCCGCTTATTTGGACACATTGCAAAATTGGGCTTAGTAATATAAAGTTGAAAAGTTACATTTCTGAGCAAATGATCCATGAAAGCATGAGCTAAACCTCAGGAGACTCTATATGTCCACCTCAGGATGAATTATAATATTATAAGAGCCATTTCATTTAGTTGATTTTTGTTTATTATTCGTTTAAAGTTGGTAAACACTGATACTGAAAATTGGGATGTAGCAATAAAGTTTAAAACTTGATTTGGGTAATTGTGTCTTTTTCTACCAACAGAAATATATATTATATACACACACACACACACATACATATATATATATATATATATACACACATACATACATATACATATACACACACACACATATACATATATACATATATATACACATACACACACACACACACACACACTTAAATATAATTAAATATTTTATATATTATTTATTACATTAAAAAATAGTAGTTTACTAGTTTAATACTAGTTTAACCCTAATTTTGGTTTGTAGTTATTGATTAATATAATATAATAATATATTAAATATAATTAATATAATAAAATATAATAAAAATGCATAATATAATGTACAGTGGGGAGAACAAGTATTTGATACACTGCCGATTTTGCAGGTTTGCCCACTTACAAAGCATGTAGAAGTCTGTAATTTTTATCATAGGTACTCTTCAACTGTGAGAGACGGAATCTAAAATCAAAAATCCAGAAAATCACATTGTATGATTTTTAAATAATTAATTTGCATTTTATTGCATGACATAAGTATTTGATCACCTACCAACCAGTAAGAATTCCGGCTCTCACAGACCTGTTAGTTTTTCTTTAAGAAGCCCTCCTGTTCTCCACTCATTACCTGTATTAACTGCACCTGTTTGAACTCGTTACCTGTATAAAAGACACCTGTCCACACACTCAATCAAACAGACTCCAACCTCTCCACAATGGCCAAGACCAGAGAGCTGTGTAAGGACATCAGGGATAAAATTGTAGACCTGCACAAGGCTGGGATGGGCTACAGGACAATAGGCAAGCAGCTTGGTGAGAAGGCAACAACTGTTGGTGCAATTATTAGAAATGGAAGAAGTTCAAGATGACGGTCAATCTCCCTCGGTCTGGGGCACCATGCAAGATCTCACCTCGTGGGGCATCAATGATCATGAGGAAGGTGAGGTATCAGCCCAGAACTACACGGCAGGACCTGGTCAATGACCTGAAGAGAGCTGGGACCACAGTCTCAAAGAAAACCATTAATAACACACTACACCGTCATGGATTAAAATCCTGCAGCGCACGCAAGGTCCCCCTGCTCAAGCCAGCGCATGTCCAGGCCCGTCTGAAGTTTGCCAATGACCATCTGGATGATCCAGAGGAGGAATGGGAGAAGGTCATGTGGTCTGATGAGACAAAAATAGAGCTTTTTTTTAAAGTCTAAACTCCACTCGCCGTGTTTGGAGGAAGGAGAAGGATGAGTACAACCCCAAGAACACCATCCCAACCGTGAAGCATGGAGGTGGAAACATCATTCTTTGGGGATGCTTTTCTGCAAAGGGGACAGGACGACTGCACCGTATTGAGGGGAGGATGGATAGGGCCATGTATCGCGAGATCTTGGCCAACAACCTCCTTCCCTCAGTAAGAGCATTGAAGATGGGTCGTGGCTGGGTCTTCCAGCATGACAACGACCCGAAACACACAGCCAGGGCAACTAAGGAGTGGATCCGTAAGAAGCATCTCAAGGTCCTGGAGTGGCCTAGCCAGTCTCCAGACCTGAACCCAATAGAAAATCTTTGGAGGAAGCTGAAAGTCCGTATTGCCCAGCGACAGCCCCGAAACCTGAAGGATCTGGAGAAGGTCTGTATGGAGGAGTGGGCCAAAATCCCTGCTGCAGTGTGTGCAAACCTGGTCAAGAACTACAGGAAACGTATGATCTCTGTAATTGCAAACAAAGGTTTCTGTACCAAATATTAAGTTCTGCTTTTCTGATGTATCAAATACTTATGTCATGCAATAAAATGCTAATTAATTATTTAAAAATCATACAATGTGATTTTCTGGATTTTTGTTTTAGATTCCGTCTCTCACAGTTGAAGAGTACCTATGATAAAAATTACAGACCTCTACATGCTTTGTAAGTGGGCAAACCTGCAAAATCAGCAGTGTATCAAATACTTGTTCTCCCCACTGTAATTAATATAATAAAATACAATAAAATAAAAAAAATAAAAATAATAAAATAAATAAAAATAATTTATATTACAATATAATACATAAAATGTAATTAATATAATAAAATATAATACAAAATATACAATTAATATAATATTATATAAAAATATAATATAAAATACTAAAATAAATTTAAAAAAAATATAATATAATATAATATAATATAACTTTCATTAGATTAAAAAATATAACAAATAAAGGAAAATATTTTTGATCATTTATCTTCCTGTCATTCCTGCATGATTTAAACAATGTCACTTCCTGGATGTCACAATTTTAAGGAATGTTTATTTTTTTTAATAGCGACCATTTTGCACGGAAAATATGGGACATAATTAAGAATTTTGTTTAAATGAACTGATTGTCAGAACACGTTTATATCTAACGCATGCAGTAGTTCTCAGTCTAAAGAATGAGGGATTTGTGTGTTTAATGCTTTACAAACGAGAGTCTGAGCTTCAGGAGGTTTTCCTCACCTGGACCAGAGACGGGCGGCTCGGGTTTGTGGGATTTGAGAGGGTCCAGTCGGTCCTTCTCCAGCTGCTTCCTGGTGCTGCGCTGACGAGCCTCGCGGAACATGGGCAGAGCGTGAGCTGCGAGAAACACACAGGAATCACATGACATGAACAACACCAGCTACAGCACACAAACCTCAGGAAATACTACGCTCTCCAGACGTGCCATAGCAACACTATGATTTATTTACTTTTGATTAAGTCGCCCACATTTCACAGTTTGCCAAACACAACCAAAATAAATAGCTGGATGTGTGTGTGTGCGTGATGGTCATGTGTGTGTGTTTTACTCCAGGGTCACAGGGAGACGTAGGAAAGATGGAGCGATTTTCCATTCAGGACTGAGCTGATTCCACCCACGCACACGCTACATTAAGCAAAAAGGTTACCGGTGACACATGTCCGTTTTTTTCCTCAATGGCCCATCATCCTGTTTCACGTCACCTCAAATTTTCCATCGCTATTTCCTGAGCAATACGGCACTGTTATGGTGTGCGACTTTTGAAGGGTCTTTAAGTTCACGGGTCGTGATCACGCGCTGGCGTGACTGACGCTCTCGTGGCACACGCGTGGCTGCACGAGTGTCGCGCGCTAATGGCATCGTGCCCCTCGGGTGAGCCTCGACGCGGGGCAATCCGATGGAAAGCACTCACTCCGTGCAAACACACACACACAGCCTGGTTAATGGGTCTGTGGCAGGTCTGAATGTAGGATGGCACCTATCAGGGCAGGACGGGGCAATATTATCATCTGCCGCTAATGCTTGTGTGTCTGTGTACATACAGCAGCGTCCAAACATCTAACAGCAATGGTTTAATAGTAAATCTATCATTACTAATTACATAAGCTGAATGTTTTTTGCTTTACTAACAGCTGTACAATAATAATAATACATTTTATTTATATATATATATATATATATATATATATATATATACACACACACACACACACACTATATTGCCAAAAATATTGGGACGCCCCTCCAAACCATTGAGTTCAGGTGTTCAATCACTTCATGGCCACAGGTGTATAAATCAAGCACTAGGCATGCAGACGCTTCTACAAACATTTGTGAAAGAATGGGTCGCTCTCAGGAGCTCAGTGAACTCAAGCGTGGTACCGTGATAGGTTGCCACCTGTGCAATAAGTCCATTCCTGAAATTTCCTCACTACTAAATATTCCACGCTCAACTGTTAGTGGGATTATAACAAAGTGGAAGCAATTGGGAACAACAGCAACTCAGCCACGAAGTGGTAGGCCACGTAAAATCACAGAGCGGGGTCAGCGCATGCTGAGGGTCACAGTGCGCAGAAGTCACCAACTTTCTGCAGAGTCAATAGCTACAGACCTCCAAACTTCATGTGGCCTTCAGATTAGCTCAAGAACAGTGCGTAGAGAGCTTCATGGAATGGGTTTCCATGGCCGAGCAGCTCATCCAAGCCTTACATCATCAAGAGCAATGCAAAGCGTGGGATGCAGTGGGGTAAAGCACGCCGCCACTGGACTCTAGAGCAGTGAGACGTGTTCTCTGGAGTGACCAATCACGCTTCTCTGTCTGGCAATCCCATGGATGAGTCTGTGTTTGGCGGTTGCCAGGAGAACGGTACTTGCCTGACTGCATTGTGCCAAGTGTAAAGTTTGGTGGAGGGGGGATTATGGTGTGGGGTTGTTTTTCAGGGGTTGGGCTTGGCCCCTTAGTTCCAGTGAAAGGAACTCTTAATGCTTCAGCATACCAAGACATTTTGGACAATTTCATGCTCCCAACTTTGTGGGAACAGCTTGGGGATGGCCCCTTCCTGTCCCAACATGACTGCGCACCAGTGCACAAAGCAAGGTCCATAAAGACATGGATGAGCGAGTTTGGTGTGGAGGAACTTGACTGGCCTGCACAGAGTCCTGACCTCAACCCGATAGAACACCTTTGGGATGAATTAGAGCGGAGACTGCGAGCCAGGCCTTCTCGTCCAACATCAGTGCCTGACCTCACAAATGCGCTTCTAGAAGAATGGTCAAAAATTCCCATAAACACACTCCTAAACCTTGTGGAAAGCCTTCCCAGAAGAGTTGAAACTGTTAGAGCTGCAAAGGGTGGGCCAACTCCATATTAAACCCTACGGATTAAGAATGGGATGTCATTAAAGTTCATGTGCATGTAAAGACAGGCGTCCCAAAACTTTTGGCAATATAGTGTATATATATGAAATTGCTATTTGTGAATAAAAAATACATTAAAAAACAATTATATTGTTTATTATTATATATTTTAATTATTTTAAAATATAACCACTCACAGTTTTTGTCAATACAAAAGTTTATATATAAATATTCTAGTTATGTCAAGCTCTAAATTATATTAGATAAAAATTGCTATTTGTGAGTAAAAATAATTTAATAATACAATTGTATACAATTACAATGTAATAATACAATTTATTTATTATTATATAAATTATTTTTTATATATTACCACTCATATTCTAGTTATGTCTAAGCTCTAAATTTATATGTATATATAAAAAATATTTAAAAAAAAATAATAATAATATATTACATTTGAATAATAATAATAATAATAATAATAATAGTATAAAAATATAATACACATAAAATGAAAAATAATTATATGTTGGCAATAATTAAATATTAATAATAATTATTATTATATTATAATGAAGCCCCATAACAGTAATAGTCCATATAAGATGTGCACTAAAACGTAATACTAAATTTGTCATTACTAATTATATCAGCCAAATGATTGGTGTGTTATTAATAGCAGTAAATATATGCAAAATATTATACATATAATAAATAATAAAAATAAAAATGATAATATTTATAATATCTAGATATTTTTGCAATAATTAAATAATAATTATTTTTATTATACTTATTAGGCTGGAGCTACACGATCAAAACCACATTCTGATATGAAACATTTCTGATTATTATTAATGTTGAACTGCTTCATATTTTTTGTGGAAACCGTCATAGATTTTATTTTTCAGGATTCTTTGATGAATAGAGAACAGCATTTATTTGAAAAGGAAATCTTTCATAACTTTAACATTAAAATAAATGTCTTTACTGTCACTTTTGATCAGTTTAATGCATCCTTGCTGAATAAAAAGGTATGATCAGTAGTGTATATCTGATTAGTCACATACTGTATATACAGTGCTGAAAAACTTTCTCAAAATCCTAAAACTTCCTATTTCAACTGTTACCTTTTTTGCACATATTGACAGTAGAGGACAGGAAGTGAAGTGGAGATGAGTGTTAACTGCTGAGCCACAGCTCTGACACGTATATGACCATATATGCATTAATTTATTTGAGCACATTTACATTATGATCTCGTCATATACTCACGTGTGATGATGTAGTCTTGTGTCAGCGTCTCGGCGTGTTTCTCCTTCCTCTTGCTCTTTACCACACACAACATGGCACCTCTGAAGAACACAGAAAACAGGATATTAGCTTCTGAAACAGCCTAAACACACGGCTTCAAATAAAAGAACATAAGCTTTAGATTTGAATTCATTCCCTCAGTTATTTTATTTAAGAACCAGAAATCTCACTGTATTGAAAATCACTGCTGTATTGAAAAAAATGCATGGAAATACCACAAAATAAATAAATAAAGTTATATAATTATATAGAATTCTCAGAGTCTTGGAAAACCTGGATGTATGAAGGAATTTTAAAAGTTTGATTTCTTGACCTGGAAATGTCATAAATGAAATGAAATAAACTGGAAATGAATAAACATCTTAAAACATCATGGAAAGCTCTATAATAAATATAAATATTCTAGTTATATCAAGCTCTAAAATGTTAAAATTGCTACTTGTGAGTAAAAATCATTAATAAATAATGTAATTACAGAATTTATTTATTATTATATAAATTATTTTAATATATTACCACTCTAAATTTTTGTAAATAAAGTTTAAATATAAATATTCTAGTTATGTCAAGCTATTAAATCAGGCTGAAATTGCTATTCGTTAATAAAAAAATATTAAAAAACAATTATATTTATTTATAGAATTATAGAATTCATTTATTATTACATAAATTATTTTCATTATTTTAATATATAACCACCTATAGTTTTTGTCAATACAAAAGTATACATATAAATATTCTAGTTATGTCAAGCTCTAAAATATATCAGATAAAAATTGCTATTTGCTATAAATAAAATTTTTAAAAAAAAATTTAAAAAATAGAATGTATTTATTATTATATAAATTATTTTTTATACATTACCATTCATATTCTAGTTATGTCAATCTCTAAATTATTAAATCAGGCTGAAATTGCCATTTGTGAATAAAAAATTATGTAAAAAAAAATTATAAACTACTGGAAAATTTAATAATAGAATTGATTTATTATTTTATAAATTATTTTTTTATATATTACCATTCATATTCTAGTTATGTCAAGCTCTAAAATATCTGCTATTTGTGAGTAAAAATATTTATTTTTAAAAAAATCCTGAACTACTGGAAAATTTATTTATAGAATTTATTATTATATAAATAATTTTTTATATATACCCATTTTTTTTTTTAAATAAAAAGTTTAAATATAAATATTCTAGTTATGTCAAGCTCTAAATTATTAAATCAGTCTGAAATTGCTATTTGTGAATAAAATGAACTACTGGAAATTTAATTATATAATTTATTTATATCTTATAAAAAGATATATATTACATAAAAAGGTTTGAAAACAAAAGCGCTTTGTTTCTAATTTTGTCTTGGACAATTTGCCTTGTGTTTGACAACAGGACGTGACTTTGTTCTACGCGTGCAGACGATTGATTTTGACCACACTAATGGAGTCATGAACGAGACTCAATAAGTCATTTCGTTGAGTTTCCACGCTTTAATCAGTCGGTTCAATCAGTCCCAATCTGGCTGGAATCGTTACTGGACAAACACGGGCGGAAAAAAGGGAAAAGTGTGAAGTGTGACGGAGACGAGCACCCAAACCAACCGCACCTCTGACTCTTGACTGGGTCGTAGTAGACCTTCGCCAGACCGTTCCCCATTCCAACCATGATCTGATTCAGCTTGGGATGCCAAAGACAGCGGACAACGCTCTGAAATAACACCAGATGAGAGAACGAGAGTGAGAATTCATTATTTGAACAGGAAGCGAACATAAACCGATGGCAGTGTGAGGGTGACGTCTGATATCTCTCGCCGTCCAGCTCATCTCCAGTTGACTATATTTGGCGGTCGGGAAGAGGCCTGGATCTCAAAGACGGCCTGTGACAAATGGGCCGCTGCCAGGGGCATGTGTGAGGATTTGTGGGCATGTTTGTGTGTGTGAGACGGAGGAACAGACTCATGAATACCTGGAATCACATGCTGGGGAAACGTCTTCATGCAGCACATTTCTATACAATGAGTTCATTAGTGACCATTAAAGTTGTAAAAACACCAAAAAAGCCTATTACGATCTTACCTGTGACAGGAGAAAATCCAACCAAAAACAAATACATAAATATAGCAGATTAATGCAATTAAAATTAATTAATTAAAATAAAATTATAATATTTTCCATAAGGAAATAATAATAATACATATAGCTGCAAGCAGCAATTATCGGGGCCAAGCACAACAGAAGCAAACAAGGTATTCATGAGTAGACATTTAGAGACAATTTTAAGCACAAAGGTTGAAAACCCATAAATACAGAGCCAATTTAATGTTTTGTTTAATTATAGTGCCACCAAGTGGCGCAGTCCCACCACTACATACATAAGCGTGTCAATTTGATTGCATTTTTTTGCCACTTACTATCAAAATTTTGACATTTGGTAATTTATATTTAGTCAACCCGTTATGATTCCGATTTTCCTACAGTGGTTTCGCCTCGATCGGACTAATGGTTTCAAAGATATTTGCGAAAGTTATTTAAGAGCTAAATTGCAACGTTGAACTAACCATAAGGCGAAACCTAGCATGTTTGGTATCGTTGGACTAGACAAGGATTCAGCAATCTAAGGAGATGACTTGCGTGAAAATAAGTCAACCACAAACAAAGTTATAACCATGTAAATTATTTTTTCACCACTAGGTGGCGCTGGTCCGAAACTTCTCAGGCTCTTTCAGGGCATCGTGCCGATGACCCATACAGAGTTTCGTAACGATATGCTAATGTGTTCATATAATACAGCATTTTTACTACAAAATTTAAAATGGCTGACGCCCAAAATGGCCGATATGGAAAAATTGGATATCATTCGACTCAGCATGCTCAAACGCTTTGATGAATCGACTTGAATTTCTTAACTTTTGTTGGCATTGTCTGAAGATTATCTGGTTCAATGTACGTGCAAATCGGATAAACCGTCTAGGAGGAGTTCGAAAAAGTAGTTTTTTTGGCGGGAAAATTTGGCGGGAAAATGTCACTACTGAAAATGGGTTCAATCAAATCATCTTAAGCCACGGAATTGTGTTTCTAGCCCTTATGGTTCAAAAGTTATTAGCACAAGCGTACATGAAACTTTTTTTGCCATAGACTCGAGAGCGGAAGAAGAAGAAACGGAAGCAGAATAAGAAGAACGCCAACGGATACAATAGGTGCATACACACCTTCGGTGCTTGGCCCCTAATAATAATAATAATATATTTTATGTAAAATATTATATAAAATAAATAAATAAAGTTTAAATGTTATGCTCTCAAATCTCATTTGCATCCTAATTGAAAACTATAGAGGAAAAATGTCAGTGAATAACGACTTAAAACTGGGTCTGTTCCTCACACAAAGCATCATATGAATTCTGTGAATTTGTTGAGAATCTGTTATTTATAAAGCACATCTAAAAACAACAGATGTTGGCCAAAGTGCTGTACAACGTTAAAGCAAATAATATTAAAACTAGGACACAACACATAATCACACGCAATGTGCAAAGTAACCCACTGCACCTACTTATGACTATATACAGTAAGTTTTAAGAAGGGATTTAAAATCATCATATGATGATGCAGATTTAATGTAAAGTGGCAGATTATCCCAGAGCTGTGGAGCCACTGAAAAGGCACAATCTCCTTTCAGTTTAAAGCGTGCAAAACCGTGAATGAAAGGAGATCATAAATATATGAAGGAGCCAAACCGTGGAGGCCTTTATAAACAAACAATAATGCTTTAAACTGGATACGATACTTGACTGAAGAGAGATCAGCACTGGCATAATCTGTTCCCTTTTCTTTGTTCCAGTCAAAAGTCTAGCGGCAGCACTTTAGAGGAGCTGGAGACGTGACAGTAAAGACTGTGAGACACCCAAGTACAATACATTACAATAATCCAGTCTGGACGAGATGACAGCATGTATTACAGACTCCAGATCTTTGGATAATAAGAATGACTTCATTTTGGCTATATTCTTAAGTTGATAGAAGCAACTTCTGACCACAGCATTGATTTCCAACACCTACATTTCCAGCATGTGTATGAAGGTTACCAGATAAAGGTCCTAATTTACTGACAACCATCTCTGTGGAAGAAGAGGGGCCAAAACTAAGATGTCTGTCTTTGCGTTGTTTAACTGAAGGAAATTGGCTGACATCCAATGGCTGACGTCCCTCAAACAATCAAATAAACACTGTAAACTAGAAACATGCTTTGGATGTAAGGGAAAGTAACACTGAGTGTCATCTGCACAACAGTGGTTATGAAATATTATATTTCCTAAAGATGGCACACAAAGGGAGCATGTGTAATGAAAATAAAACTGGACCCAGCATTAAGCCCTGTGGAACCCCATACAAAACTGATGCATGAGATGAAGAATAATTGCCAATCTCCACAGAAAAGGTCCTATCTTTTGAATATGAAGTGAACCAATTTATAACAACAATATAGTGCACATGGAAGTCATACGGACTACTTCTATGGTCTTTACATGGTGTTTTTGTCCTTTTTGGAGCTTGACAGATGTGATCGCTGTCATACAAGCATGCGGTACTGAAAAGAAATGCATGAAAATACCACAAACAAATAAATAAATAAAAGGTAAAACTACATTAAAATAAAAATTAAGGTAAAACAAAACAGATCTGAAATAAAACGAGTAAATAATGAAGCTGTACAGGGATGGATGGATGGATGGATGGATGGATATGATGAGATGGGTGTATGGATAGGATGGATGGATGGATGGATGGATGGATGTAAGGATGGAGGGATGGATGTAGGGATGTAGGGATGGATGGATTTGATGAGATGGGTGTATGGATAGGATGGATGGATGGATGAAAGGATGGAGGGAGGGATGGATGGATGGATGGATTTGATGAGATGGGTGTATGGATAGGATGGATGGATGGATGAAAGGATGGAGGGAGGGATGGATGGATGGATGGAGGGATGGATATGATGAGATGGGTGTATGGATAGGATGGATGGATGGATGGATGGATGGAGGGATGGATGTAGGGATGGATGGATATGATGAGATGGGTGTATGGATGGATGGATATGATGAGATGGGTGTATGGATGGATGGATATGATGAGATGGGTGTATGATAGGATGGATGGATGGATGGATGGATGGAAGGGATGGATGGATGGAGGGATGGATGGATGGGATGGATGAGATGGATATGATGAGATGGGTGTATGGATAGGATGGATGGATGGATGGATGGAGGGATGGATGTAGGGATGGATGGATATGATGAGATGGGTGTATGATAGGATGGATGGATGGATGGATGGATGGATGGAAGGGATGGATGGATGGGATGGATGAGATGGATATGATGGGTAGATGGATGGATGGGTGGATGGATGGGAGGGATTGGATGGATGGTAGGGATGGGATAGGATGGGGATGATGGATGGATGGGATGGAAGAGTGATGGAGGGATGGATGGGATGGATGGATGGATGGATGGATGGAGGGATGGGATGGATGGATGGATGGATGGATGGATGGATGATGGGATGGATGATGGGATGGATGGAGGTATGGGATGGATGGATGATGGGATGGATGGACAGATGGGAGGGATAGGATAGGATAGGATGGGATGGATGGATAGATGGATAGATGGGAGGGATAGGATGGGATGGATGGGATAGGATAGGGATGGATGGATGGATGGATAGATAGATAGATAAATAGATAGACAGATGATCTCTTGATATGAGTTAACAGCACAGGAGGAGCATTATAAACCCCTCACACTTTGTCCCAGACCGTCCTCTATCTGAACAGATCCTGCAGTCGATGCGGTTCATTCCCTGTGCAGATCAGGACCTGCGGAGGCATTTGGGTGAAATCTGCTTAACCTCCAGCTGTTCAGCTCCAACCCCGCGCCGGCCGGCCTTCCTTTCTGCCTGCGGTTAAGCCTGCCTGACCTAGAATACGGCTTTAGCCCCTCCCCTGTCCCGTAGCAGGGGTCTCCACGGCCCTTACTGACTTAACGGGATGTACAGGGTTAATCCGTCTCCGTGGGCACGTGGCCAAGTAATTGATTATTTAGAAAAGATCTGGAAGATTTGCCACAGATCTGAAACGTGCTTCCAGCGGAGCCTTTTTTTGGCGTAATCTGCGGATATCGTGTGTGGACGGCTTTTGATCGTGCACATCTGTATATCTGCGGATCACGGTGTACAGTAGTTTATGCCGTCCACAGGTATGTTCATCAACATATCATGCCACACAGAGACCCTGGATAAGGAAAGCAAACAATCAGGAAAAGCAGCACATGGGAATTCAGAGAACGGCTAAATATAGCGATATATATATATCGGCCCAAACATGCATCAACGGCTCCCACTGCTGTCCCGCTTGCCTCCAGAGTCCATCATGTGCCAGTGAAACAAACACTAATAATGCAAAGTATTGACATGCAGCTCAAATGTTTCTTCTAGCATGAAGAGGAATGATAATAACGGCAATGTGAGTGAATCAGGTCTTTCTTCAGCACATTTACTGCGGTTATGGCAAAGACTGAAGCAGCATTTCAGAAACTTATTCAATCTTCCATCTTTTCTAAACAAAACAAGCTGTTTACAGGACAGGATGAGCCAAAGTGGAACAAATATGGACGACATGTACCCAGAAAACATTAGGATGCTTTCATGTCACATAAAAATATCAATAATAAATTACATATAGATATATAATAAATAAAATACAAATTATTTTCTTTGCTTAATAATGATAATATTAGTACATTACATATAATATAAAATAAATAAAATAATTTAATAATAATAATAAAGTAGATATAATACATAATATACATAAAATACAAAAAATACAAAAAACCTAATACAATAATTTAAAATAATGAATTAATACTAATACTACTACTAATAAATTAAATATATAATATATAATATGCATAAAATAAATAATTAAAATAAAAATTCTAATATATTAATTTGCAAAAATTAAATTATAATTACATGCATAAAATATATAATGTATATTACATATAATAAATAATTGAAAAAATTATAACATTAATTTGCAATAATAATAATAATAATATGCTATATATAAAATAAATATAATATACTACTACTACTACTACTACTAATAATAATAAAATACATACACAATAATAATAATAATAAAATAAATTATAGCATATTACTTTGCAATAAAGAAATAATATTATTAAAATAATAATAAATTACATTTAATTTATTAAATAAGTTAATATGCAAATGTGCAATATTATTAATATTAATAATAATAATAATAATAATAATAATAATAAATTAAATATAAAATACATAATATAATTGAAAAATCAAATATATTAATTTGCAATAACGAAATTATTATAAATTACAAGTATAAAATATATATTAAATAAATGTAATGATAATAATGGTAATGTGATGAATAAAATACATAATGTATATTATATACACAAATAATTAAAATAAAATTATAACATTAATTTGCAATTAATAATATACACTATATATAAAATAAATACTACTACTAATAAATTAAGATATAAAGTGCATGTAATAATAATAATGATGAATTATTAGTGAATCAGGTCTTTCTTCAGCACATTTACTGCGGTTATGGCAAAGACTGAAGCAGCATTTCACCAACTTATTTAATCTTCCATCTTTTCTAAACAAAACAAGCTGTTTACAGGACAGGATGAGCTCGTGGCAGGAGACACACCAATGCTTTCGTTATGCTGGAGTGAAAGGGGTTTTCCGACTCGGGAGAAGATATGCAATGAAACAGGGTTTGAAGTCAGAAATACACCTGCGGAGGCGTTAAAACCGGCTAAAACTCCTGGAATCTGCCCTAACATTAACATTAACATTAACCTGTGTCGAGCTTTAAAGCTTATAGAGACTTTCTGTGCCCGTCCAAAAGCCTGTAAAAACGGTCCCACTCTGAGATACGGTCCCACTCTTAAATAAACACTACATCACTTCAATCTGAGCAGCGCTGGTTCTGTTTTAGCTTTCGGGCATCGAGCCGCATTCCAAACGTCCCACGCAGACGGACCAGAGCGCTTCCTGCAGGACGCAGATGTCTCACCTGGTTTTTGCACCTTGTGAAAAAGTCAGCGAAGCCGAGAACCACCCCTGGAGTATTTACTCTTTCCAGCCTGGAACGGCGTCCAGAGCGCGACCCCGCAGCGGGGTTACGTCCAGTGTTTACACTCGCATGATTGGTGGCTCTTCCTGTCACAGGACCACTTCATAAAGACAGCACTTAAATTCTTCAGTCGTCTTGCGGAGAGACGCGCTGGATAAACACCATAAATAGCTCGCTCGTCAGGTCAGCTATAAATAACTCTAGTCCTCTGGACGGTCCAAAGGTATTTACACCCAACGAGAGCCGTCGTCGCCCACTGCTGCCAATGTCATTCTACTGGAGGCGGACACCAATGATGGGGATTTTAGAGAGTTTGGCAGAATAAATCAGCGTTTGTTGTCCTCGTATGGAAAAGAATAGCTTGCACATACTGCCTAATGTCTCACAGAAGAAGAAAAAAAATATGATTATTTATATGATAAATAACAACGAATAATATGGCAAAAAGGTGAGTAAATGATGGCACTTTTCATACCTACAAAAATAATAATAATATATATATACACACACACACACCGATCAGGCATAACATTATGACCACTGACAGGTGAAGTGAATAACACTGATTATCTCTTCATCACGGCACCTGTTAGTGGGTGGGATATATTAGGCAGCAAGGTAACATTTTATCCTCAAAGTTGATGTGTTAGAAGCAGGAAAAATGGGCAAGCGTAAGGATTTGAGCGAGTTTGACAAGGGCCAAATTGTGATGTTAGACGACTGGGTCAGAGCATCTCCAAAACTGCAGCTCTTGTGGGGTTTTCCCGGTCTGCAGTGGTCAGTATCTATCAAAAGTGCTCCAAGGAAGGAACAGTGGTGAACCGGCGACAGGGTCATGGGCGGCCAAGGCTCATTGATGCACGTGGGGAGCGAAGGCTGGCCAGTGTGGTCCGATCAAACAGACGAGCTACTGGAGCTCAAATTGCTCAAGAACGTAATGATGGTTCTGATAGAAAGGTGTCAGAATACACAGTGCATCACAGTTTGTTGCGTATGGGGCTGCATAGCCGCAGACCAGTCAGGGCGCCCATGCTGAGCCCTGTCCACCGCCGAAAGCACCAACAGTGGCACGTGAGCATCAGAACTGGACCACGGAGCAATGGAAGAAGGTGGCCTGGTCTGATGAATCACGTTTTCTTTTACATCACGTGGATGGCCGGGTGCGTGGCTTACCTGGGGAACACATGGCACCAGGATGCACTATGGGAAGAAGGCAAGCCGGCGGAGGCAGTGTGATGCTTTGGGCAATGTTCTGCTGGGAAACCTTGGGTCCTGCCATCCATGTGGATGTTACTTTGACACGTACCACCTACCTAAGCATTGTTGCAGACCATGTACACCCTTTCATGGAAACGGTATTCCCTGGTGGCTGTGGCTCTTTCAGCAGGATAATGCGCCTGCCACAAAGCAAAAATGGTTCAGGAATGGTTTGAGGAGCACAACAACGAGTTTGAGGTGTTGACTTGGCCTCCAAATTCCCCAGATCTCAATCCAATCGAGCATCTGTGGGATGTGCTGAACAAACAAGTCCAATCCATGGAGGCCCCACCTCACAACTTACAGGACTTAAAGGATCTGCTGCTAACATCTTGGTGCCAGATACCACAGCACACCTTTAGGGGTCTAGTGGAGTCCATGCCTCGACAGGTCAGGGCTGTTTCGGCAGCAAAAAGGGGACCATCACAATATTAGGTCATAATGTTATGCCTGATCAATGTATATATTATAACATTAAAATATATTAATTTGAAAATAAAATCAATGTGCAATGCAATAATGAAATAATAATAATGACAATAATAATTTATTATATATAAAATGTATATGAAATAAATAAATGAAGTAAATGATAAAATAATTATAATATATGATTTGCAATAATGAAATCCCTTATGTCAGATGATGTTATTGTTCTGTAAAGCCCGATGTGAGACATTTAGCAGTATGTGAGAGAATAGGAATGATGGATGCTGATTATTTGTGCCAAACTCTAAAAACAGATTACATAATAATATCAAAATGCGCAACACGAATTCAACAAACTTCATTTTCATCTTTTAGTCTAGAGTAGCAGAAGCATTAATCAGAAGAAGGGTTTGGAAAATGTCTGTAATGATTACACGCACTATTTAAGATGAATGCCTCTGATTCCGTGAGCTGAGTGAGTGAGACGTCAACATCTGCTTTATGCCATCCTGTCAGCTTTAAGACCTGAAGCAACCTGGGGTGGAGTCCATTAGCCTTACGGTGTTATGACTGCAGACGGAGCGACGCGGAGCGCTGGGACGGAGAAACACACTCAACGGCCGCGGGAGCTTTGAGCCGTCAGTCAGATGAGAGAGCCGTCTCGCCATCCACTCTGACCTCACAAGAGCTTTCACTCGCTTCAGATCAACCTGTCGAGGTCGCCCCGCCGCAGTGTGTCATTCCAGCAAATGGATGGAGGAAGACAACCTTCCCCTTGCTTCCAAAGGGACAGACAGGCGGAAAGTTTCTTTCCTGCCTGCACTTGCACTGGTAATCTGACGACACAATTTATCAAGTAATTCAAGACCGCAGTCTTCCAGACAATTACAGAAAACGGCTTTATTGGGACGTGTCGGTTTCTCTCTGTTCTGGACACTGTGATTAAAATACAAATTATGTTAATTTGTAATAATAATAATAATAATAGTTATTATATATATATTATATTATATATTTTATATTTTCTTTTTTATATTTTATAAAAATTAATTCATATTATATATATATATATATATATAATTATATATATAATATAAAATATACAATTTAAAAAACTAATACAAATTTAAAATACAAAATTAATTAATTAAATGAAAATATAAAAATAAAAGCTAATTCATATATATAAATTAATAACAATGGTATATATAAAATATAAAATAATAATTAAAATAAAAAGTATAATATATCCATCTGCAATAATGAAATAATAATAATAATAAATTATATGTGTATATACAGTCACGTGAAAATGTTAGGACACCCTATTGAATTCCATGGTTTTCTGTATCAGGACATAATAATAAATCATTTAGTGCTTGGCAGGTCTTAAAATTTGGAAAAAAAAACCTCAGATGAACAACAATACATGACATATTACACTGTGTCATTATTTAATTAGCATAATAAATAATGGATGGAAAAACCATGGGTGACAAAGTTAGGACACCCTATCATTCAATTGCCTGTAGATCCACTTTTAGCAGCAATGATTTATCAGTCTCACATCATTCTGGAGGAATTTTGGTCCATTCTTTACAACAGTGCTTCAGTTTGTTGAGGTTTGTGGGCATTTGTTTATGCACAGCTCTTGTCACAGCGTTTCAGTCAGGATGAGGTCTGGACATCGACTGGGCCATTGCAACACCTTCATTCTTTTCTTTTTCAGCCGTTCTGTTGTGGATTTGCTGGTGATCTTTGGATCATTGTCCGGTTGCATGACCCAATTTTAGCCAAGCTTTAGCTGTCGGACGGATGACCTCACATTTGACTCTAGAATACTTTGGTATACAGAGGAGCTCATGGTCGACTCAATGACTGAAGGTGCCCAGGTCTACAAAACAAGCCCAAATCATCACCCCGTTTTCTGTGCATTATGGCCCAACTTTGTTCTCGTCTGACCAAAGGACATTGTTCTAGAAGTCTTATGGTTTATTCAGATGCAACTTGATGCAAACCTAAGTTGTGCTGCCATGTTTTTTTTTTTTAGAGACGAGGCATTCTCCTGGCAACCCTTCCAAAAATGCCACTCGTTTTCTACATGTACTGCCATGAACTTTAACATTTAACATGTTAACTGAGGCCTGTAGAGTCTGAGGTGTAGTTCTTGGGTTGTCTGCAGTTTTTCTGAGCATTACACAGTCTGATCTTGGGGTGAATTTGCTGGGACGTCCACTCATGGGAAGATTGGTGTCTGTTTTGAATGTCTTCCTCACTGTAGAATGATGGACTTCAAATTATTTGGAAACAGCCTTGTAACCCTTCGCAGATTGATGGCAGCAACAATTGCTTCTCTAAGAACATTGCTGATGTCTTTCCTCCTTGGCATTGTGTGAACACACACCTGAATGCTCAGACTTCTGTTTTTATAGAGGTGATCACACTTGCTGGTGATCAGTTAATCAAAGGCATTTGATTCGCAGTGCCTGACCGTTACTTACCCTCTTCATTCCTATGTTAACAGTAAGGGTGTCCTAACTTTGTCACCCATGGCTTTTCCATTTTGGCTTTATTTTTGCTAAAAAAATAATGACACGGTGTGATATGTCATGTGTTGTTGTTTTATTTTCCAAATTTTAAGACCTGCCAAGCACTAAATGATTTATTATTATGTCCTGATACAGAAAACCATGGAATTCAATAGGGTGTCCTAACATTTTCACATGACTGTATATATATATGAAATTATTTTACAAAAATAAATTAAAGCTAAATAAAAATCACAAAATTACTAAAACAAGCTGAAAATAAAATGAAATTATAAAAATAAAAGCTAATTCAAATGATTAACATATTGTTTATAAATAATAAAATAATAACATATTAGTATAAAATAATTTTAAAAACAACTTAAAAAGTATAATATATTAATCTGCAATAATGAAATAATAATAATAAAATAAAAAAAAGTTTTATACATTTATTTTCATATACATTATCATTATAATTTTCATTATCACCATTATATTATTAGTTCATTATTGCAGTTTAATATATATATATATACTGCAATAATGAACTAATAATATAATAATAATAATAAAAATTATAATGATAATGTATATGAAAAAAAATGTGTAAAATAAAGCCTGCAATAATGAAATAGCTAGTCAGATTAATGTATATATAAAATCTATATTATATTAGGTAAGTGTGAGTTTGACGTGTGTTTGTCTGACAGGCCTCACGAGTCAATCATATGCCGCGCGGATCTCTTCACATCTGCTGCTCAGTTTCCGTTCAGTCAAGTGTAAATCAAGTCATTGCACTTTGTCAAATCATATTTTGTGATCTGGAAGCATTATAAGTACAGAATAACCTACCGCATCGGCCACTTCGATCTCATAGACCTTCTGAAGAGATTCCCGCTCAAAGAACAGCAGCTTCCCGTTGCCTTCGTCCTTCCTGACCGAGGTTCCCGTCAGCAGCAGCTTATCATCCGGGCTGAAGCAGCAGTCCGTCCTGATCACAGGAAAACACAGACAGCGTGACACTTCACACTCATAACACTTCACACTCAGTGAACTCAAGCGTGGTACCGTGATAGGTTGCCACCTGTGCAATAAGTCCATTCCTGACATTTCCTCACTACTAAATATTCCACGCTCAACTGTTAGTGGGATTATAACAAAGTGGAAGCAATTGGGAACAACAGCAACTCAGCCACGAAGTAATAGGCCACGTAAAATCACAGAGCGGGGTCAGCGCATGCTGAGGGTCACAGTGCGCAGAAGTCTCCAACTTTCTGCAGAGTCAATAGCTACAGACCTCCAAACTTCTGTGGCCTTCAGATTAGCTCAAGAACAGTGTGTAGAGAGCTTCATGGAATGGGTTTCCATGGCCGAGCAGCTCATCCAAGCCTTACATCACCAAGTGCAATGCAAAGCGTGGGATGCAGTGGGGTAAAGCACGCCGCCACTGGACTCTAGAGCAGTGAGACGTGTTCTCTGGACTGACCAATCACGCTTCTCTGTCTGGCAATCCCATGGACGAGTCTGGGTTTGGCGGTTGCCAGGAGAACGGGACTTGCCTGACTGCATTGTGCCAAGTGTAAAGTTTGGTGGAGGGGGGATTATGGTGTGGGGTTGTTTTTCAGGGGTTGGGCTTGGCCCCTTAGTTCCAGTGAAAGGAACTCTTAATGCTTCAGCATACCAAGACATTTTGGACAATTTCATGCTCCCAACTTTGTGGGAACAGTTTGGGGATGGCCCTTCCTGTTCCAACATGACTGCGCACCAGTGCACAAAGCAAGGTCCATAAAGACATGGATGAGCGAGTTTGGTGTGGAGGAACTTGACTGGCCTGCACAGAGTCCTGACCTCAACCCGATAGAACACCTTTGGGATGAATTAGAGCGGAGACTGTGAGCCAGGCCTTCTCGTCCAACAAATGCACTTCTAGAAGAATGGGCAAAAATTCCCATAAACACACTCCTAAACCTTGTGGAAAGCCTTCCCAGAAGAGTTGAAGCTGTTAGAGCTGCAAAGGGTGGGCCAACTCCATATTAAACCCTACGGATTAAGAATGGGATGGCATTAAAGTTCATGTGCATGTAAAGTCAGGCGTCCCAAAACTTTTGGTAATATAGTGTATAATGCTTTATAACATTACTATATGCATTATCCTTTCTTTAAAACACTTTTCTTTAAATAAACATCAAGATTTTACATTCATAGGAATGCATAGGGAAAGTCTATATTTTAGGCATCATAACTGGTTTCCATTCATTTTTTTTTCATAATTTTTTATCCATGTCTTTACCTTCACAAGTTCACAAATTTTAAATGATCCTGAAAGTGTGGCAAATGTTTTTTACTAATATTTCACGCAGTCTCTCAATTAATATGAGCTCATTTAAGACACATGCATATATATATATATTTAAATGAATATTAATTATATAAATATTTTATTTATATTTTTAATTTGTATTAATTATAAATTAATTAATTAATTATTAATATATTGTTTATTTTCTAATTAATATGTTGAGAACTAGAGATCGGTCAGACTGATGTCAGGGCACACAATATGTAAACAATTAATAATGAATCACATTATTTGTGTTTGTGTTAAGGGTGTAAAAGTTGCATCTGTTTATGGAAGTTTCTATTTACATGGGAAAGTAGGAGGTCAATCCAGAAACCACACCGAGAGGCTTCCTGAAGCTCCGAATGTCCCACGTCTTCAGCGTGTCATCTCCTGAAAACACACACAGACAAAACAAGGGTCGGAAAAGCACACATCAGATGACCCGTGATGTCAGACGGTGCTTTCCTTCTGCTCTCGGCTCAATCAGCGTCATTGTCTGCCGGCGTGAGTCAGAGAACCGGAGGTGACGGCAGCGTGACTCGCTCATACGTGACTCTGATGGGATCTCCACACACGTGCTGACTAACGCTTTTCAAAGTGTGATTCCCTACACACATGGGTCATTTCCACGCCACGGTCAGAGGTCACGGAAAACACAAGACCTCCATTATCTGGATACAATCACGCTTTGTGTTTGTGTCGAGCATATTCTCACATATTCAATATGTTTTAGCATTTAAAACCCACATATTCAGTTATCAAGACAGAATAGAGGTGGGCGGCATGAATAAAATCTTATTTCATGGCATGAATAATTTTGATAAATTATGAATAATGAATAATATCAAACCAGCAGTATATTTGACCATGTTGGCCAAAATGCCTTTGCAGTGATATACTGTCAACGAACATCTCGACGCCTGTCAAACAAAATAAACACATCACAAAAGCCAGCGGTGAGAAAACAGCGGTTCAGAAAGCATCTGATCATAGTGATTGGGATATGTTTGCACCAGCATTAAAATTACTCTGTTATGATAGTATGATTATAAATAATATTTGAGACTATAGACTATATAGATCTGACTAGAAAGTCTGAATGATTCCCTTTTCTTTGCATGACACATTGACATTACAGTACAGAATCTTTCGGCATTATCCTGAACATTGTATAAGCATTAACGGAAGAGAGGATCTCGGGAGTGCACATAAACGTCACGCGCTTTTGATATTCCTGGTAAAATCCTTCACATAAAAATCAGTCTACAGGCTTTCATAGACAACCTAGGAAGTCTGGGAAGGTCTCGTTCTTTAAGTTTCGGTACAAGCTGTTCACACACTGGCAATAAAAAAAGCGATTAATGCATGAAAATTCTTACATGTAGCCTATTTAAATATGTGAAAAATAATGAAATAAAATTAATAAAATTAATTTAAAAAATAAAACTTTTGAACATTTTTAACATTTAAAATGTTTCATGTTTAAAAAAAAGTGTATATTATTAAAAATACATAAATAAAAAAATAAACTGAAAATTGTTGTTATAAACAATTAGATAAAAAAAATAAAATTAATTAAAAAATTCAATTAAATTCAATTCTGTATTTACACACATTAAAGATATAAGAATATATATATATATATATACACACACACACACACACACACACTTTTATAAATATAAATATATATATATATACACATACACACTTAATAAAAAACTTTTTAACCTTATATATAAATACTGTATTTTATAAACAATTAAATAAATGTATAAAAATAATTAAATTAATTTAAAAATGTGTGTGTGTATATATATATATATATATATATATATACTTAAATGTTTCATGTTTTAAAAACAAATTATGTATATTATTAAAAATACATAAAACAAATACACTTAAGTAAAAGTTTTTTTCTAAACAATTAGATAAATAAAAAAATTATAATTAATGTAAAAAAAAAAAAAAAAAAATGAAATTCTGTATTTACATACACATAAAAACTATGTTTACAAAAAATTATATATATTTTTAATATGTTTATATATATATATATATATATATATAAAAACACTGTACATATGCCAAAGAAAGTTTGTCTTTGTCTTAAAGCGGCGAGTGGTCTAACCTCCTCGTGACGCTAGAGTTACTCCGTCGTAGGAGAAGGTGAGGCAGGATGTGTCCGATCCGGGGGCGTGGGCCTGACGGCAGTGGAACTTGGTGTGGACCTGGAACAAAACACAGAAGCACATTAGAGGAACGGAGGAGGACCTTTCAACACGTCTGGATGAGCAAGAGACCGAGACCTGCGGTCCATTAATACAGCTTCTCTCGACACATAAAGACCTTTCATACCCGAACGTCTGCGGGACATAAGGTTTTCATCTGCAAAATGAGCGAAAAACAACATCACTTAACTCTAAACCGCTTCATTCTTGGAAGCGTCACCCAGACCAGGCCATACAGTATTCTGCCCTGCGTTTGATACGCTGCCATCCTTCATCCCCTTTCTCATATTAAACATCAACACAAGGACTGAGAACAAATATATAAACCAAAAGCTTTTTAAGTTGAGCACAGACAGCCAATGCGAGAGCCTCGAGTTACTGGACCACACGAGTCTTTACCCTGAACAAGAGATCTGAATGATTTATTCAGGGATCTAATGGAGGCTGAACAGACACCTCAGAGGTGCTCAATGAAGGGCCACAACACTCATATATTTCAAATGCATTGGTTTTTGTGGGGTTTTGCCACTTTATTTTATTAGCAGGTAACAAACTAAAAAATTAAATGTATTTTATTTATTTTATAAAAATGAAATAAAATCATAAAAACATGAAAATTACATTAAAAAATAAAAAATAAATTATATCTATATCTATCTATCTATCTATCTATTTATATATATATATATATATATTAATTAATAAATAAATAAATAAATTTCACACATGATCTTAATGGGGAAAATTACAATGAATCAAATATAATTAAAATAAATAAAAAAGAAATCAAATGAAATAAACAGATGAAATATAAATAAGTAAATAAATAAATGAACTTATAGGATCTCAATGGGGAAAACACAATGAATTAATTATAATTAAAATAAATGGAGGAAAAAATCTAATGAAATAAACAGATGAAATAAAAATAAATACATGACCTCAATGGGGAAAAATTACAATGAATCAAATATAATCAAAACAAATAAAATAAATAAATAAAATGAAATAAACAGATAAAATGAAATGTATTTAATTAATTCAGTCATCTCAATGGGGAAAATACAATGAATTCAATATAATTAACAATTAAAAAACACATTTAAAGAAATAAACAGATGAAATGAATGAATAAATAAATAAAATACATGTTCGCATAGGATCTCAATGGGGAAATTACAATTAATTTAATATAATTAAAATAAAATAAATGAAAAAAAATAAAGTGAAATAAAATGGATTAAATAAAATCATAAAAATAAAATAAATACACACATTAATTAAATATAATTTTATTTATAATTTGTATTATTTTTTTTTAAATAATTTTCACAAAATTTTCATGGCCCTCAGAATATTTTGTTATATGAATATCTGAACATGCAATATATCAAAAAAGCAACATTCTGAGAAAAAATGCTTTATCCGGATGTGATTGAGAGCGATGATCAAACACAGATCCATCAACACCCCAAAGCTTCACACTCCTGGGTCTGCATCTCATTCAGTAACATTAGGCAGTTTTGATTGATATGCTGTTTAATGCTGGTGATCGTGTTATTTTACCAGATGGAACTGGACAACTATTCTGAATGTTCCTGTCTAATCTGACTTGTAATGTTTGCCTGAATCATATCGCTGGGCGGTATGACCAAAAACTGATATCACGATATTTTTCAAAATTATACCGGTTTTGCGGTATATGACGGTATTTTTTTCCCCCATGCATGACCGGGTGTTAACCACATTTTCTACTGATTGAGAGAGGAAATACTGCAGTAGATTGACCAGAATGCCCTATTTTACTGTCATGACGAGTGAATATTGTAGAAAAATTCCACACTAGAGTTAATACAGGTTTGCAAAGCCGCACAAAATGATGCTGTGGGGAGACAACAACCAAAAAAACACACTCATTACAGACACATGAATATTAAAATATGACCACGGAGAGAAAAAAAAACAGAGTTGAGGGCACTTTAAGCATTTTAAAAATCTAACACTATATAACAACAAACTGCCAAAACGAGGGAGAAACGCGGAAGAACATTTAAAAGGTCTAAGGATATTTTCAGTACATTTAAGAGCACTACAGTCTCTGAACAAACCACACGTCAGTTTAACACTGAAAGAATAAAGGCAGTTACTTTTGCCCATTCTTCGTATCAGAATAATCCATCGTGTCACCGCGTTCATGATCAGACGTGCGGCTGTAGTGTCAGTGTCCTTGTCTGCACATATATTTCATTTGAAGAAGACGTGATTAAATATGTGCACATCCACAGAGCTGGTTCATGTTTAGAGCACTAGAGTATATGAAATATGTCCATAAAAAACGTAATCGCGCTCGCTCCAGTCTGTATCTGATCTATGATCCACGTGGTGAGCGTTGTTAATCTCATCGCGGCGCTCCGCGCAGAAACCGCTTTCTTGCGCGCGCCGCGTTGTTTGAATTCTCCGCTGTAATGCGATCTCAGCTGCTCTCTCAAACAGTGTCGCTGCGCCGCCTTCCGAACGTTGTTTAAGCGGTATATTAAAAATTAATATCATAACAAAAATAAATATTCAGTATGAACCGGTATACCACCCAGCACTACTGAATCATAATCACACACTGTTTGTTCGTCGGCCAGAGGAGAACTGGCACCCCGACTGAGCCTGGTTTCTCCCAAGGTTTTTTTCTCCATCCTGTCACCTGATGGAGTTTTGGTTCCTTGCCACCGTCGCCTCTGTCGCTTTTGGCTTGCTCAGTTGGGGACACTAAATATTCAACTATATTACTGATCTGCCCGCATTGACACTATATGATAATTGAACTGAGCTGGACGATGACATCACCGCTTTCTCCAGAGCGGCTGTACAGCCGAATCAAATTCTGTTGCATTATTTTCCTGTTAACACTGTGGCATTAAAACAATCGGCATTGTAAAAAGCGCTATATAAATAAAGGTGACGACTTTACGTGCGTCAGCAATGCTTCTATCGCTCGTTTCTGCTTCTTCTTCGTCTGTGTTTTGATCAGGAGACTCTGTACTCTTTCAGAAGATGTAACAGCGCCCCCTACCGTATAAAAACAGCTGAAAAATTCTGTCAATGGCAGGGAAAGTGTTAAATATATTTTGGTGTATTAACTTATTTCCGCTCATTCCCACGTTTTTAAAATGACATCCTATCTTCCTATTTTTTTAAACAGAGATTTAAATAACTAATAATTTCCTATTATTAAACTAAATATGAATTTATTCTTATTATTCCAAGCCGACATTTTATTTACAGCAGACAATGCACGAGTTTTATCACTGAGGTGGCATGCAAATTACAGCCTCTTATTTACATGAGGTAAACATAATGCTGCTAATTTAAGGTATATAACTTTAATTACTGCCGTAATAACGGCCCATTTCAAGTGTTTACTTGGTTTTTCTTCTCTTTCTCTTTTGAGCGGTAATAAAAGATTATTCTTGTAAATACTTTCCAGCATTTCAGTAATAAAAGTGTAGGCTAGATCTTTAAAATGCATCCAAATTACAGCGAAGCGTAACGATACGGTGCCCCGCAGTGGTCAAAAAGGATATAAACAGTGAATTTTGAAGCAATCTCTTTTTGAAAACTCAGATGTGGATTCGGACGGCAATTAAATTACCACACGACCTTGGTGTTTGTCTAAAAACAGTAAGTAATTCGGCCGGGGATTTTTACGCGGGTGGTGGGAGAAAAACACTGACATTCTGGATTCAGACGGCAATAAAATCACAGACTAGCCCGTCAATGATGAAAATACGAGAAACAATTACCGTCTGAATAGGGCTTTAGTTTTACCTCAATCTCATAACTCCTATAAGCTATTCCATTGTGTCTAAAGCCTGAGCGAGATGTTTCTGAGCTCCATTAGTCTGATCAATAACCGTTTGAGTGCCCTCAATGTCACAATCCATGAAGAACAGAGCAATCTGACCAGCAGACTATCACAGCCTCGGGTAATAAAACAGATGATGACCGCAGTACAATATGAACTCAATACATGATCATTCATATAATAATATTTCTCATTTCACAATTTCAGGCAAACTCTCTGACTGAATGGCTCTACCAGAAGAGAAAATCAATCAGGTCTACTCAGTGTTGTTTTAGTATCATTGATATATGTCCATATAACTCTGAGTTTTAGGTGTAGTTATTTTAGTTCATCAAATGAGAAATGATGCTGAAACAAAATAACTTTTTTAATATTTTATTTTAGCTAATGTTTATTTTATTTCAAGACTTTTTTTTGTTTTTTTACGCCAATATCCCTGGTCTGGTTAGAATTTGCTTCGTGACACGAGTGCCAAAGTCCACAAACCTGGAGCTGAAGAACGGCTTCAAAGTACCTAAAAACATCTAAACTGCTTCCAAACCATCAGAATCCATCACATATTCACCGTTAAACTACAGCAATGTTCTTCTGTGAACATTAGCACAAATCTAAATCACACAGGCTACAATGTGAAGCTAAATTATTTGATGTGATGTTTAAATGAAAAGAGAGAGAAAAAAAAAAAACACCAGTCAGGGAGACCGGGGCAAGTTGTCACAGGTCTATATCTCAAAAACAAAAGTTTCGTGTGCAATGTCCAATTGCATAAACGCTTGTTTTGTCTATCAGCGGTCATCTATGTGATTTCAAACATCTAGCACATTCAATTATAATGATTAAGACAATAAATAATAAGTAGATATGTACATGAGTGGTGCTTGCCATGGCAAAACTCGGCACTAGGCAGTCACTACCGTGATGCAAGTGACTGCAAGAGAGCCAAACCATAAGTCTATAATATGTTCTGGTGCTGAAATATGGCTCATTCATGATGTTACACGGTTGCTAGGGTGCTCTAAATGGTTGCTAGGGCGTGGCTAGACAGTTAGCATGGCTAAACTAATAGACTGGATGTCTGCCCAAATCAGAAGAGCCAAACTCATGTGTCTCTATGCTGTTCTGATTCATTTATATCCCTCTCCTCTGTTTTTCAATGGAAGTCTATGGGGTGGTTGCTAGGATGCTGTAACTGGTTGCTAGGCTATGAAGATAGGTCATTACTTATTGGCTGCTTGATAAGTTAAGTCAAATGAGTCAGAGAGAGAGAGAGAGAGAGTGAGAGAGAGAGAGAGAGAGAGAGAGTGAGAGAGAGAGAGAGAGAGAGAGTGAGAGAGAGAGAGAGAGAGAGAGAGAGAGAGAGAGAGAGAGAGAGAGAGAGAGAGAGAGAGAGAGAGAGAGAGAGAGAATTTAACAGTTGACATTGAAAATCATGAACATTCAGTCACTGTAAATCTATGGGATTTTTTGCACGCTTTTGTCCGCTGTGAGAACATCGTAGGTCCAATCGCTTAGAAAAGTCATAGCACACCTCTCCTCAATAAGCCGGTTGATTTGACACCTCATTCATGGGTTTATGACAAACGGTGCAGGACGAGTTACACACCTGAATTTTGTCCAGAAGTAGAAGAATAATAAGTACGCAAGAGAACAATAGTCATGCTTTGCTTTGCAAACACCGCTAACTATACATGTACACTTTCTGAAGAAAATGTGAGTGGTGCTTGCCGTGGCAAAACTCGGTACTAGGCAGTTACTAGGCTCTTTTGCGGGATTGCTAGAAAGCGAAATCTCAAGTCTGTTCAATGTTCTGGTACTGAGATATGGCATGTTCTATACGGTTGCTAGGGTGCTCTAAATGGTTGCTAGGGTGTGGCTACACGGTTATCATGGTGATACTTACAGACTGGTTTCCAACCAAAACAAAATAGTCAATCCCACTGTTATGGATTATTCATGCTGCCATACGGTTGCTAAGACGCTGTAAATGGTTACTAGGGTGTGGCTAATGGGGAAACTAATAGATGCGTGTCTGAATCAAAAAAGGGCGTGGCTAGAGAGTTTCCAGGGTGAAATTTAAAAGAATCAAAAGAGGCCACCCACTTGTCTCTACGATGTTCTGATCCAGAGATATCCCTCTTACCTTTTTTCAATGGAAGTCTATGGGGTGGTTGCTAGGGTCCTGTAACTGGTTGCTAGGGCGTGGCTATGAAGTTGAAATTTCACCATTTATTGGCTGCTTGCTAGGCTGAGTGAAATGAGCCTCTATAACATTCTGATGCGGAGATATGATGTCACAAAGTTCTGTCCAATGGTAAGTCTATGGGATTTTTCGCCTGCTGGATGACATTTGTTTACTTCATCAGAATGGCACAAAACTTGGTAACTTGGTTAAACTGTCCTGAAAAACAGTCACACTTGTTCTGTTCGCGGTCAAAAATGAGTACATTGGAAACGAATGGGAGGAGGATTTCACCAAGTGGAAGCGTTTGGTACTGCAGCCAAACATAATCGCACTGAAAGCTCATTTTTTGAGATATCAACCTCAAATTTGGAACATGTTTAGATGCATGGCTTTGATTTTCTCACAGTTTTAGAGTAAAACGTGTTTTGGAAAATATATATTTCATATAAAAATTGAAAATTGTCATATTTTCATAACAATAAATTCACTTCAGCAATAATACGCCAAGTGTCATCTTTCAAAAGAGACCAAACTGAAGTCTGTGATCCAAACCAATCAAGATTTATGACAGTTTAAGATGGAAATTTTATTTTCAGGTCCATGCTCAAAAAGTGAATAAATAGATTATAACTACTGCATAAATATCATAAATTTATACCACAAAATCCCCTAAAAATACAAAATATTAAATAAAAAACATTATCAAACTAAAATATAGTACAATCATTTCACTGAAATAAATAAAAAAAGTTTTCTGTGATTTTTGACCGCCACGTGAACAGTATCAGAGGGTTAAATAAGTGTTTAATGTGTAGAGTGTGCGTCATCCAGCAGCGATTCTGCTCCAGACATGAATGATTCTTCAAACCATGTGTCTTTTGTGGAAAAATAGTGTTTGGAATGACATGATGGTGAGTAAATAATGAACTTACATAATTTGTTAGCTATTTTTCCTGGTCGGTAACAGTGGAAACGTTCAATAGGGCTTTTTTTGTAGCCAGAACCCCACGGTTTGAGTCTTTATAGAAACTGGCTTACAAAAATAAACCCACCATGAGAGGTTTTCCCAGCTAGCCCCGCTCAATTAAAACTAATGAAGAGTGATGGAAACTAAAGCCAGTTTATGGATGGAGAGGCAAAAAGTGCCAAAACACGAGCTGAGGACAGGAAGGAACGACACGAGGAGCAAAAGCAACAGATTGACAGTGTAAAAGTGAGAGACGGAGGGGAAAAACAAGTTCCAGAAATAGCTGAAGTGTGTGTGTACGTATAACCGCGGTGGAGAACATTCACAGGGGAAGGCATAGACCTGGAACAAGCAGATAACACGGCTTCACACACCGCAAACGCCAGATTACGTGTTCCTGCACCGTCCTCACCGCGACGCTCTTCGCCAAACCAATTTACTTCTGCATAATTGTCCGTCTTTATCAGAGTTTCTCCACCTGCTCGCGCGGCCGGTGAAGCGTGGCTCTGCTGATTACCCAACATTCACTAGGGCCAAATCAGCTTAATTCACGACGCGCCTGGGAAAGATGTTTTACTTGAAAAGAAAGGACGTCGTAGCGTCTGTCAAGTGCCTGAGACAATGAACCTAAAAGACAACATGAAATCACAACTGATGTTATTAACTATCTCTGGTTCTACAGCGTACGATTCATCAGTGTGTTACCGTAAAGGAAAAAGCATGTTTTCATAATCACACACATTACAGTAAAGCAGTGCTTCTAAACCAGCAGCCTTAGCAAACTTCAAAGGGGACTGAGGGGAAATAAAATCAAATAATAAATCAAATTAAAATTAAAAATCAAATCAAATAAAATTAAATAAAATTAAATACAATAATAAAAAATAAAAAAAATTATATATATATATATAAATATATATATATATATATATATATATATATATATATATATATAAATAATAAAATAAAATAGATTTTTTATGTATTAAAATAATCAGTAACACTTTACAATAAGGTTCTATTTGTTAGCATTAGTTAAAGGTGCTGTATGTAGGAATGACAGCTAGTGGTTGAAATGGGTACTGCAGTCCAAATTAAAAATGAAGTTTGCCCCTCCTCCTCCTCCTCCTCCTCCTCCTCCTCCTCCTCCCCCGCCTCCTCAGACTCGACGCTCACGCGGGTTGCCAGTTTGAGGACACGCAACAGGAACGAGCGCGACTGACAATGGAAGGCGAGGAGATGAGTTGATTTATCTGTGTTTTAATGTGCTTCCGTTCATAGAGACTTTAAATGGATGCCAAGGCTTTTTTAGGTCGGGTAGAATCTGCGATCTCTGACCCAGTTTGTTTGCTGGCTTCCATGGCAACAATACGTGGTGTTTTCCGCCAACTGGCAACCTGTGGTGTCGAAATACTATTGGGTAAACTGGCAACGTGCGGTATCGCACAGACCAAAACAAAAACACGGAACGCACATTTCAAAGTAAAATAACTGACCGTAGCTTTGTGTTTCTGAGAAACGAGTATGTGAACTAAGCATGTTTCCTAAATATCTGCAAACATATGATGGGATTTTTATGCTTTAGTACAGTCAAAAACTTACATACAGCACCTTTAACTACATTAGTTAACATAAACTAACAATAAAAAATACTTCTAAAGAATGTATTAATCTTAATGTTACTTACAACATTTACTAATACATGACTAAAATCTGCGAGCTAACAAGGACTAACAATGAATAGCATTTTTAATAATTAATTTTAATAAAGATTAATAAATTATTTAAGTATAGTATAGCTCATTGTTAGTTAAAGAATTACTAATGGGACCTTATTGCAAAGTTTTACCAAATAATCTAATTGCTAAAAATGTAATGAAAAAAAGTGAACAGGATATTTGTCA
This sequence comes from Coreius guichenoti, assembly GCA_039654105.1. Taxonomy (NCBI): domain Eukaryota; kingdom Metazoa; phylum Chordata; class Actinopteri; order Cypriniformes; family Gobionidae; genus Coreius; species Coreius guichenoti. Next base: position 33,604,010 of record CM077190.1, on the reverse strand, counting down.
AGAAATTTTCCCCCTCAACATCTTTTACTGAAAAACATACACTGGCGGTCAAAAGTTTGGAATAATTAAGATTGTTTAATGTTTTTGAAAGTCTCTTCCGCTCAAGGCTGCATTTATATGATACAGTAAAAACAGTGAAATATTACTCCAGTGTAAAACAGTTGTTCTCTATGTGAATATACACTCACCTAAAGGATTATTAGGAACACCATACTAATACTGTGTTTGACCCCCTTTCGCCTTCAGAACTGCCTTAATTCTACGTGGCATTGATTCAACAAGGTGCTGAAAGCATTCTTTAGAAATGTTGGCCCATATTGATAGGATAGCATCTTGCAGTTGATGGAGATTTGTGGGATGCACATCCAGGGCACGAAGCTCCCGTTCCACCACATCCCAAAGATGCTCTATTGGGTTGAGATCTGGTGACTGTGGGGGCCATTTTAGTACAGTGAACTCATTGTCATATTCAAGAAACCAATTTGAAATGATTCGAGCTTTGTGACATGGTGCATTATCCTGCTGGAAGTAGCCATCAGAGGATGGGTACATGGTGGTCATAAAGGGATGGACATGGTCAGAAACAATGCTCAGGTAGGCCGTGGCATTTAAACGATGCCCAATTGGCACTAAGGGGCCTAAAGTGTGCCAAGAAAACATCCCCCACACCATTACACCACCACCACCAGCCTGCACAGTGGTAACAAGGCATGATGGATCCATGTTCTCATTCTGTTTACGCCAAATTCTGACTCTACCATCTGAATGTCTCAACAGAAATCGAGACTCATCAGACCAGGCAACATTTTTCCAGTCTTCAACTGTCCAATTTTGGTGAGCTCGTGCAAATTGTAGCCTCTTTTTCCTATTTGTAGTGGAGATGAGTGGTACCCGGTGGGGTCTTCTGCTGTTGTAGCCCATCCGCCTCAAGGTTGTGCGTGTTGTGGCTTCACAAATGCTTTGCTGCATACCTCGGTTGTAACGAGTGGTTATTTCAGTCAAAGTTGCTCTTCTATCAGCTTGAATCAGTCGGCCCATTCTCCTCTGACCTCTAGCATCAACAAGGCATTTTCGCCCACAGGACTGCCGCATACTGGATGTTTTTCCCTTTTCACACCATTCTTTGTAAACTCTAGAAATGGTTGTGCGTGAAAATCCCAGTAACTGAGCAGATTGTGAAATACTCAGACCGGCCCGTCTGGCACCAACAACCATGCCACGCTCAAAATTGCTTAAATCACCTTTCTTTCCCATTCTGACATTCAGTTTGGAGTTCAGGAGATTGTCTTGACCAGGACCACACCCCTAAATGCATTGAAGCAACTGCCATGTGATTGGTTGATTAGATAATTGCATTAATGAGAAATTGAACAGGTGTTCCTAATAATCCTTTAGGTGAGTGTATAGTAAAGTGTAATTTATTCCTGTGATCAAAGCTGAATTTATCATCATTACTCCAGTCTTCAGTGTCACATGATCCTTCACAAATCATTCTAATATGATGGTTTGCTGCTCAACAAACATTTATGATTATCAATGTTGAAAACAGTTGTGCTGCTTTTCAGATTTTTGTGGAAACCAAAAATATATAAAAAGAAAAATCGTATAAAAATATTGCAACCCTTTAACCATCAGTGTACAGTTTTCGAAACTTCTGGAATTACAAAATTAATTGCGGTTGATTAATTTAACATCTCTCAGTTGTGTTAATAAAATAAGCATCTTTGTCAATATTACAGCATAAATACTGGAAAAAAAATGGTAACACTTTACTTAAAGCCTTTATGTATAATGCATAATCAAGGTATTCATAATGTACGTTATAATGCATTATATCTGATCATAAATAATTGTTTAAATGCATTATAATATTTGCAGATGCATCTAAAACTGGTTGTTTGTCATGTTTTTTAATGCATTATACTTTCTAAAGGTGTGTTCAATGAATAGATTATAACGTATTATAACTGTGGTTACAATTATTCATAAGATCATACAATAAGGTGCATAATTAATGCATTTAAAATACTTTTATAATGCATTATATATAAAGGCTTTAGGTAAAAGTGTTACCAAATATTTGAGCCTTTCTGGGAGCCTTCGAGTTAAAGATGTTGAGAAGCGCAGTATTAAAGTTAAACCCGGAAAATCACGTTAGTGTAACTGACATGTGCGACGACATCTATAACACATCAACAATTAGTGCAAATCAACTGGATATAGATCCGAGCTCACGAGCACGAAACATCCGACCCGACACCTCCTCGGGTTTCAGGCTTTGGCCGCGGAGCACAAAACAGCCCTGTTCCTGTTCGGAGGAGTCCTGGGGCTCGTCTCCCGCCAGACACACACATGAGGTAACGCTTGCTGGAAGGGCACAAAGAGAACGGCCTGGCAGAAACGTGATTATTGTTGACAAGACGTATCCAGGCCCCTTCAACCCAGAATACCGTTCTCCCACTGTTCAGAGTCCGGCTCGGGTTTCCAGCCCTGATTACCAGTGAGAGCTTCGAGAGACGTCCATCATCCATCGCCTGTCATCACGACAGCATGATAAGCATCACACGCTGGAGATTTCACGCTTCAGATCCTCTCCAACACAGAAGGACAGAGATCGCTCGCTCTCTTAGTTAGAAAATGTGTAACTGAAGCCAAATGTGAGGCCAAGCGAAGGTCAGATCCACCTGCCATCTCTCTTCAGTTCACCTACATGTCATCTCTTTATCAAAAAAAAATAATTTATAGACAAATATGCAACTTCCAGGAATGCATGCAAGGTGTTTTAAAGGTACCAAGTTGATACAAAAGTTGTGAAGTTCAAATCTGTAGAAGATATTTAGAATTGTGTTTGAAGCATTTAACACTTTCCCTGCCACTGACGGAAATTTCCAGCTGTTTTCTCTGTTATACGGTAGGGGGCGCTGTTACACATCTTCTGAAAGAGTACAGAATCTCCTGATCAAAACACAGGAGAAGAAGAAGCAGAAACGAGTGATAGAAGCATTGCTGACGCACATGTAAAATATCACATCACATCAGCATTAAACAGCATATAAATCAAAACTGCCTAATGTTACTGAATGAGATGTCGACCCAGGACGAGCTCTAGGACTGTGAAGCTTTGGGGTGTTGATGGACTCGATCGACTCATCTGTGTTTGATCATCGCTCTGAATCACATCCGGACGAAGTATTTGACAAAAACACGATTTTCTCAGCTTTTTGCTCAAAATGTTGCTTTTTTATAAAACAAAGTGTTGATAAAGGAATGCATGAAGCTAGAATAAAATGTAATGTAAATAAAAACAAACTAAAATAATTGTAATAAATTTAGGTAGTACTAAAATGACAAACTAAAACTTAAGTTGTAAAAATTAACCTTGATGTAATCAGTTTCGATTACAGCAATTGTTCTCAATAATCAAAATAAAATAAAACATATTAGTTTAATTAAACTTGAACTTAAAAAGTTGGCAACAAAATGAAATAATTAAGTTTAGGTTGAAGTACCTTAATATAATCAGTTATTGTTAACTAAAACTAAAACTATTTAAAATGGTTTTCAATAATTGAAGCACTAAAATTACTAAAACTGAAATGTAAATAGAAATATTTAAAAAACAACTAAAACAAATTAAAACGAAAATAAATATAAAAATAAAAGTAGATTCAAATTATTAATAAATTCTATAATAGTATATGAAACAATGTATTATGAACGAACAGCACATTAATACATATAAATTTACACACATATACATATATATATATATATATATTACACACACACACTATATTGCCAAAAGTATTGGGACGCCCCTCCAAATCATTGAGTTCAGTTGTTCAATCACTTCATGGCCACAGGTGTATAAATCAAGCACTAGGCATGCAGACGCTTCTACAAACATTTGTGAAAGAATGGGTCGCTCTCAGGAGCTCAGTGAACTCAAGCGTGGTACCGTGATAGGTTGCCACCTGTGCAATAAGTCCATTCCTGACATTTCCTCACTACTAAATATTCCACGCTCAACTGTTAGTGGGATTATAACAAAGTGGAAGCAATTGGGAACAACAGCAACTCAGCCATGAAGTGGTAGGCCACGTAAAATCACAGAGCGGGGTCAGCGCATGCTGAGGGTCACAGTGCGCAGAAGTCGCCAACTTTCTGCAGAGTCAATAACTACAGACCTCCAAACTTCTGTGGCCTTCAGATGAGCTCAAGAACAGTGTGTAGAGAGCTTCATGGAATGGGTTTCCATGGCCGAGCAGCTCATCCAAGCCTTACATCACCAAGTGCAATGCAAAGCGTGGGATGCAGTGGGGTAAAGCACGCCGCCACTGGACTCTAGAGCAGTGGAGACGTGTTCTCTGGAGTGACCAATCACGCTTCTCTGTCTGGCAAACCCATGGACGAGTCTGGGTTTGGCAGTTGCCAGGAAAACGGTACTTGCCTGACTGCATTGTGCCAAGTGTAAAGTTTGGTGGAGGGGGGATTATGGTGTGGGGTTGTTTTTCAGGGGTTGGGTTTGGTCCCTTAGTTCCAGTGAAAGGAACTCTTAATGCTTCAGCATACCAAGACATTTTGGACAATTTCATGCTCCCAACTTTGTGGGAACAGTTTGGGGACGGCCCCTTCCTGTTCCAACATGACATGTTTTTTTAATGGTTCATGCATTCAAACCCATGACCTCTGACCTCACTGTTCATTGTTAGTTCATGATACCTAACGCATAATTAATTAATGTAATGTGTTTTTGTGTTAATGTAATGTAATCTATTTTGCATGAACACTCCTCTCAATGGCATGTTCAAAACAAAAATGATGTTGTATGGTTGGCGGTGCAGAACAAGCCGGAATAAAAGTCTGACTCTGCGATATTTGCAGCATTCGGGACTAAAACCCTTTGACATGGAGAACAATAAACAAGCTAATAATGATAATGAGGCAAAGCTTGATTTAGTTGTGGGAAACCTTAACATGAGCCGCTACAGTCACACGGATCAGAACAGAGACTCTTCATCGTGAGGTGAACACACTCAGCCAGATGTGACACTGAAAATGAAACCCCACGTCCAGCAGCTGGAGGAAAACAATCAGATCACGAGCGGCTTACGTCAGTCTTCGCTTTAATCGCTTTTCTGTGATTTATTTCTCTGATTAAAAGAATAGGATCATCCGCTGCGCTCGAGCGATGAGGTGTAGCAGCTGCAGAAATATGGATCAGTGCGTCTGCGGTTTAACTATACCAGGTTAAAGTGGTGCTGACTTTATCAGCCGAGTCCAAGGAAGTAACCAAACCCATGCAAGTGTCGTACAGCTCCAGACATGTGACCTCCGGAAGAGAGGAGCGGCTGATTGGATGTTTCCATGTGTTGAATTTCAGGGTGTGTTTGTTCTACAGGAAGACTAACAGATGAACAGAGGAAGAGCATCAAAGAGCAAAGAAACAACAGACATCTTAATACATCTATGAGACTTCTTGAGGAACCATGCAGTCAAAACTAGTGCATTTTATTGCATATTTAATCATTTGAATATTCTCGTGAATAACTGTAACCTCAGTTAAAATACATTATAGAACTCACTCATAGTTGCACTTTTAAAAGAGATTCAAAATACACGATCTACACCCAATTTGGTGTTTTATATCACGTGTTCTAATGCATTATAATCTAATGGTGTACCTGTGAATAGATAAAAGTATTAAAATGGTGGTTTTAATTATGAATAAAAAAATATATAATGCATTACGATGTGTTACATTTTTCATTTTGGTAAATAAAACATGTTTTACAAACAAATTAATGTGCTGTATTGTGTTATAACGCTTTAAAACCATAAATAGATAAGTGCTATAATTTAATATAATATATGCAATATAATATGCAATAAAATATATATTGAGGTAATGATTATAAATTAAAAGGTGTAATGCATTAAAATATGTAAAAATATTTATGTTAAATAAAAAGTTCTGGAACAATTTCATGTGCTAAATTATATATTTTTTTTAATGTATTAAACTTAGTTTTACAAAATTACAAAATTTGTAACCGTAAATAAGTACTATAATAATAATAACAACAATAATAAGTAAAATATATATAAATATATATATATATATATATATATATATAAAAACCTCAATTAAATTATATGATTATATATATATATATATATATATATATATATAAAATGTAGTATAATATAATATATAATATATAATCATATAATTTAATTGAGGTTTATAAATGGAAAGATATAATGTATTACAATTTATACAATTATTTATTATTATGATTATAACCAATTTAATGTGCTGTATTATGTTTTAATGCATTATACTCTTTAAAATTTGTATCCATGAATAGGTAAGTTCTATTATAATAATAATAATAATAATAATAACAATAACAGTACATAATATAATATGTAATATAATATAATATATACATAATACTATATATAGGTAATTATACATAATATAATATTTAGTATATTATATAATTATATAATATATATTAATTTAATTTAATTGAGGTTACAATAATAAATGGAAAGATATATTGCAATTTACCTGTTTATAATCAATTTCATGTGCTGTATTATGCATTTTAATGCATTATATTCTTGAAAATTTGTAACAATGTACAAGTACTTTAATGTAATATAATGCATAATATAATACACAATAATATAATTTAATTGAGGTTACAATTATAAATGAAAACATAAATATATGTTTCTTTATATAAAGTGATATGAAATGGCATTATGTGAAAGCAATAAGCGCTGCCATTCCTGCAGGAACGGACAGCCGGAGCGGATCTACTCATCATAACTGACGTCAGGTGTGTGATCATCACACAGAAGATAAGACATCACGAGACACGAGGTCACGACCCCGTAATCAATGTCCAATCATCTGAGGATCAATCGTCAGGAGCTCATCTGTCCTTCCCAATATCTCCACGGATGAGATCAAGGTCTGGCTGCAGACGGATCGGGTCTGGACGCATTCTCCGTGTATGAGAGAGTCACGCTGGGTTAACTTCTGATTAACGGCTGCTCACAGACGTACAGGACGAGTCTAGATCCACAGGGTTTATCAAACACTGAGCAGGAGGGACTTTCACCTTCTAGAGCCCTAGGAAATCAGTTTTTCACACAAATTCCCGTTCACAAATGCCATTTTTCGGTATTAAAGTTTCTGGATTCTGTTTTTTTTTTTTCTGGATTTTTCATGAATTACGTAATATAAAAATACATGTCTAATTCATAAAATAAAATGTAACATACAATTTAACACAATTTATAAAAAAAATTAAAAAACAATCTAATTAAATATAATATAAATATAATTTCTCTCCAGTGTTCAGTCAGCTTTGACATATTTAAATCTCCATATTTGTGATATTTTTACCTTTTATAAAGGGCATTTTTCCCTAATCTTATTAAATATAGGCTGTGCATCAGCTTTCATTTTATATTCTTAAATTTGATCAATAAATTAAATTAGAATAAGACACTATAGGGCTGTTACCAATCAAATTAAATCATTTACACTGAAAAATTACAACTGCATTAAATAATGTTATGAGATTGTTTTAAATATGTTTTGAATATGCAAATAAGAAATGTTGGAAAAAATGTTTAAACATTAAACTAAACAAAAATAAAACTTTAAACATAAAAACCCTGCTTCATTCCCCCCAAATTCCATTTTATTTCCCTAAATTATTATTAGTATTATTATTATTTTTTTCTGGATTCTGTTTTAATGGATAAATAAAATTATAGTGATCAAAAAGCATGTCAAATTAATTTAAAATAATAAAACATACAATTTAACGCCAATTTATAAAATATAAAACAAAAATTAAATTTTTAGGTACCTTTTAAAATTTGCTTTATTCCGTTTTATTTTCCCAAATTAATTTTTGTTATTTTATTTTATTTTTCTGGATTCTGTTTTATTTTTTTTTCTGGATTTTTCATGGATTATGTAATATAAAATACACGTCTAATTAATAAAAAAAAATAACTTGTACAATTTAACACCAATTTATTAAAAAATTAAAAAACAATCTAATTAATTTAATTAGACTAATTAAGTGTAATTCAAAATAATGAATACAATTTAACACCAATTTATAAAATATTAAACAAAAATTACATTTTTAGGTACCTATTAAAATTAGCTTTATTCCGTTTTATTTTCCCAAATTATTTATTTATTTTAAAAAAATTTCTGGATTCTGTTTTAATGGTTGAATACAATTGTAGTATTAAAAAAATAAATAAATAATGAAACATACAATTTAACACCAATTTATAAAATATTAAACAAAAATAAAACTTTAAAAACCCTGCTTCATTCCCCCCAAATTCCATTTTATTTCCCTAAATTATTAATAGAATTATTTTATTTTTAAAAAATATTCTGTTTTAATGGATAAATAAAATTATAGTGATCAAAAAGCATGTCTAATTAATTTAAAATAATGAAACATACAATTTAACACCAATTTATAAAAACTAAACAAAAATTAAATTTGTAGGTACCTTTTAAAATTTGCTTTATTCCATTTTATTTTCCCAAATTAATTTTTTTTTTTTCTGGATTCTGTTTTAATGGTTGAATAAAACTAGTAGTCAAAAAAAAACAACAACAATCTAATTAATTTAAAAGAATGAAACATACGATTTAACACCAAATTGATAAAATATTAAATAAAAATAAAATTTTAAAAACCTTTTAAAATTTGCTTCATTCCCCCCCAAATTCTATTTTACACCAAATTTTTGTTTTATTATTATTTTTAATTTTTTTTTTTTTTTTTTTTTTTTTTTTTTAATTTTTGTGGATTCTGTTTAAATGGTTAAATAAATTGTGGTGGTCAAAAAGCATGTCATGAAACTTATACAATTCAACAAAAATGTATTAAAAGTTTAATGCAAATTACATGCTTATGTATTTTAATAAGAAAAAAGAATTTGTAATCAAATGAATTAAAAAAAAAACTTTAATAAACTAAATTTATTAAAAGACCCCTTTAAATCTTTTCGGTGATAAAAATTTTTCTGTGTTTATGATTTAATACAAATCTATCATCAAAAACGGTGGTGATCAAATAAAGCCATAAGACTAATTTAATTAATCTTTTAAAATGCAATCAAGTGAAAACTTAATTCCTTTTATTTTTTGGCAAACAAAGTGCTGCACAATAGTTTTAATGATTGTATTATTATTTGTATTATTAATAGAGTTGCTTTGAGAAGCAGATTCTACCGTCACGGTTTCTTCAAGTGAAGCTGAGCTTTTATTTTGGCGGTTGGAGTGAGTTGTGAGTTTCTGTGTATCTCGGATGAAGTGAGATGAAGGTCATGTGTGAATTCCATCTTTACGACTGGATTCCCTCTTCCTCAAAAGCCGGTGTTTGGTGACCGATTCTACGGCGGACCCTCGAGGAACGGGCTGTTATTGTAAGCTGCTGGGGAATGCTGGGTAAATATTTAGTCTGACAGAACAAGCAGTAATAAATCACAGGTTTGTGGGCTTCTGCGGAGGAACACACGCTCGGCCAATGAATAACTGCCCTAGAGTCATCTGTTCACACGCTGGATCATGTGACACAAGAGAGGCTGATGGGCTCAGAAACTTCATTTCATGACACATCATTTCACATTTGGGTGATTAGATCATTTTCATATTCTGGACAACCCTTAATGGATTTCAGCGACGACATTAAGACTGTCACTGAAGAACGCAACACACATCTACACAGGATCACTTTCACATAGTCTGTGAATATTTTCGCAAAAAACAAAACAACACCGAGAACAGCTTATCCATATGACGCGTCGTGGTTCAGGACGTGTACTGGAAATACCAGGAATCCATTAAACAGGTGCAGCGCTCCGGTTATATCACACACAACGCAAGTGTTCTCCTCTGGAGAATCTCACAAGAACCGGTCCAGCTCACATTTCACCTCAACTAATACAAAATATATATTCTGCATAAAGAAAACGGATAATTTTGCATGCATGCATGATTAAGTAAATAAATACATTTTGAATAAAAACCTTTTTTGCATAAAAATGTATTTTGCACAAAGAAAAAAATAAATGATTACATAAAAGGCAATTACATAAAATAAATTTTAAAAAGAAAACAATTAAATTAATAAATGTTGCATTCAATTTTGCATGCATGCGCTATTAAATAAATACATTTTGAATAAAACTTTAAAATTAATTTTTTTTTAAGTACATTTTGCAAAGAAAAAAATAAATATTGCAAAAGAAAAAAATAATATTAGATAAAGGCAATTACATAAAATAAAAAAGAAAACTAATAAATTTTTCATGCATGCATGACTAAATAAATAAATTTTGAATAAAAACCTAATTTCATTTAATTTTTATTTTTGCATGAATACGAAGAAACAAAGAATTTTAATTATTTTGCACAAAGAAAAAAATAAATATTGCATAAAGAAAAAAAATTATATTACATAAAGGCAATCACATAAATAGACACTGTATAAATAAATAAATACATATAAATATATATACAAATAAATATTGTATAAAGAAAATCAATAAAGTTTGCATTAAAAAATAAAAATTTGGAATAAATAGATTTTGAATAAAAACTTTGTAAATAAATAAGTAAATAAAGCATAGAAAATAAAATAAAAAATACTATTTTAGGACATTGCGATTTTTAGACCTGTGATATTTCAATGAAATACTTTGTCTTTTTTGTATTTTATTTTATTATTTTATAAGTATTTTATGTACAGTAATGAATGAGATGTTTTTTTTGCAAAAGAAGTCTTAAAAATAGGCTATAAGTTCTCTATGCAAAATATAATTTAATATTTCTTTCTTTTGAATTAAAATATTATGTGCTTTGAAACAATATGTAGTGTGAAAAGCGGTATACAAATAAATGTGATTTTTCTTTTTTGGGTGAAATATGACCTGACATGTATCTCTCAAAACTCAGAGTACTCAGAGAGAAAACTGACAATGCACAATGTGAATGCATTCAAGAAAAGCACGTACAGTGTGTATATATATATATATATATATATATATATTAGGGCTGTCACCGTTAACGCATGCGATTAATTTAAATTCCTTAAAGGTGCACTATGTAGGATTTTTGCAGTAAAATATCCAAAAACCAATAGGCCAGTGTTACATATTTTGTTCAGTTGAGTACTTACAATATCCAAAATGTTTCCAACTATTTGTAAATTGTGAGAAAATTGCGATTTTAACCAAGGAACCGGGACGTCTGAGCAGGGGTGAGGGAGTCGCCAGTCAATTGCGTCATATCCGCGTTACCCTCGGTTCCGGTTTGCAGAAAAGCTTTACTCTCACTGCAGTGTGCAACAAGTGTCATAGCAGCCGCCAAGCGAACGCACAGAGTAACGTCATAACATCATTTTCAACACACTCAAATGTATCTAATATGATAAACAGAGCTGCGTTACCTCATACTCATGACCGGAAAAGCGGAAATGGCGCCGGCGACTGTGGCATAATAAAAGTCCCGCTGCTCGCGAGGCGTGTGTTGCGTTCATCTTATTAACAATTGCTCCAGCGGCCTTGCTCAGCTCCACAACACTCGGTCCTGCTCTGCTTCATACTACAGTAACGTTAATAATCGCATCCATGAACATGATTTCTGCCCGAGTCCTATCCCGATTCTTTTCAACCGGCTGTGAGGTGAAGACCACGTCCCAAGATTCTGCGCTCAAACTTGCCGTCATCAAGCTATGCCTTTGTTTTGAATAGGCGACCTCTAGCGGACAGAAAAGTTACATATTGCACCTTTAACGCAATTAACGCAAATAAATTACGTGAAGCTGCGTCATTAACGTAATTTCCGTCACACAGTTATGATGTTAGAAGAGTTTATCACAGTCACACTGAGCATCTACAGCACCTGTAACCCTGGGAGGAGGACATTTCCATTCTAACCCGATTCTGCTTCTGTTTGTGATCAGGCCATTTTAAGCCGTTAAACTCTGGGAAAGTGTTCAGTGATCCAGGAATCGAATTCATTCAGACAGTCCAAAACAGCGCTCATGTAAAGAAGGCCAGGCTGATCACAGCAGACGTATCAGAGAGAATACAGACTCACATCGCGTTTTTAGTGACTTATTCATTCCAGTGTGTGCTTTGCTTTGAAACACGAGCTCTGCCGTATTCTGCGATTGTTTCTGAAGAGCGCAGTTTTGATGACGTACAGGAGTCGTACAGTAAGCGCGTGAGAGTCTGTTATTGATGCACAAAGAACAAACCGTGTGTGTGCGCGCTCTCGATCACTGATCGCACATTCATGCACAGACACACTTCAGTACATTCGCGTTGTTTCCACACACACTCAACTCGGCTAAAATGAAAACAGTCTCGTTGTTGTTGCTCTGTACACACACTATACACTGTGAATTCTGTAATGTTTTTTTCATGGGTGCTTAGGTGTGTATACATTTATTATATAATAGAATTATATGGACTCATATATATATTTGTTTATTTGGTGTCCTTTTGGAGTCTCCAATGATCCTTGAAGCTTGCAGAAAATACAGTTTTCTGATTGTTTACATTGCTGGATATAGCAAATGATGACAAAATTAATGTGTTTAATGAGATAAATGCTTAATTTTACAATAAGTGTGCGATTAATCGCGATTAAAATTTTTAATCGATTGACATTCTAACATACCTATATATATATATATACAGTGGGGAGAACAAGTATTTGATGCAATGGCCAAGACCAGAGAGCTGTGTAAGGACATCAGGGATAAAATTGTAGACCTGCACAAGGCTGGGATGGGCTACAGGACAATAGGCAAGCAGCTTGGTGAGAAGGCAACAACTGTTGGAGCAATTATTAGAAAATGGAAGAAGTTCAAGATGACGGTCAATCTCCCTCGGTCTGGGGCACCATGCAAGATCTCACCTCGTGGGGCATCAATGATCATGAGGAAGGTGAGAGATCAGCCCAGAACTACACGGCAGGACCTGGTCAATGACCTGAAGAGAGCTGGGACCACAGTCTCAAAGAAAACCATTAGTAACACACTACGCCGTCATGGATTAAAATCCTGCAGCGCACGCAAGGTCCCCCTGCTCAAGCCAGCGCATGTCCAGGCCCGTCTGAAGTTTGCCAATGACCATCTGGATGATCCAGAGGAGGAATGGGAGAAGGTCATGTGGTCTGATGAGACAAAAATAGAGCTTTTTGGTCTAAACTCCACTCGCCGTGTTTGGAGGAAGAAGAAGGATGAGTACAACCCCAAGAACACCATCCCAACCGTGAAGCATGGAAGTGGAAACATCATTCTTTGGGGATGCTTTTCTGCAAAGGGGACAGGACGACTGCACCGTATTGAGGGGAGGATGGATGGGGCCATGTATCGTGAGGTCTTGGCCAACAACCTCCTTCCCTCAGTAAGAGCATTGAAGATGGGTCGTGGCTGGGTCTTCCAGCATGACAACGACCCGAAACACACAGCCAGGGCAACTAAGGAGTGGATCCATAAGAAGCATCTCAAGGTCCTGGAGTGGCCTAGCCAGTCTCCAGACCTGAACCCAATAGAAAATCTTTGGAGGGAGCTGAAAGTCCGTATTGCCCAGCGACAGCCCCGAAACCTGAAGGATCTGGAGAAGGTCTGTATGGAGGAGTGGGCCAAAATCCCTGCTGCAGTGTGTGCAAACCTGGTCAAGAACTACAGGAAACGTATGATCTCTGTAATTGCAAACAAAGGTTTCTGTACCAAATATTAAGTTCTGCTTTTCTGATGTATCAAATACTTATGTCATGCAATAAAATGCAAATTAATTACTTAAAAATCATACAATGTGATTTTCTGGATTTTTGTTTTAGATTCCGTCTCTCACAGTTGAAGAGTACCTATGATAAAAATTACAGACCTCTACATGCTTTGTAAGTGGGCAAACCTGCAAAATCGGCAGTGTATCAAATACTTGTTCTCCCCACTGTGTATATATATATATAAAATCCCTGCCTTGGGTCAGTCAAACAGAAGCTGACAGTATGATTGATTTACAGTGAGCGTGAAGCTTCGTCTGACATCATATTCTTCAGCAGTGACCGTACAGACAGTAAAGCAGTAAAGTGTCTCGCTCCGCTGCGCCTGACATGTGTCCTGCCGTTCACGCTCTGTACCGTAAGCATCTCATCCCACATTCACAGCCAGTGAAGCCTGTCCAGCGCAGGGCCTGATGGGCTTTTACAGGAGTGTACCGCACGGCCCATATGCTCCGCGTTAACGTCACATTCCTGCTACCAATTAAAGCCTCGTCCCCTCAGACCTGATGACGCTGATGGCTTGAGACAGGCCAGCTCAACTGCGTCCGGATTCGGCTTCTCTTCAGCTTTGTTTAGAAAGGAAAGTTATTATAGGAAGGAGGACAAAAAACTGTTTTCAATAACAGCTTAACACCTGTGGTGACCATATGGTGACCAACACACCAATAATATGCTTTATCATACTCAAAACTACAAAAATTGTGTTATATTTATATTATTATTTTATTTACAATAAAAGTTGTTTGTTTGGTCAGGACATCATATATTATTATATAATTTTTTATATATATATTTTATAATATTTATATTATTTCTTTATTAGAATTTTTGTTTTGTATGATAAACAATCTTAGTGCTCAATATATATATAATAAACCAATATATATAATACACTATATAATTACAAATTGTATTTTAAATATTTGTATTTAATACAAGTTTTAAATAAAATAATAATATAAACATATAAACATGATTTTATATATATATATATATATATATATATATATATATATATAAAATAAACAAATAATATTTGAAATAAAATATTAATATAAACGTATACACACACACACATATATAGAGCGCAAAAATAATTATAATTAATATATAGTATTATGTTTATAATATATAATATAACAATGTTTTAATATGTAACATAAAATAATGCTTACGTTTATATTAATATTATGATACTATATATTAATTATAATTATTTTTGCGCTCTCTCTCTCTCTCTATATATAAATATATATATAATATATTTTTATTCAATTATTATATATTATATATATTATTTTTATTTATTTAATTTATTTTTTACTTTTTTATTTTATACAAAGAAATATATAAATATTTTAAATAAAATATTAATATAACAATATATTATAAACATTATAATATATTATATATTTTTACACTGTATATGTATATACACACACACACACATACATATATACATACTTTTAAAAAAAATTTATTTAATCATTATATATATTATTTTTTATTTATTTAATCTTTATTTTTCTTGAATGTTTATTGGTGCATATATATAGTGTTTTATCTGAGACAGTCGAGGAGCTCTGCTGTAAACTTTCCACGGCTGTTGGGAATGAAGTTTGTGAAGAATGTGGCAACAACATCCATCAAGTGTTCACGTCATGGGAAAGGACTAAAACTTTAACAACACCTACTCAATCTTTTAAAATTGCTTCAGAAAGAGTTTTAAAGCGCCAGCATTGAGCGTACAGTAAAACACTGACTGTTTCTCTCTCACCTGCTCATTTCCTCTGGGATCGGCAAACTGAACACATCAACAAGCCAATGCATCCCGTCCGCTGAGGTCTGACAATCTACAATCATAGGCAGGCAGAAACAACTCAAAGCAACTCAATTTTTCTAGGAGACACGACCGTACACACCGACTGCCTCGGATTCTCAACAACTATATCAAAAAAATGGAGACTTTACCTGCAAACAAGAGAGGAAAACATGCAGCATCTTCCAGTTAATGTCTCTGAGAGTCTCTAAGAGTTTGAGGTTTACGTGCTTTACAGCAAATAAAGTGTTTATTTATGTAATAAACAAACCAAATAAATTAAAACATGCAGATTCTTTTCCTGCTGCTCTCTTCTGAAAATATTGGAGATGAGCGTGCTATGATCGTTTATAATGCTACATTTTTGTAATTTTTTTGCAATTTGGCTCATTAATTCTCATTGGTTTCTTTAAACAATAACACACAAAAGTGAAATGAGTTGCCAAATGTAGCTCATAATACTCTTGGATCATGACTTATTTTAATGTCTGTAAAATAAATAAACAAATAAATAAATAAAAAATAAAAATAAATAAATAAAATAAAACAATCAGATAGTTTATCAAAGTATTTTACTAGTTTACTAAAGTAGTTTTGAAATCAGTTTTGAAATGTCCTTAAAGTTAATATAAAGATACAACAGAAAATAATAATAATAATAATAATAAGGGTTTTTATTATAAAAATGGATAAGCCTGTTTAATACAACTGATTATACAGTTGGTATATGAAATGAAATATAATAAAAACAAAACAAAAAATTAAATGAAATAAAAAATACTAAATGAAATGAAATAATAAAATAAAATAATAAAATAAAATAACCATCAAATGGTTTATCATACTAAAGTAAACTAAAATGTCCTTAAAGTTAATATAAAGATATAATAGAAAATAATAATAATAATAATAATAATAATAATAATAATAGGGTTTTATTATTATAAAAATGGATAAGCCTGTTTAATACAACTGAATATACAGTTGGTATATGAAATGAAATATAATAAAAACAAAACAAAATACAAAAATAATAAATAAAATAAAATAAAATCTGGTCTGGCAATCATTTTATTATACAGCATAAACATAATAAAAAGTTTCATATATACAGTTGGTATATGAAATGAAATATAATAAAAACAAAACAATTTTTTTTTATTAAATAAAAAATACAAAATGAAATGAAATAATAAAATAAAAAAAATACAAAAATAAAATAACCATCAAATGGTTTATCATACTAAAGTAAACAAAGATGTCCTTAAAGCTGATATAAAGATATAATAGAAAATAATAATAATAGGGTTTTTTATTATAAAAATGGATAAGCCTGTTTAATACAACTGAATATACAGTTGGTATATGAAATGAAATTAAATGAAATAAAATAAAAACAAAACAAAATACTAAAATAAAATCTGGTCTGACAATCAGTTTATTATAGAGCATAAACATAATATGATCAAACTGATTAATATTGGAATATTGTCGTGCATGTCTATGATCTGTTTCATATGGTAAGATCACGCCACGGCTCACAAACACACGTCAAATCAGTCAAATCCAGCTCATTTTCACTCTTCCTAAAAACCAACAGCTCAAAATCCCTTTCTCCAGCACAAACGCTGTGAATATGAACACAGGAGAATGTTTCTCACACACAGCAGAGTTACGATGAGCTTCTACAAGAGAAGAACGCTCACTTTCATTTGATTCATTTATTATTCATTAACTAAAGCAATGAAGGAACAGATCAAAATATTAATAATTAGGCTGCCTAGTCACAATTAACCCTGAATCATATTTGATGCACAACTTTCTGAGGCCTCTAAATGATCAACATGATCAAACCTTTGCTGAAAAACCTGTCGCTCACAATCTCCTCCAGTCCTTCTGTCGTCTGATTGATCGTTTAGACTTTTTTATCAAGTAAAAGTAAAGTATAATTGTACAAACGTCCTCCTTCAGCTCGTGCTTCACGCGTCTTTCTGAGTGAAATCCACACTGATCTTATCAAGTAAACGTAAGAATAACTTATGATAAAAACTGATACTGTTAGTAATATATCAAGATGAACACTTGCTGGACTGAAGCAACAGGTTTACTTGATTATCCATTTCATGAGTCTCAAATATGATCATCAGGCTTTTGAGGAAGGTTTATTTGTTCATCTCTCAATCATCATTCTATTGCATTGCATTATATGTTTTAAAACTACAGATCATAAAACTAAGCTTTTAAATACACTACATTGGCAAAAGTTTTGGAACGCCTGTCTTTACATGCACATGAACTTTAATGACATCCCATTCTTAATCCGTAGGGTTTAATATGGAGTTGGCCCACCCTTTACAGCTCTAACAGCTTCAACTCTTCTGGGAAGGCTTTCCACAAGGTTTAGGAGTGTGTTTATGGGAATTTTTGACCATTCTTCTAGAAGCGCATCTGTGAGGTCAGGCACTGATGTTGGACGAGAAGGCCTGGCTCGCAGTCTCCGCTCTAATTCATCCCAAAGGTGTTCTATCGGGTTGAGGTCAGGACTCTGTGCAGGCCAGTCAAGTTCCTCCACACCAAACTCGCTCATCCATGTCTTTATGGACCTTGCTTTGTGCACTGGTGCGCAGTCATGTTGGAACAGGAAGGGGCCGTCCCCAAACTGTTCCCACAAAGTTGGGAGCATGAAATTGTCCAAAATGTCTTGGTATGCTGAAGCATTAAGAGTTCCTTTCACTGGAACTAAGGGGCCGAGCCCAACCCCTGAAAAACAACCCCACACCATAATCCCCCCTCCACCAAACTTTACACTTGGCACAATGCAGTCAGGCAAGTCCCGTTCTCCTGGCAACCGCCAAACCCAGACTCGTCCATGGGATTGCCAGACAGAGAAGCATGATTGGTCACTCCAGAGAACACGTCTCACTGCTCTAGAGTCCAGTGGCGGCGTGCTTTACCCCACTGCATCCCACGCTTTGCATTGCACTTGGTGATGTAAGGCTTGGATGAGCTGCTCGGCCATGGAAACCCATTCCATGAAGCTCTCTACACACTGTTCTTGAGCTAATCTGAAGGCCACAGAAGTTTGGAGGTCTGTAGCTATTGACTCTGCAGAAAGTTGGTGACTTCTGCGCACTGTGACCCTCAGCATGCGCTGACCCTGCTCTGTGATTTTACGTGGCCTACCACTTCGTGGCTGAGTTGCTGTTGTTCCCAATTGCTTCCACTTTGTTATAATACCACTAACAGTTGAGCGTGGAATATTTAGTAGTGAGGAAATTTCAGGAATGGACTTATTGCACAGGTGGCAACCTATCACGGTACCACGCTTGAGTTCACTGAGCTCCTGAGAGCGACCCATTCTTTCACAAATGTTTGTAGAAGCGTCTGCATGCCTAGTGCTTGATTTATACACCTGTGGCCATGAAGTGATTGAACACCTGAATTCAGTGATTTGGAGGGGCGTCCCAATACTTTTGGCAATATAGTATATCTTACTAAGACATATTATTGGCAGATATTGATACTTATATGCATTTTATGTCAGTATCTACTATATTGTTATAAAGATCTCGATTTACATCACAAGCATTAGAATTTCATAACTTTTTGTCCATATAAATATCAGCATCTGCAGCAAATTGCATATTTTTGCTCAGTCTGAATAAAATTGAGCTGTTTTTCCTCCATATTCGCACTATATCACATTATATGAGCCATGATGCGTCAAAAATTATACAAAAAGGTTCAATAAAGTGTTCCATTATTCATATGTCAGGCTTTACAGGGTTAAATGATGTGATTTTCAAGTGGACACAGTAACCGTTCCCATAGTTTCCCAGAAGGAACACAAGCGTCTTCATTAATCTACAAACCCTCACTCGCGCCCGTCCCAGTACTCTCAGGACCACACACCGGCGTGATGCCCTGACCAAACAAACAGCAGCAAATCAGTCATGAGACCAGCGTCCAGTTTCAGTCACCCCCTTCTGCCCTATTCGTCAGACGTGAGACGAGACAGCCGGACACCCACGCTGCTCATTTACAGCCCAGAACCGCAGTAATACTCCACACCGCCGAAGACCTGGTCAGTGTCAGCGCTCTGATGACCTCCGACCCCCCGCATCCGGGACGGTCAGACGTCCTGCACGCTAGGTCTGGCATGACACTGAACAGCAGATCTTTATTGCCCATCTTAGATTTGGGCGGCCCATCTCTTACTCAGGCTAATGACGCAGCGTAAAGATAAGGATGAAGCACAGACGATGGGAAACGACACACTTACGCTTAAGTTCCTGTCCCAGATCTGGATGGTCCCGTCCTGGCAGCCCGCGGCGATGAGTTTGCCGTCACGGCTGTAGGTGCAGCAGGTGGGCGTCACTCTCTTTCCCTGCAGCGATCGCGGCTTAAACACAGACTTGTGCTTCTTCTCAGAGGTCAAATCCCAAGTCCGCACGGTCCTGAAAACAGATCAGATCAGATCATAAAATTAAATTAAATTATTTCTTGTTAATAATAACACAAAAGAGTGCAATCGGATCATAAAAAATAAAATAATATTTATTTATTTATTTGCATTTTGGCTCATTAATTCTCATTAACAATAATACAAGAATGTAATCAGATCATAAATAAATAAATTAATAAACAAAATAAATAAAAAAATTTAAATAATTTTTTTTTGCATTTTGGCTCATTAATTCTCATTAACAACACAAAAGTGTGCAATTAGATCATAAAATAAAATAAAATAAATAAAATAAAATAAAAAAAACAACAAAAAAAAATATATATATATAAACAAAATATTATATATATTATATATATATATATATATATATATATATATATATATATATATATATATATATATAGTTTTCATTTTGGCTCATTAATTCTAACAATAACACAAGAAAGTGCAATCAGATCATAAAATGAAACATAAAATAAAAAATATATATACTTTTTGCATTCTGGCTCATTAATTCTCGTTAACAAAAAAACACAAAAGAGTGCAATCAGATCATAAAATAAATAAAAAGAAAAAATATTTGTTTTTTTTCACAAATGAGTGCAATGAATTGCAAACGTAGCTCATAATACTCTTAGTTCATGACTTTTCTTTTGATGTTTATAAAGTAAAATAAAACAAAATAAGATTATTTTAGATTTTACACTGGACACCGATATGATCATTATCGTAAACAATATATATTATATAGTAAACAAAAATGCCCTTAAAGTATCATATATATATATATATATATATATATATATATGTGTGTGTGTGTGTGTGTGTGTGTGTGTGTGTGTGTGTGTAATTTATATAGGGCTTTCAATTCCATTTAAAAAATTGATAAGCACATTAAATTTGTTTTAACTATATAGCGTGTTAAAATAATGTAAATATTTTAAATAAAAATGAAGTGCTAATCATCACATAAACAGCTGAGACACACTAGTACAGATGTCAACGAGTTCATCTTTCAAACTAATAGACTTTACTAGCACTTACTGTAGAAGATGCCAAAAAAAGGTCATCATTTTCCAAATTTTAAAAACATGAACAGATAATTGAGGATGCCTGCCATGATTTTCACAGTAAAGCTGTCTGCTCTGTTGTGTTTCTGAAACATTCCTGCAGTAAATCATGCAAATAGTAATTTACAGTGAAGAAAAGTGTAGAAAATGAAGTTTAAGAGCGGGTGAGAGACGAGAAGCGAGAGAGGGCGAGCAGATCTCAAGAGAGGCTGGTGTGCTTTTCACATCGCCACAGAAAAAGATCCGGCAACAGAAGCTCCTGTGGCATTAAAAACAACAGTAAATAAATACATAAAATGATATGAAATAAATATTTATCAGATACTCGTTATTGATTTATTACACAAGATATCAGATAAATATTATTTATTGATCAGATAATGAATATATTAATTTATTTGATCATATAATGATTTATTTATTTACCTATCAGATAATGATTAATCTATTTATCTATCAATTATGATTTTATAGGCTAGGAGATGGATGGATGGATGGGATGGGGATGGATGGATGATGGATAGACATATGGATGGATGGATGGATGGATGGAGGGATGGCTAGACAGACAGATATAGATGGATGGATGGATGGACGGATGGAGGGATGGATGATGGATAGACATATGGATGGATGGATTGATAGATATGGATGGATGGATGGATGGATGGATAGATATGGATGGATGGATGGATGGACAGACAGATATAGATGGATGGATGGATAGACAGATATAGATGGATGGATGGATAGACAGATGGATGGATGGATGGATGGACGGACGGATATGGATGGATGGATGGATGGATGGACGGATGGAGGGATGGATGATGGATGGAGGGATGGATGATGGATAGACAGATATGGATGGATGGATGGATGGATAGACAGATATGGATGGATGGATGGACGGATGGATGGACGGATGGAGGGATGGATGATGGATAGACAGATATGGATGGATGGATGGATAGACAGATATGGATGGATGGATGGATGGATGAATGGATGGATAGACAGATATGGATGGATGGATGGATGGATGGATGGATGAACGGAGGGATGGATGATGGATAGACATATGGATGGATGGATGGACGGATGGATGGACGGATGGATGAACGGAGGGATGGATGATGGATAGACAGATATGGATGGATGGATGGATGGATGGATGGATAGACAGATATGGATGGATGGATGGATGGATGGATGGATGGACAGAGGGATGGATGGATAGACAGATATGGATGGATGGATGGATATGGATGGATGGATAGACAGATATGGATGGATGGATGGATGGATGGAAATGGATGGATGGATAGACAAATATGGATGATGGTTGGATGGATAGACAGATATGGATGGATGGATGGATAGACAGATATGGATGGATGGATGGATGGATGAATGGATGGATAGACAGATATGGATGGACGGATGGATGGATGGATAGACAGATATGGATAGACGGATGGATGGATGGATGGATGAACGGAGGGATGGATGATGGATAGACATATGGATGGATGGATGGATGGATGGATGGACGGATGGATGGACGGATGGATGGACGGAGGGATGGATGATGGATAGACAGATATGGATGGATGGATGGATAGACAGATATGGATGGATGGATGGATGGATAGACAGATATGGATGGATGGATGGATGGATAGACAGATATGGATGGATGGATGGATGGATGGATAGACAGAGGGATGGATGGATAGACAGATATGGATGGATGGATGGATATGGATGGATGGATAGACAGATATGGATGGATGGATGGATGGATGGATATGGATGGATGGATAGACAAATATGGATGGATGGATGGATGGATGGATGGATGGATAGACAGATATGGATGGATGGATGGATGGATAGATAGACAGATATGGATGGATGGATGGATGGATAGATAGACAGATATGGATGGATGGATGGACGGAGGGATGGATGGATAGACAGATATGGATGGATGGATGGATGGATATGGATGGATGGATAGACAGATATGGATGGATGGATGGATGGATATGGATGGATGGATAGACAAATATGGATGGATGGATGGATAGACAGATATGGATGGATGGATGGATGGATAGATAGATAGACAGATATGGATGGATGGATGGATGGATGGATGGATAGATAGACAGATATGGATGGATGGATGGACGGAGGGATGGATGGATAGACAGATATGGATGGATGGATGGATGGATGGATAGACAGATATGGATGGATGGACGGATAGACAGATATGGATGGATGGACGGATGGAGGCCTTCCTTATATGAGCCACTGACAGATTCAACCAATGTAAAATAAATCTATGAATGAATCATTAATGCATTAATACATAATTCAAAAGCTCCTCCTCCAATCAGATTCCAGTGGCAGCAATATCTGTTCAGTAATATTTGTTTACAGTTTTAATATTTGAGTGATTTCAGCACGTCGATGCTTCGCTCGTCCTCCGTACGGTCCGGTGATGAATCAAATCGCCGCAGGGACACATGAGAGGGTTCGGCCGACACATATCAGCTCTTCAGCGGGAGAAACCAGAGAGGACAGTACATCAGCGTGACAGGCATATTTGAAGGATCCATGAAATCCCAATTTTCTTCCCTACATCTGCTGAACCCATTACAGCTGTTGAGCAGGACACGGAGAAATAAAAACACAAAAGAGCCACATGAATATCCTCAGCCCTGGCAAACGAAACGCACGGCGGAGTAATGCCATTCCCAGATAACAGATAGCAGCACCGCAGGTCGAGTGTCACGGTTAAGGTGCAGACCGGCGGACGGAGGTCAAGCAAAGGTCGACGAGATGCTACTGCAATTGTTCAGTGTCTTCAGCACAGTTACATGAAAGAGCGCTAGTCTAATTCAGATAAACGGCACCTGGAAACAAAACTAACTGCGGTTGGTCGCTTTTCATGTCAGTCAGGCAGTCTCTTCCTGTCTAAGTGGGCAGTTCTTGACCAGAATAAAACACATTTGTTATATACATCTATCAGGCATAACATTATGACAGGTGAAGTGTTTAACACTGATTATCTCTTCATCACGGCACCTGTTAGTGGGTGGGATATATTAGGCAGCAAGTGAACATTTTGTCCTCAAAGTTGATGTGTTAGAAGCAGGAAAAATGGGCAAGCGTAAGGATTTGAGCGAGTTTGACAAGGGCCAAATTGTGATGGCTAGACGACTGGGTCAGAGCATCTCCAAAACTGCAGCTCTTGTGGGGTGTTCCCGGTCTGCAGTGGTCAGTATCTATCAAAAGTGCTCCAAGGAAGGAACAGTGGTGAACCGGCGACAGGGTCATGGGCGGCCAAGGCTCATTGATGCACGTGGGGAGTGAAGGCTGGCCAGTGTGGTCCGATCAAACAGACGAGCTACTGTAGCTCAAATTGCTCAAGAAGTTAATGCTGGTTCTGATAGAAAGGTGTCAGAGTACACAGTGCATCACAGTTTGTCGCGTATGGAGCTGCATAGCCACAGACCAGTCGGGGCGCCCATGCTGACCCCTGTCCACCGCCGAAAGCACCAACAGTGGGCACATGAGCATCAGAACTGGACCACAGAGCAATGAAGAAGGTGGCCTGGTCTGATGAATCACGTTTTCTTTTACATCACGTGGATGGCCGGGTGTGTGTGTGTGGCTTACCTGGGGAACACATGGCACCAGGATGCACTATGGGAAGAAAGCAAGCCGGCGGAGGCAGTGTGATGCTTTGGGCAATGTTCTGCTGGGAAACCTTGGGTCCTGCCATCCATGTGAATGTTACTTTGACACGTACCACCTACCTAAGCATTGTTGCAGACCATGTACACCCTTTCATGGAAACGGTATTCCCTGGTGGCTGTGGCTCTTTCAGCAGGATAATGCTCCTGCCACAAAGCAAAAATGGTTCAGAAATGGTTTGAGGAGCCCAACAATGAGTTTGAGGTGTTGACTTGGCCTCCAGATTCCCCAGATCTCAATCCAATCGAGTATCTGTGGGATGTGCTGAACAAACAAGAACGATCCATGGAGGCCTCACCTCGCAACTTACAGGACTTAAAGGATCTGCTGCTAACATCTTGGTGCCAGATACCACAGCACACCTTCAGGGGTCTAGTGGAGTCCATGCCTCGATAGGTCAGGGCTGTTTTGGCAGCAAAAGGGGGATCATCACAATATTATCATAATGTTATGCCTGATTGGTGTATAATAAATAAAATAAATAAAAATAAATATAAAATATATAATAATAAATTATATAAATATATAATAAACACATATAAATAAATAAAGGAAAATATAAAAAATACACATAAAAATATAAAAATGTAAATATCAAATATTTAATTATCATTTTTTGTGAAATCTGAAGTATGGGCTTTTTTGTTGAGGCCTGTAACATGACGAAAACCTCCTTTCCTCACTGAAGTGATGGAGAAGAGTTTATCAAAACTCCAGAGAGCGTCTGTCATCAGAAACGTCCATCTCACTTTATTCCTCATATCTCCAGTCGTCCCGTCGAGGTGAGAAATGACCAGCAGAGGTCAAAGCTGTTTAAACAGAGAGAGAGACACACCTGGTGCCGAACCAACAGGCCGATCATGTCCAAGCGCCCTTCCTGCTCTGACCAGCTGTGACCTCAGGGGTCAAAGGTCACCCGAGATGCGCATAAACACACAGACAGCCTCAATCGTGGATTCCAGCATTGACATGCTCGCCGTGTTTAGACAAGAGGGGAGAAAGACGGCGGGTCCAGGCCAAACAAATGTCAGACAACACCGCCTGTCTGTCTGTCTGAGGACGGGAAACTCATCACATGACAAAGAGCAGCTCATGTACGAGAAACGACACCAGATTAACATCACAGAGCTCTTACAGAACATAAGACAACTCGTCTGCACATGGGAAACTACAGGTTTCCCAACAGGCTCGTCCACCAGATCCGTTTCTTAATGATATATGCAGGCTTAGTGCAGCCGTTCAAGAGGGATTTAGAAAATAAACAGGCGAAATATCTATATAATCTTTAACTGAACAATGGAGAATAATAGGAATATTCCTCACAGCAGGTGGATTGGTGTCCGACACTAACTGAAACACATCATTAAAGGGGGTGAATGCAGGGCTCCAGACTAACATTTGAGAGCAGTGGCGCCAGCACCTGATTTGGTGGCGCTGGAGGAAAATTTATCATAAAGTTAATTTAATCATAAAATTACTATTTTTTTGCATTGTTTTGTTAAAGGATTAGTTCACTTCAAAATGAAAATGTCCTGATAATTTGCTCACCCTCATCTTATCCAAGATGTTCATGTCTTTCTTTCTTCAGTCGAAAAGAAATTAAGTTTTTTGAGGAAAACGTTCCAGGATTTTTCTCCACATAACGGACTTAAATGGCAACCAACGGTTGAAGGTCCAAATCAATGCAGTTTCATGAGATGGAGTATTTCGGCACTGGGTCGGTACTTCCACCTATTTCACGCGTGACCTTTCCAACGTGATGGCGTCATACGCAGTGAAGAAGAACAACAAAGAAGTCGAGAAATTTGAGGTTAAAAAGTATATAAATGTTTATTTTTTTAGAAAATGGCCGATGGTTTGGCTAGATAAGACCGTATTCCTCGGCTGGGATTGTGCAGAGCCTCTGAAGCCCTTCCTTTGAAACTGCATTGATTTGGACCTTCAACCGTTGGTTGCCATTGAAGTCCATTATGTGGAGAAAAATCCTGGAAGGTTTTCCTCAAATTTCTTTTCGACTGAAGAAAGAAAGACATGAACATCTTGGACGAGATGGGATTATCAGGAAATTATCGGGAAATTTTCATATTGAATTGAACTAATCCTTTAATAAGTGCAGTTACTAATAAATATTATGTTTGTTTATTGGAAATTTAACAGTGAAGCACTGTGGTTGAATTGATATGCAGATAAAATAAACTTTTACAACAACAGTAATGTGCAAAAACCTAATTTTTATAGGGAAAATGTAAATATTCTACTCTTATTAAATATACCATTGATCTTCTATAGTCTCACACTGAACTGACCGACAGCTTCAGTGATTATTAAAGGAGCTCTTTACTTTTCTGTGTAATTCAGTCACAATTTGAAAGCGAGTGGATATGGCTAATAAGTCAATAAGTGCTCCTCTGCCGCCATCTACTGGTTGTAGTGGTCATTTCATGTCTTTTTAAATAAAAGTGCTTGTTTGCTACAAAGTGTTAGTTTTCCTACACCTTTAAACTTTTAGTTTTTACAAATCATCACATTAAAAATAAATAACATTAAAATTGGATCATATTTAGAGATTTGAAGTGCTGGAAAAAGTGTGAAGCCCTTGAAAAGTGCTTGAATTTCACTCTCAAAAGGTTGTACTGAAATTCTGAGATGAAATATGTAAAAAAAAAAAACAACAACAAACAACAACAACAAACCCACATTCAACTATCTTAATTTTTTTTCAATATTGTTTCTCATGTGTAACAGAAACGGCAGCTCTTATCAGTTGGGCACCGTGGTTGTGGCACCAGTGCGACTTCTAACAAAATTTAGTCGCACCAGCAGGAAAAAAGGTCACAAAATGCCACCATTTGTTCGCAGTCTGGAGCCCTGTGAATGTCAGATAAAAGCAGCTCTTTGACGGTTGTACGGGTGCCATATATATATATATATATATATATATATATATATATATGAGCGAAACTGCTTCTCAAACAAGAACAAATGTAGGGCAGGGCTTGATTTAGTCCGTGATGAATTGATTGGATGCTATTGGTGGATCTCATGTGATTGACAGGTTGCCCCGCCCTCATCATCAGAGAAGAGAAGCATTTATTTGAAATGGAATCTTTTGTAACATTTTAAATGTCTTTACTGTCACTTTTGATCAATTTAATGCGTCCTTGATGAATAAAGGTATTAATTTCTTCTAAACGCTAGTGTACCCAATTTGTCTTAAATATTAAAGCTAAAGTTAATACTTAATAGTTGGATGGCAGACGGCAGCACCTGCTTCCTCTGTCATGTTTACACAGAAACCATATTCCAGATCATGACATCAGCGCTCACGTGGCATAAAGAAATCAGGTTGCCATGGTAACTCATGGCTATCGTTGCAAACACATCCCAGTACGGACGCATCCGAACATGAGAGGTAAACAGCACAGGAAATATTTTCCGATGACGTGTGGCGAGTTTGAAGCATTAACACGGTCGTCTGCAATTAGCACTGAGTGTGATTTATGAAGCCGCTTCCCTGAAAAACACATCATATATTTATGAACAGACACTGTAGACAAAAGTGACGCACGTCTCGCATAGAGTGAATTGTGGACCTTGTCATTCAAATATGGATTCATACAAACCCAGTTAGGGATAACTAGTCTTCTAACCAATTAGTCCATTTTTTTTTGTTTCCATGTAAATAAATAAATGAAATATAATATTATATATTATTAAAAAGTTAAAAATAAACAATTTTTAATTCTTTCATGTTATATAAAATACAAATAAATAATAACATTTATAAAACCATAAGAACATGTATAAATAAATAATAATAATAATAATAAACAAACAAATAGATTTTGAATGGTCTGTGAATACTCTTATTATCTGAGGACTGTGGTGTGCAATAAAAGTGTTTGTCTAATTTTAGTTAAAAGTTTTAGTAATTCTGATGTTTTGTCAAGTTTTTGTTACTTTTAAAAATGTCTGTATAGTTTTTATTAATTTTTATTTGGTACATGAGGTTAATAAAAAAAAATAACAGGTTAATTTCAACTAAATGAAAATAAGAAAAGTTTAAGTTTTTTTATATTTTATGTCAGTTAACATTTATTTATTTCAAGTAAAGAGATTTTTTTATAGTTTTAGTTTTAGTTAACTATAATAACACCGATACTAGTAAAATCTCTATATTTAATAATATGTGTCAAATAATATTCTTAGTCTGGCATCCCAGACAGAAGCTACAATAGTTTACTTTAAATTAAATGGAAATTAAATTAAATTGCATACAGTTTGTGTAACCAAATAATAACCAGGTGGAAATTGGACACACAGCGTGACTTTTATTTAATAAACGAGCCTGAAATACACCGGGACTCTTATTTTGAAATGTCTGCGCTTTATTATTGCAGGAGCTCATTCAAATTCAGATGAGGAGATAAAATATGCATTCTTACACTGTATACAACATATTAAAATATAAACACCGTACAGTAAACTGTGTCATAATTGATCACCATTAGTTCATAAACAATCGCTTAATCGCATATTTTATGCACTATTTATTGATTGATTGAGCCTGTCGAACGCACAACAGCGCCACCTTCAGGCTTTGAAACATGAAGCGCTCACACTTATTTAATGAAATCAAAGCCTTTTGAAGTTTAATAATCACATTAGGCAGTGTCGCCGTTTATGTTTTTCTATCCCCAAAATATAAGACACCTTAAAATAATCATTAAGACACTTGTTACACCATTTAAGTTATTGAAGACTTATGATCTTTCATTTAAAGGTGCAGTGTGTAAGATTTATGAGTATCTATTGACAGAAATGCAATATAATATACATAACTATGTTTTCATTGGAGTATAAAGAACTTACATAATGAAGCGTTATGTTTTTATTATCTTAGAATGAGGCATTTCTATCTACACACACCGCGGGTCCCCTTACAGTGAAATCGCCATTTTGCGCCGCCATGTTTCTACAGTAGCCCTAAACGGACAGCGCTAGTCACTCTCTGCTGTCTCAGACGACGACACCTTTGTCCTGTGTCAGCCACCGTAGCTTCTTTGTGCTTCTAAAGGGAGGGGTGAGTCGTGGGTGATTGCAATTCGCAACCTCACCACTAGATGCCGCTAAAATTTACACACTGCACCTTTAAGAAAACTGATCCGCTGGGATTTTTTAATTCGCACATGTGCTCCAAACTACTACTTTTAGTCGCAAATGCGAGTGAAATGCTCGCACTGTCAAGCCCTGGTGTCCATCATATGCTCACTTCAGAATCTCACCAGAAGTAGGTGGTCATCCAGGGACTTTTCGCATACACTTTTATGAATACATAAGGTTTTTCGCCTATTATAAAGTATGGAAGTGGCATATTCGGACGCAGCGTATCACAACTAAAAAGAGGTCTGAGTCCACTTTAAAGTCCACTACAAAGTGAAAAAAAAACACTATCAGAGAACCATGAGCATGTGAATGTGTGGTTGAATTATTCAAATTATGACTTAAAATCTCAGCGGGAACTTCAAGTATTTTACATCTAAACGTTTGGGAATGCCTGACATAGACTAACCATTAAAAAACAGCTCAGACAGAAAGCAGAAACGCGTCCAAACGGCCCCTAGCGCTCCTCTGGGGCCTCTTCACCTCACGCCACCCGTCCAATCAGATGGGATCCTCCTGCGGGATTGTGTTCGGAGACATTAGAAACAGCAAAACTTCCCCAGATGGATGGGAAAAGGGCAGAATTAAAAGAAAGTCGTGAGGCCCCAAGAGCCTGTGTGTGTGTGTTAACACATCACTGATTATGAAGAGCTAGTCTTGTTTTATTTCAGGGGCCGAGAGCGTTTCGAAGGTGAAAGCAACAAATGCAGCTGGGTGGGCCGACGGGACGTTATTCATCCGCATCAGCGTCCTGTTCCAACTGAGCCCAGACTCTTAATGAGCTTTTAAAGGCTCGGAGCAATTAATCGCCCTCACACTGATTATTGTATCTGAATCGTCTTAATTGTCAACACGGTCTGCTTCGGTGGACAACAGGGGTACATTCAAGTGCACTCAACGGCACGCACATTTGTGACGGAGACATGGAAGACTTCCTCTGTGAAGAGGAATGCACTGGACTGTAGGTGAACCTGATGCATATCCCATACGATGCCCCGACTTGTTCACGGGCCACACGGATGTCAAACAAACACCGCTTTAACCATGAAAACACAGTTAACGGTTTACAGACTGAGTTCAGCACAGGGAAGGACCCTTATTACGACATTTCCTATCAGAAATGGGTGAGAAACAGTGCTGGTGTAATGCATTACGAAGTACTTAATTACTGTCATTTAATTACTTTCCCCTTAAAAAATTTTACTATTATAATATTTACTATTATAATATTTATGTTTTATAAAAAAAAAATGTAATTTACTTTAATATTTTTAGAAGTGCAGCTACAGTATGCTAAAAAATTGTTTATATGTCTTGTTTTTTAAATATATATTAAATGTGATATTATAATATTACAGTTTATAAACATTTTATTATAAATAAATAAATAAAAGAGATTTCAATCAATACAGATGTGAAATTTATAAGTTAATAAATATATATATATATATATATATATATATATATATATATATATATATATATCAATAAAATGCATTAATAAAATACATTATAAATAAATAGATTTCAACTAATAAAGATGGGGAATAAAATAAATAAAAATTACCTAATAAAAATTTTTATAAAAATTAGGGGTGTAACGGTACACAAAACTGACGGTTCGGTACGGCAGTTTTACAAAATTGCTTTTTATTTATTTTTATTAAACAGTGGTTTACTGAAAAAATTGTGTCTGTCCTTAAATGAATTCAATTATAACTAAAAGTTTCTTAAAAGATAATGCTGTAAACTATAGGGAGCCCTTACTTGAACATTACTATAATATTAAAGGACAGAGCCCAAACTATTAGCCTAAATTCATCTATTTATTAGATATAATAATCAACACTCAAATAACACATTGTATGCAAACATGTAAACGTCACATAAGGCAGTTTTTGCATTAACTTCTAAATCTAATTATAAAATAGTTTTTTCTCCAATTCTTTGTTGAAATATAATCATTTATACACAGTGTCGGTCATTTTCATGACAGATTCATTTAAACACACATTAAATAATCCAGACATCACTAACAGGTTCAGTGGAATATAATGAATATATAGGCTAATATAGTGCATATATTTAGTGAAAGAGTTGATTTCTCTAGTGAACTCACAGCTGTGGACACTGAATGACTTCTGAGGGAAATGTGATGCTACGGGACATTGTTCTCAAGCTGTTTTATTGACGTCTTTCCGCCGTTGAAACACTGAGCGATTACACCACATATGATAGCTTCAGTAAGTTGTAATGTATCCTCAACATACCTTAAGATATTAATTCATGTTTATTCTTTAGGAAGAGATGATGGCGTTCACTCGCGCGCCGCGCCACCACTTGAACTGAGGCGCCTATACAGTGATCTGTCACGCCACATTAAAGAGCGTCAAAACGGCATTTATCGTTTGAATTTCGTGATAAAATGGACTGAATACTGAATATGTTCGTGTTCCGGTGTAAAACAAGCCGACTGTTAACTGTTAAAGATTGCATTCGGTGCCGTTCGGTACACACGTGCACCGTACCGGAAGCCCTGTACCCAAACGGTTCGGTACGTGTACCGTTACAACCCTAATAAAAATGCTTTAATATTATTAGAAGTGCGCCTACAGTATACTTAAAATAGTTTTCATGTCTCAATTTTAAAAAAATATTATATATAATATTATATTAAATATTATGTTTATAGTTTATAAACGTTTTATTATTTATAAATAAATAAACAAGAAATGTCAATCAAAGATGTGACATTTACAAATGAAGTAAAATTCTTGAAAAAAAATTCTTTAATATTATTAGAAGTGCAGCTACATGTCTCATTTTTTAAATGTATACAAAATATTATATTATATAATATTATATATAATATTATATTTATAGTCTATAAACGTTTTATTATAAATAAACAAAAAACAAGAGATTTCAATCAATAAAGATGTGAAATGTATAAATAAATAATTAATAAATAAATGCGTAAATAAAATAAATTATAAATAAATAAAGATTTCAATCAATAAAGATGTGAAATTTATAAATAAAATAAAATTCTTAAATAAAAAATGCTTTAATATTTTTTGAAAAGCAGCTACGGTATACTAAAAAATAGTTTTCATGTATAATTTTTTTAAATATATATATAAAATGTTATATTATAATAAATATAATATTTTGGGTTTATAAAAATGTAATTACAAATAAATAAATAAATAAATTGAGATTTCAATCAATAAAGATGTGAAATTTATAAATAAAATGCATAAATTAAATAAATAAATAAAAATGTATATTATAATAAATATATTTTCAGTTTATAAAAATTTACAAATAAATAAACAAGAGATTTCAATTAATAAGGATGCGAGATTTATAAATAAAAAAAATGCATAAATTAATAAAATCAATTTTACTTTAATATTTTTAGCAGTGATGCTTTAAAGAGGATGAATTTAGAAACATCTCAGTGCCATAAAATTTTATCTTTAAATTCAACATCCTTTTTTAATAAAGTCACTGTTATCAACAATACATTTCATGACAATTACTGTCAGATAAAAGAAAATCAATTAAAAACAATGAGAGAACTAATGAGCGAAGATGATGATGTCACTGGCGAGCAGCGAGGTCTTATCTAATCACAGAAATGATGCGTTTTACAAGCCTAATACTTCTTGCATATGAGAGCCGTTTGGCCAAAGCCCCGGGCGTTCATCAACTCAGATAAGACCAGCAATTCAGGAAAGATCCCCAGCATATGGGATTTCTCCTAATCCTTCTTCAGGACCACGGCCCAAAAAAATGAGTGCACTTCTAAAAATACGCTCCGTTGTGCACTGCAAAATTAATTTCTCAAAAATGTTAAAAACATTTATAAATAAAGTCCTTCTGAATGTCTGTCTCTGGGTTTCTGCCACGGATAAGACAGAAATCGGCCACATTTCACCATCACCTCCTAAAACAAATATAAATTTTATGAGTACTCATACACACATCGCTGCCACAAATTCATACACACGTATTAAAACTGATGCATCCCGCCATTACAGCTCCGTATAACGACCCACAGTGTTCATTCTTCACCAGAAACAAAAATATTATAGCAATAACATGATGGAGAATTTTCAATGTGAGTGAATAGTAGCTGAAACAGGTGGCAGATCTCCAGAGCCGGAGTTACTGCCAGCTTTGAGTCTGGAGCCAGAAACCTGCTCTTACTCCAGCATGGCATGATGGGAATCTGCGGCATTCGGCCTCTAGTGCAACGGTCCTCCGGAGGATTTTCAGCCGTTACGGGTAAAAGAACAACGCAGTGGAGAGGTCACGCAGAGGTCACCGCAGTTCATCATAAACTGTAAGATGAGAATGTAGTCGAATGAAACGGAATATCTGGAGACACTTCCAAAAGTTCATACATTTCTTCTGTGGATGTGCTTATGGAACATTTAAAATTAAGAATTAGTAATGTATGTATATCTCATGTTTTGTTCAAAAGTTTGGAGTCAGTAAGACTGAACTTTTATTGAGCAATTAAATTGATCAAAAGTGACAGTAAAGACATTTAGAACGTTACAAAAGATTCTTGAGCATCAGATCATCATATTAGAATGATTTCTGAAGGATCATGTGACACTGAAGACTGGAGTAATGATGATAAATTCAGCTTTGATCACAGGAATAAATTACACTTTACTATATATTCACATAGAGAACAGCTGATTTACACTGGAATAATATTTCACAATATTACTGTTTTTTTTTTTGTTTTTTTTTTAATTAAATAAATGCAGCCTTGGTGAGCATAAGAGACTTTTGCAGAAATATTAAAAATCTTGCAAACCCCAAACTTTTGAACGGTAGTGTTTGTGATGGTGGTATTTATTGCACTGCTTATTTGAATTAAAAAATGGGTAACACTTTATTTTGGGGATTAATTCCCACTATTAACTAGTTGCTTATTATCTCACATATTACTTATAAAGTACTTATAAAGCATATATTAATGCCTCTGCGTGACCATATTCTACAACTCTTAATCCTACCCAATATCTAAACTTAAATACACTATATTGCCAAAAGTTTTGGGACGCTTGCCTTTAAATGCACATGAACTTTAATGGCATCCCATTCTTAATCCGTAGGGTTTAATATGGAGTTGGCCCACCCTTTGCAGCTGTAACAGCTTCAACTCTTCTGGGAAGTCTTTCCACAAGGTTTAGGAGTGTGTTTATGGGAATTTTTGACCATTCTTCTAGAAGTGCATTTGTGAGGTCAGGCACTGATGTTGGACGAGAAGGCCTGGCTCGCAGTCTCCGCTCTAATTCATCCCAAAGGTGTTTTATCGGGTTGAGGTCAGGACTCTGTGCAGGCCAGTCAAGTTCCTCCACACCAAACTCGCTCATCCATGTCTTTATGGACCTTGCTTTGTGCACTGGTGCGCAGTCATGTTGGAACAGGAAGGGGCCGTCCCCAAACTGTTCCCACAAAGTTGGGAGCATGAAATTGTCCAAATTGTCTTGGTATGCTGAAGCATTAAGAGTTCCTTTCACTGGAACTAAGGGGCCAAGCCCAACCCCTGAAAAACAACCCCACACCATAATCCCCCCTCCACCAAACTTTACACTTGGCACAATGCAGTCAGGCAAGTCCCGTTCTTCTGGCCACCGCCAAACCCAGACTCGTCCATGGGATTGCCAGACAGAGAAGCGTGATTGGTCACTCCAGAGAACACGTCTCACTGCTCTAGAGTCCAGTGGCGGCGTGCTTTACCCCACTGCATCCCACGCTTTGCATTGCACTTGGTGATGTAAGGCTTGGATGAGCTGCTCGGCCATGGAAACCCATTCCATGAAGCTCTCTACACACTGTTCTTGAGCTAATCTGAAGGCCACAGAAGTTTGGAGGTCTGTAGCTATTGACTCTGCAGAAAGTTGGTGACTTCTGTGCACTGTGACCCTCAGCATGCGCTGACCCTGCTCTGTGATTTTATGTGGCCTACCACTTCATGGCTGAGTTGCTGTTGTTCCCAATTGCTTCCACTTTGTTATAATACCACTAACAGTTGAGCGTGGAATATTTAGTAGTGATTTCACGAATGGACTTATTGCACAGGTGGCAACCTATCACGGTACCACGCTTGAGTTCACTGAGCTCCTGAGAGTGACCCATTCTTTCACAAATGTTTGTAGAAGCGTCTGCATGCCTAGTGCTTGATTTATACACCTGTGGCCATGAAGTGATTGAACACCTGAACTCAGTGATTTGGAGGGGCGTCCCAATACTTTTGGCAATATAGTGTACCTTACTAACCATTAACTAAGCAGTAAATTGTGAGTTTATTGAGGCAAAAGTCTCCCTAAACTTTTTTTTGGTGTGACCAAAATTAAATAAAATCATTGCATTACAATAATGAGAACCATTTAGAATAATGAAAATTACATCAGTAAAACTGAATGCATTACAGTAATGAGAACTTGATTTTATCCATTAGGATTTGACTGGATATTGATCAGTCAGGTATGATAAATTTAATTTATGCACCGTTTAACCAGGTGACCTATACTAACTGCCTAACCTTCTTGTAAGGTACTTGTGTGAGGTCATGGGAACACGGTCTCGGTTAATGAAAACTATAGTTCTGCTTTATGTTCCTTTGACTCATGATGTCTATTAAAGCTGATAAATGAGTGTTTTACTCTCAAACGACCAAATCAAATCATTTTACCAGTCGAATGTTTGAGCTGTAGTACTACAGCAAACTACACGCCACGCTTTATGCAATCTTGAAGGGACACTTTTTGTGCAAAATAAGACACTATTTAAGGTCTGGCTTACAATAGGAGTACCAGGGTGGTCAGATGAATAACACAGATCTTCACTATTATCAACACTCAAAGATGCGCCGCTGTGAGCGATCAATGACCGCACGGATGTGTGCTGAAATGAGCTCTACAAGAGAAGAGATCCATTCAGCTCAGACGAGACCCTGTTAAAGGAACGGCTCACCCCAGAAATGATGCATGAAATCACGCCGTCTCACCGGAGCACACTTATCCAGAGCAGGTCTGTGCCGCTCACATGAGACACATTATGATGTTCAGAAACAGCTGGACGTAGCGCAGTGCAACGGTCTCATCTGAAGACGTATAACCTAATTTAAGTTAAAATGAGACCCTGAAAAAACATCAAAATGTACCACTCGGAAACTCATTTCATCAAGTTGGGGGGGTGTGAATCAAATTAAGGGAGAAGCGATTTGGTATTGGATATACACTACCTTTTGGGGTCAGTTGAAAGAAATGATATACTCTATATAATTATATATTGTTTCTTGAGCAGCAAATCATCATATTAGAATGATTTCTGAATGGTCATGTGACACTGAAGACTGGAGTAATGATGATAAATTCAGCTTTGATCACAGGAATAAATTACACTTTATTATATATTCACATAGAGAACAGCTGTTTTACATTTTAATAATTTCACTATTTTTACTGTATTTTACTGTATTGATCAAATTGAAGCAGCCTTGGTGAGCAGAAGAGACTTCATTCAAAAACAAAAAAAATCTTGCAAACTCCAAACTTTTGAACGGTAGTGTATTGAAAGACTTTTTCCTGCTGAAGAAGAACAGTGATAAAACTCGACAGAAAACACTATTCGTTCAACAAACGTGCACAACAAATCAATGTTTCCCATAATTATCTTGTGTGGCAGCTAGGGTTGGGAATAGATAACCGGTTCTGGATAAGAAAAATACTGGAACCGCGTGAAATTCATAACTTTCGGTTCTGAAAATGGTTCCTTTGCACCGCGTTGGCGAAGCACTAGGAGCGTATACTAGTAGTAAGAGCCGTGTGCTCTATTTCCTTGATACAGAAAAAACGGATGGAGAACACTGTGTTTCTCACACACACACGCAGAGAAAGAGCGAGAGTCTTATATACCACGCAGAATCGACGCGCTACATGTAAACGATATTCTTTGTTGTATTTTCCTGTCAAAATAATGGCATTATCCAGCTTTTAAAAACTACCAGCAGAGCAGATATGACGTAGTGTTGTCAAAAATATCGATATTTCGATATGTATCGATACTGAAATATCTGAAACGATACCAATGCTCCTTTCTACAGTATCGATACACCGATACCAGCTGCGCTCTCCTCTCCGACCGACAGCGAGTTGACACACACCCGCCTCCTCTCACTCCGGTTAACCCTCTGAACATGGCGAACGCGCCGGCGCGTTCTGCTGGATTTTACCTCATGACAGCGTGTTAGTGTTGGTGTGACGGGTCTGAATTTCGCACGGGATTGCACATAATTCTACTCATTCCCGCAGATTTCGCGCTCACATCTAAAGCACACACACACACACACACACACACATACAGTAATAAAGCCGCCTCTGACATACAAGTGCAAAAAGTAGCTCCTTTTCCCAGCTTATTAATGGTCAAATACACTCAAGAATAATGTCACAATGTCCATCTTGGTGAGTATTAACGTAAACACAGTCGTAAACAGTTCAGGATGAATGTGTAACAGGAACAGTATTTTGGATCCATGCGTGCGCCAGGTCTTAAAGGGACAGCAGCGAATAAACGTGCCACTCTCTGTGTTGTTAATGTTATTCAAACTGCAAAAAGGCAAACGATCACTTACTGCTCTTGACTGATTAACTTGTGTAACCTTAATGGATTAATCTGTATTTAATTTTTTACAATGAAGATTATCAAATGTTATTTTAAATTTGATTACTATGTTTTTTTTTTTATTCAGTTTCTTACCTGAATACTGTTAGACCTGAAAAAATAAAGCAATCTATTTAATTTGTATCTTTATTCGATTGTATTTATTTGTGCTATTGTTAGTAATTTGTTTATTTGTTCTTATTTTATTACTGTTTACTTGTCTTTTTAAATTCAATTTACCATTTGAAATCAAGCTTCCTTGTGCTGTGTAAGATATTGCAACAAAATTACCCCATTGTAAAAAATACATTGAGTTAACAAATATTTGTGAGATAATTGTAATGGTAATTTATCAACGTTTATATATGAAAAAAAGCTCAAAAGCTTTATCATATAAAGTGATCTCTTCAGAAGAAATTTTTGATTGCCTAGACTTTCAATAGACGGACAAAAAAAAATATTATTAAAAATATCTATTTGACAGTATATGCAGCGTTTTTTCCCCGTGGTATCGAATATCGATACTTTTTTAGGTATCGTATCGAAGTTAGAAATTCCATTATCGTGACAACACTAATATGACGATTTCTCCGGTAGTGGGTGGAACTAATGCGCAAACGGCAATCTCATTGGCTGCCGCTCATCTGTTTTGATTTCAGCAAATCGGTTCAAGCGAACTCTGACAACGTGATTAATATTCATGATCCCAGCAGCTCATCAATCCTTAGTGCGTTGTATATTGTTATTAGTAGTAGAATTAGTAGTAGTAGTATCATATAAATAAAATTTTATTATTATTTATTTTAATAATAATTACTATTATCTTTACAGAAACACTGAGTGACCAACAATATCTTAAGCACCACCACCAGTCCTAAGTTCAGCTAAAATGACAAATATGCATTCATACATGGTTAACAAGGTTTAGTTCTAATTACTAAAGTTATAGAATTAAATGGTGCTTGATTATCATAATATCATAATATAATGCTTGATTGACTGATGTTAAGAGTGTACATTATATATGTATATATATAATATATAAGTCTGGCGAGTAAACTAAAATAATTACTAGCCAATGGCGATTCTATTGCCAAGTTGTGTGTAGAGGGTTGCCATCATCACCAGATATTAGGGGTGCAACGGTACACAAAACTGACGGTTCGGTACGGGTTCGGTACAGCAGTTTTACAAAATTGCTTTTTATTTCTTTTTATTAAACAGTGGTTTACTGAAAAAATTGTGTCTGTCCTCAAATGAATTCAATTATAACTAAGAGTTTCTTAAAGATAATGCTGTAAACTATATAGGGAGCCCTTACTTGCACATTACTATAATATTAAAGGACAGAGCCCAAACTATTAGCCTAAATTCACTTGCTATTTATTTTTAGATATAATAATCAACACTCAAATAACACATTGTACATGATTTACTGTAGTGACACCACATGATTTACTGTAGTGACACCACATGATTTGCTGTAGTGACACCACATGGTATTGTGGAAGAAATAGTCAAACGTTTTTTTCTTTCTTACATTATTCATCTCAGGGTTCGTACAACCTTTTGAGAGTGAAATTCAAGCACTTTTCAAGGGCTTCACACTTTTTCCAGCACTTTATTTAATTTTTAATGTGATGATTTGTAAAACTAAAAGTTTAAAGGTGTAGGAAAACTAACACTTTGTGGCAAACAAGCACGTATATTAAAAAAAAGGTATTACCACTATAACCAGTAGATGGCGGCAGAGGAGCACTTAATGACTTCTTAGCCATTTCCACTCCTTAATATATGAAAAAGTAGAAAGTCGTAGTCAAATTGTGACTGAATTACACAGAAAAGTAAAGAGCTCCTTTTATAATCACTGAAGCTGTCGGTCAGTTCAGTGTGAGACTATAGAAGATCAATGGTATATTTAATAAGAGTAGAATATTTAAATTTTCTTTATAAAAATTAGGTTTTTGCACATTACTGTTGATAAGTTAATTTTATCTGCATATCAAGTTAACCTCAGTGCTTTACTGTTAAATTTCCAATAAACAAACATGTAATATTATTAGTAACTGCACTTATTAACAAAATGCAAAACAATAGTAATTTTATGATTAAATTAACTATGATAATTTTAACGCCTTCTCTTCCTCCACTGCTCTCAAATGTTAGTCTGGAGCCCTGTAATGCACAGATCTAATATACTGATACACATAAAAGAAAGTCACCTGGGAAACACAGTATCTTTTGCGGCTTAATGCACTTTTAATAACACTGTTTAATATCAAACTCATCCCACAGTTTAGAAACAGTAATCATAACAGTAATTTCATTATCGTTGGAAGCCAAAATCGAATTTGAAAATCAATTATGATTAAATCGCACAACCCTACATGATAAAATTAAATGAAACGGTTATGATAGCATAGTTTCAGTTTCAACAAGGGGTCAAACTCAAGGTTCGCCTGTCCCCTGAGCCCTGAACCGACAGCATGAGAGGAAGCGCTCATGTCGTTCATTCTCATTGGCCTGTCAGTTTAATCTACTGTGACCATGCTTCTGACCCAAAGCACCGCCCAGAACACTGAATTCAATCTAGAACTCAGCATGACCCCTGTTAACCTGAGATTTGGAGCCGAGCGCCACACCAGCCGATCACAGGACACATGTGGCCCCCGCTCCAGGGCCCTCCGGGGCCCGTTCTGCTCACATCTGCAGCTGTTTGCCAAAGCTAAATGGTTTCCTCCTCTGAATCCGCCTGCAACATGCGCTGAAACGTGCCAAGGGAAGACTTCCAGAATCTATATTACAACTGAATACAACAGAGCCACATCTGTGCGTCAAGTGAACACGACTCCAGCATTCACCGACGACGCCCCTAAACACAGTGAAACCAGTGCGCTTTTATAGAGGAACATAATTTGACGCAGTGCAAAGGTTTACACGCATATAAACTTTCACAGGCCTGTAGTTTTGAGGCTGTGAACACAAACATCTGACTGGAAAACACTGCTAGAAACACATTTGGCTGAATATATCAGCGTTTACTGCAGCGCCACGACAAAATGAGTTATATTCTACTTTAGACAATGAGATACCAGAAACAGAGTATGATCAGCGTAGGATGATTCTTAATCGCTTAGTGACTGGATTGACTGCCTTAAATGCTATTTTCATTTGTGAAAAACATTAAAATGTGATCAATTCTTTTGAATAAATTATTCTTATGGACAGATTCTTGAATTGGTCAAAAAAAATGACTCACTGAATCTGAATCAGAGTTAATGACACTTAATGACTGGATGACTGCCATAAATGGAAAACATTAAAATGCGATTAAAAAAAACATTCTTATAAACAGATTTTTAATTTGGTCAAAAAGACAGAGAGCTATTGTTTGAATCAGGCTAACAAATGACTCACTGAATCTGAACCAGGACTCACTTACTGACAGAATAATTGAAGAAAAGAAAAGAATCAAAAATACAGATTCTTATGAACAAATGGCTCTTTTGAACAGATTCTTGAATTGGTCAAAAATACAGTTTGACAAATGACTCACTGAATCTGAATCGGACTCACACAGTGACCGGATGACTGCCATAAATGCTATTTTAATTTAAGAAAAACAATGAAATCTAATCAAAAATATGTATTATGAACAAATGATTCTTATGGAGTGATTCTTGAAAAGACCAGTCTAAAAAAAAGACTCACTGAATCTGAATCAGACTCACTGACCAGAACAGACTCACAGGATGAACTCTTATGAACGGATTCTTGAATTGGTCAACAAAACAGTTTGACAAATGACTCACTGAATTTGAATCAGACTCACAGGATGACTGCCATAAATGAAAAACATTAAAATGTGATTAAAAAGAGTGATTCTTATAAACAAACGACTCTTATGAACAGATTCTTAATTTGGTCAAAAAGAAAAGAGAGAGCTATTGTTTGAATCAGGCTAACAAATGACTCACTGAATCAGAACCAGGACTCACTTACTGACTGGATAATTGAAGAAAAGGAAAAACAAAATTTAAAAAAAAAATATATATATATTCTTCTGAACAAATGATCCTTATGGAGTGATTCTTGAAAAGACCAGTCTGAATCTAACTCACTGATGTTATTTTAATTAAAGAAAAGCATTAAAATGTGATCAATGTTTGTGTCACATGCAGTTATGAGAATGGAATATATTTCAGAGTATAAACTTTAAATTTGATTAAGATTAATGCAATTGGCTCAATGTTGCTTGGAAAGTTTCAGTGACTAAAATGAAAAACAATCCCAGTGAAATGCCCCACAATCCCCTGGGAACGTGTTAAACTCAAGAACAAATGTTTTTGAGAAAGGCCACGAACATCCTCAAATATGCAAAATGACTGCGGCAGAAACAAACCTCAAAACACGGGAGGGTGATGGAGTTTCCTTCAATGCCCGCGTCTGCGTCATTAAACCACACGTGTTGTTATTCAGGTAGCACGATATAAACATGTCAACAGTTTAACAAACTCATTTGTGTTCATGCACTCTGGCAGACTGTCCCGTGTTGAAGCGTGTCAAGACTAGCGTTGTCACGATACCAAAATTATGACTTCGATACGATACCAGACTAAAATACCTCGATACCGATACTGAATCGATACCACGGCAAAAACAGTAAAAGTAATTGAATAATATGACAGAACATACTACTCATTTCTTATATATATATATATATATATATATATATATATATATAAAAACTGACTTGGCCAGCATGTTCCTGCCCTGCTTTTTGACCATTCCCTCCTCTTATTGCAATAATAATTATATGCCAGTGTGAACATCCTTACAGAGATGTTTGCAAAAATCACATTATCAATCATGTTAACATTCACTAACCTTTCACTATTCTGAACAAGTTGGGATGATACGAGTAATTTAATATTTTTTAAATGTAATTTTATAATAACAATATAGATATTTATTTTTAATTTTATCTTTGTTTTTCAAAATAAGCAAAAATGCAAATTACAAACAATATGACAAAAACAGTGCTTTATTATTTTTCAGCTACAGTAACAGTAGCATTCAAGAAAGAAATTAAATAATCAAATAAAAAAAACTTAGTCTTAGTCTTCACTCTATAAATTAACTGTACACTGATTCCTAATACATATAGTAAAGTTATTCAGTCAAGCATGTGGTGATTTTCTATTTTTCTTTTGTTGTTTGATTAACATTAATCACACAGAATATTAGGTCCGGCCCTTTAAGAGCTGCACGGACCAAATTAATTGGAACACACCCGATTTCTTACTCAACTCTGTATACGTTCAAGACTCACCCGTCATTGGAGCAGGTCAGAAACTCCTCTTTGATCTTGGGATGCCAGCAGCCGTCGTTCAGCATCGCCGTGTGACCCTGAACCAGAGAGACGGCAATCAAACTAAGCAACATTTTATTTGAATCATTTGAATAAATAACTAAAAATGGGGATGCGCGATATAGCGGCCACCATATCGGTATCAGCCGATATATGTTCATTTTTAATGTTAATCGTTATCGGCCCGATAAGAAAACGTGTTCAATATAT
Organism: Coreius guichenoti; assembly: GCA_039654105.1. Lineage (NCBI taxonomy): Eukaryota > Metazoa > Chordata > Actinopteri > Cypriniformes > Gobionidae > Coreius > Coreius guichenoti. The sequence continues at coordinate 33,559,583 of CM077190.1, read as the reverse complement.
TAAAGCCGATAAATAATGTATTATTTCCTTTAGCTGAGACACTTCAGATGCGCACTGTTCATCATGATGGGTTTGAATTGCTTGAAATATGATTGGAATCACTTCAGAAAAGGAAAAAACATGTCCAGCGCAAGTCTGTCATATCGGCTACATAAAACTATAATGAGAACATCATAATTGTGTGTTTGGGACATGGCTTTTAATGCTGAGACTTTTGTTTTTGTAATCAGGCTCCCAAAAATGTGGTTTTAGATTTAACGGCCAATACATCGGTTATCGGCTTTCAAATATGAAGAATTATCGGTTATCATATCGGCCCAAAATTTTCATATCGGTGCATCCCTAAAAAATTAAATCAGAATAAAAATACAATAAATAATTAAAATAATATTCAACGTTTCAACATGGCTGTGTCCAGTGTCTGTTAGATCCAGGGTTAACTAAAACTAAAACCATAAAAAATAAATATAATACAAACGTGATACATTTTTTTCAGGATTCTTTAACGAATAGAAAGTTCTAAAGAACAGCATTTATTTCTAATAGAATCTTTTGTAACATTATAAATGTCTTTACTGTCACTGTCAATGTGAACAAAAAATTATATATATTAAGATTATTTTAATGTTAAAGTCTCTTCTGCTCACCATTTATTTGATCACAAATACAGTAAAAACAGTAAAATATTATTCCAACAGCTGTTTTTTTTATGTGAATATATAGTGAAGTGTAATTTATTCCTGTGATCAAAGCTGAATTTATCATCATTACTATTTTTGTAACATTATAAATGTCGCTTTTGATAAATTTTGATATTTACGATTAATATCAATGTATGTTTGTTGAGCATCAGATCCTCATATGAGAATGATTTGTGAAGGATCATGTGACACTGAAGACTGGAGTAATGATGATAAATTCAGCTTTGATCACAGGAATAAATTACACTTTACTATATATTCACATAGAAAACAGATGATCTACACTGGAGTAATATTTCACTGTTTTACTGTATCATTGATCACATAAATGCAGCCTTGATGAGCAGAAGAGATTCGCAAGCTTGCAATTCGATTCGATTCGATTCAATATCGGTTATTTTGGATATATATCAGGTACAATACATGGCAAATTTTCTCAAGGAAAACAAATCTCTGAACTAATGCTGTAAACTATAGGAGTCAGTCGGTACATTAGCCTACTATAATATTGAAGGTAAAAATTAACTGATTTGTATACAAACATTTAAATTACACTCAATTATGTTTTTTTTTATAATAATGGTTATAATATTAACTTTACAATTACATAATCATATTTCTACTCCAATTCGTTTTTTGAAATATAAACATTTAAATTGTGGCTGTCATAAAAACTTGCCAGATTTATTCAAACATGCATTAAATATTGAAGAACATTAAAAATTATAATGAATATGGTGCATTTATTTAGCAAAATGCTCCTCTCTAGAGTTAATTTTTCTAGCTGACTAACGAGTTTATGGACACTGGATATGGTTTTTCTGAGGTAAATGTGACGTTACGTGACATTGTTCACAAGCTGTTTTACTGACGTCTTTCCGCGGTTGAAACACTGATTGAGTGATTCTATATGACATGATACAGATTTCGGTAAGTTGTACTGTATCTTTTAACACACTTCCGGATGCTCATTTATGTTTATTTCGCGCTGTAACTGGTATTAAGGCGGAAGAGAAGATCAGCTCATGTGCCGCTTCTCTTGAGCTGAGCCGCGCCAGCGCGATCTCACGCCACAGCGCCAAAACGGTATTGCAGGGTTGCCAACTCTAACGCATTTGCCGTGAGACACATGCTTTCAGGCTCTCACTCTGCACATTTGCATGGCTTAAGCGGATAGACAGCAGCTTCACTATACAGTTATCCTCGATCTCCTTTATAGCGTCTGACGGCAGGGTTGCCAACTCTCACGCATTTGGCGTGAGACACACGCTTTCAGGCTCTGTCTCGCGCTCTCACTCTGCCCAAGTAAATCTCACGCCAAATTGCCAAACCTGATTTTGATATGAAACAAAGTCTAAGCTTTTACATTTTTTACAGTTTTAATATACGAAATTCAAACAATAAATACCGTTTTGGTTAATGTGGCATAACAGTTAAAGCCAGAGCCGTTGAAAAACAGAGTTGCGACATGCTTTCATCTCCCGGCGGCGCGTGCGGTCACGTGGTTCATGGAGCTCTCAAACAAACCAGCGCTGTCAATACATTTGAATGGCTTAAGCGGATAGACAACAGCTTCACTATACAGTTATTTGCAGCATTTTTGGTAAACAGTACAGCATACTGTGCACTGATTATTACGTCAACCACGTTTACAGTATCACTTTATTATGGAGAGTGATGGAGATGCAACATTGTTAACATTAATGTTTTTCTTGTATTTAGCCCTCAGGTATTCCTTACTAATTGCTCACACTCATACTCATTGGTGGTCAAATGTGACCATACACCTTAACTATTTTCAATTAAATAAATGTTCTATATTTTAGTTCAATAATGTTTATTGAATGTTTTGAGGAGATCTTTTAGTACTAAATACTATTTGTGCAATAATTATGGTCCATTAATGACCACTTAAAATATTTTTCTTCTAATATTTGTTTTATTTATATGACAATTAGTGTAGTAATTAAGGTTAAAATGGAGAATTTCTTTGCAAAGAGGCAAATTAGAGTCATTTTGTGTCTGGAAAAATAATAATTTTCATTTGTAATGCCATTACCCACTAGGTGCCTCTATGGCTCTTTAATAAATATACATGTAGGCCTATCTAGTCTAGTTGCTCAAAGAAGTATTGCAGATCATAACTGCTTACTTATTTTTAGGTTTTGCATTTGAATAAATATTTAGACATGATCAAACACTAGATAACTAGATACTGATATAAGCACACACAAGTGAATATAATTTAACCCAAGAAAAGTTTAAAATAGTGCTAAAAAGGCAAACTTATTTTTCCTTATTTCCTGATGACTAATTGATTCTTGGGATTTAAGAATAGATATCGCTTCGTAAAAATGAGAATCGATTAAAATCGAGAAATCGATATTTTTTTACCCAGCCCTATTATGTATGATTATTCAGTGTCTTATTTTTCATCAAACTTTAGCTTCTTGACTTTCTCCACCTCTAAAAAAACAAGATGGTGTGAATGTGGCGAAATAATATTAACAAACAAAATTTTATATACTCTCATATGAAGAAATTGTGAGTGGCATTTGTTCAGATCACTAACACTAACTATCAGCAGCATTAATACTGATGCTTGACTTAATAAACACGATAATATAAATAAAGTGATGTTCTGTCCTTCATTATTTCCAATTGAATATTCTGTTTCACATTACAGAAGAAAAGCATGTTGTGAACGTCGTTTCATGTTGACTTTAAAGTGTCAATTTAGACACAGGAAATGAAAATCCAGGAATTGAATCAAAACGCTATTATAAAGTCATTCTCAGAGAGTAAATAAAGCTGTCAGTGATTGTCTTTGATGAGCACATGCTGCATTGGTTAAAGCGCATTATTGATGCGTGCCACTCATCTGCTGCATCATAACAAATACATCTGAATATCTGATTGCAGTACGTGTTCATTTGACCTTCATGCCGCCCAAAGACACACTGGCCTCTTCGGATGAAATGCAGCTTCACTGAACGCAAATTCAGAGCAGATATTTGGCTCCGTCGTCGTATTTTTGACACCAGAAATCCATTATAAGGATGCATTACGCCACACAAACCAACTGCATCGCCTCAGTCAGAGACACTAAATATGAGACGAAAGATGGTTTGTTGGGAGCTACAAAACCTCAACGACTGACCGCTAATAACACCTTCACAATCTCACGAAACCCAGAGATACGCTCAGGACATCAGCCAAACATCACTGAAGCGAAAAATAATAGTCTTCGGAGTGTTTTAGAGGACACACCTGATGCACAGGAGTAGGGACACACACACGTGCGCACAGAACGGCTTCTCATAGTGAATAATGCGCGATAATGAGTTCTCTTCCTCGCACATGAACGGACCAGTGTTAATTTTGACAGCAAATTTTGATTTAGTTTCAGTCACCTGAATTGTTTTTAGTTTTAGTCTAGTTTTAGTCGACTAAATCTAATGAGTTTAGTTCAATTGTAATGCATTAATTGAGCATTTAAGCATTACATAACCGACTGTTACATGAATACATATCAAAACTGACATTTTGACACAACTGACCTATCGGTAAGCCCCGCCCTCCTTAGTTACTGTTGCTAACTCGGACAAACAAACAGAGTTGCTATGTCTTACAATGACAGCTGTCAGTGTGAAAACCTTATCCCAAGATGTTTTTGGACACTGAATGTAGCGTACCCCGTCTGAATGATGGCCAAACTTTACTGATGGTTTATGAAGTTTATTGCGTCCCTTTTCACTCCAAAAACTTCACCGTAAGAGCTGAACGAACAAAGCATAAGAAGTGCGCATTAACGTCTCATTCACAAACTCTCTCCGTTGCATTATCATTAACATACACCGCAAATTACACAAAAACACTCTAACAGTAAACAAACACATACAGACCTTATGCCGTTTCGGGGGTGCTAATAAACTGTAAACTTTGTATCTGCAAAACAACTCCGATAAACTGCGAGCTCTCCCTTTCATTACCCGTAGACTATAATACCCATCAAAATAGAAGTCCTAAACTTAAACATATAAACTCACAGAAATATCAAAAATGTGTACAAAAACAAATGAGATAAATCACAATAAAGTCTGGGACACAGAAGGACCACCTCTCGTCGAGGAGCATTCAAGTGGGACTTAAATATGCCATGGAGGTTTGTTCATTAGCAGGGACTTTAATCGTAACTTAATGAGAGTTTGACAACCAGAAAATCCTCTCAGGATCCCTGGAATCAGTGTTACAGTACCCCAGGAACATCGTTTTACCATTTTTAAAGCATAAACGCCATTAAACCGATGAGAGCTTCGGATTTTCCCATGTTTCTCTATGGCGCTGAAACCTAAAGATGTCCGAGCTCCGGTCCCAGCGCAACTGATACTCAACTGCCATTGGCTCGTCTGTGTTCGAGGGGAGGGGCTTACCGATAGGTCAATTGTGTTTTTGACCGTTCAAGCGCAAAAATACACGAAAGAGCTCAATTCACTTTTTTGTTTGTTTTTTAAAACATCTATATAGTTTTTATAACGTTGTACTTCTGTTTTAGTTAGTATATCAGGTTAAGCTAAAGCTTCAAATAAGTTTAAATTTTTTTTTTTAATTTCAGTTTTTATTTAATTTCAAGTAATGAATATTTTTTAATGGTTTTAGTTAACTATTATAACCCTGATACTTTATTGAATGATATGTGTCAAATACTGTTCTTAGTCTTTCCTCCTGACTATGAATTAAATGGGAATGAAATTAAATACAGTTTATTGTGTAACCAAAAACGTATATATAATGCGTGACTGTTAATTATAAACAAGCTCGAAATACACCGGGACTCTTATTTTGAAATGTCTGTGCCTTACTATTCAGATGAGGGAGATAAAATATGCATTGTTACAACCGTCTAAAACATATTACTATATAAACATCATAAAGTAAACACTGTCATTATTCCTCAGCATTAGTTCATAAACATTACCTGTCATAAATGTGTGTTATTCATTGATTGAGCCGCTCTGAAGCGCTGTCGCGTGAGCCTGTAGAAGCTCAACAGCTCCGTGTTTTCCCGCCGTTAGATCCGCACGTTACAACTCAAATGTGCGCATCTGTTACACAGGACATCCGTTCTGACGGGATCTCTTCCCTAATCCTCCCTCCCTAACATTTTCCTCTCGTTTTTATTCATTGATGAAAATGACAGTAGATTTTCCTCATAGTTTTTGTCATCCAAAACTGGTTTTTATTTAGTTATCGTCTCGTTTTCGTCAGTGAAAAAAGGTTGTTAACGAAAATTATGACGGAAATTAGAATTGGCAACTAACTGAAACAAGTTTAAGTTGAAGCACTAAAATGACAAATAAAAATAAAATAAACTAATTGATTTGCTGCTTTATTAATCAGTCCTCAATTATGGATAATGGTTCTTCAATGTTAAAAACAGTTCATATGTTTGTGGAAACTGATACATTTTATTTTTCAGGATTCTTTGATGAATAGAAAGTTCTAAAGAACAGCATTTATTTGAAATAGAATCTTTTGTAACATTATAAATGTCTTAACTGTCACTTTTGATCAGTTTAATGCATCCTTGCTGAATAAAAGTATTAATTTCTCTTTTAAACAAAATATTCCTTACACTGAATGGTAGTGTATGACGGTTTCCACACAAATATGAACCGTTTTCAACACTGATAATAATCATAAATGTTTTTTGATCATCAAATCCTCATATTAGAATGATTTGTGAAGGATCATGTGACACTGAAGACTGGAGTAATGATGATAAATTCAGCTTTGATCACAGGAATAAATTACACTTTACTATATATTCACATAGAGAACAGATGATCTACACTGGAGTAATATTTCACTGTTTTTGCTGTATTTTTGATCAAATAAATGCAGCCTTGGTGAGACTTTTTTTTTAGCAATTACTAAAACAAACTAAAATAAAAACATAAAAAGTAATATTCATAAATACTATAATAGCATATAATAATACTAAAATACCACAGTGTGTAATATTATCAAGTGTGTTCACATGTGGAAGTAATAGCTATGATAATAAAACTGAATTCAAGTATTTCTATTATGGACGTCCAGTTGGCAAAACATGACACTGACAATGATTGAAGAGAACAATATTTACGCTCGACACTGAAATGCACTCGCTAGGGTACACAACGTACCCGGAGAGGAGAGAAAACAGAGCGACTATGGCATGCCGACACACTACATTAGTGACGTGACCGTCATTGAGCCACACTTTAAACGCACATTACACGCATAAACGGATGCGGAGGGACGGTGTGTGTCCGCGGACAGGGCAAAGGACCAGGTGCAAGATTTAGTGGCCGCTCTGATGTAGTTCATCTACACCTCATTACATCCAGCCAACAAACAGCGTCCAGATGCAGCAAACAAACAAAACTGTCCAGGGTTACTGCAGTATCACTGAGATACTAGTAGAGTTTGAACTAAAACATTAAAAACATTTCTGCTAAAATAAAATATAAACATTAGTTGCATTGGCGATAAACTGTTGAAGCACTAAAATTATTAACTGGAAATAAATAAAACTAAAACAGAAATAAAAATAAATGAAACCTTTTTATTTTTTTATTTTTTTTTATTTAATAAAACGGCGAAAGCGCATGACGGAAAAAAATTAAACAAAAATTAAAAATAAAAGCGAATTAAAAAATATTAATAAAACTATAATAAAACTTAACGGGAAATAGAAAAATAAAAACGAGTTTTCATCTTAATTTTAGTTAAAGTTTTAGTAATTTTGTTGTGTTTTTGTCATTTTTATTTTTAATATATCTATATAGTTTTTAATAATTTTTATTTCAGTTTAAGTTTGAGTTATTTTAGTACATCAAGTTAAACTAAATGAAAATAAATGTTACTTTGGCAGAGATCATTTTTTCAGGTTTTTGCTTCATATTTTTGTGGAAACCGCGACACTACTATTAAAAAGTAATATTTTGTTTTAAAAAACAGAAATTAATACTTTTATTCATCAAGGACACAATGTTTTTATATATATATACACTCACCTAAAGGATTATTAGGAACACCATACTAATACTGTGTTTGACCCCCTTTCGCCTTCAGAACTGCCTTAATTCTACGTGGCATTGATTCAACAAGGTGCTGAAAGCATTCTTTAGAAATGTTGGCCCATATTGATAGGATAGCATCTTGCAGTTGATGGAGATTTGTGGGATGCACATCCAGGGCACGAAGCTCCCGTTCCACCACATCCCAAAGATGCTCTATTGGGTTGAGATCTGGTGACTGTGGGGGCCATTTTAGTACAGTGAACTCATTGTCATGTTCAAGAAACCAATTTGAAATGATTGGAGCTTTGTGACATGGTGCATTATCCTGCTGGAAGTAGCCATCAGAGGATGGGTACATGGTGGTCATAAAGGGATGGACATGGTCAGAAACAATGCTCAGGTAGGCCGTGGCATTTAAACGATGCCCAATTGGCACTAAGGGGCCTAAAGTGTGCCAAGAAAACATCCCCCACACCATTACACCACCACCACCAGCCTGCACAGTGGTAACAAGGCATGATGGATCCATGTTCTCATTCTGTTTACGCCAAATTCTGACTCTACCATCTGAATGTCTCAACAGAAATCGAGACTCATCAGACCAGGCAACATTTTTCCAGTCTTCAACTGTCCAATTTTGGTGAGCTCGTGCAAATTGTAGCCTCTTTTTCCTATTTGTAGTGGAGATGAGTGGTACCCGGTGGGGTCTTCTGCTGTTGTAGCCCATCCGCCTCAAGGTTGTGCGTGTTGTGGCTTCACAAATGCTTTGCTGCATACCTCGGTTGTAACGAGTGGTTATTTCAGTCAAAGTTGCTCTTCTATCAGCTTGAATCAGTCGGCCCATTCTCCTCTGACCTCTAGCATCAACAAGGCATTTTCGCCCACAGGACTGCCGCATACTGGATGTTTTTCCCTTTTCACACCATTCTTTGTAAACTCTAGAAATGGTTGTGCGTGAAAATCCCAGTAACTGAGCAGATTGTGAAATACTCAGACCGGCCCGTCTGGCACCAACAACCATGCCACGCTCAAAATTGCTTAAATCACCTTTCTTTCCCATTCTGACATTCAGTTTGGAGTTCAGGAGATTGTCTTGACCAGGACCACACCCCTAAATGCATTGAAGCAACTGCCATGTGATTGGTTGATTAGATAATTGCATTAATGAGAAATTGAACAGGTGTTCCTAATAATCCTTTAGGTGAGTGTATATATATATATATATATTTTTTATTTTTTATTTTTATTTTTTTTATTTTAATATTTTATTGATTATTACATTTCATTTTATTTTATTTATTAACATTTATTTTATACATTTTATTATTATTTAATGGTTTTAGTTTCCGTTTTAGTTAACGCAGCCACATACCTGTTTAAAATTATGTCTATAAAATGCATATTTTCATATTTCAGTTATTGCAGTTTACAGTTATATATTTACTTTGCACCCTTACGGTTATATATGTTGTTTTTGCTATTGCACCTTTAAGATCTCTTTATGCAAATGCCTTTAAAGTTGCAGTAAAGCACTAGTGGTTACCTTGGTATTGGCCATGTCCACGATATACTGATCCCCTTTGATGCATTCAAGAACCTGGAATCCGTCGCGGTCCAGAACTTTGGCCTGAGAGTTTCCCGCCACCACCAGAATGACATCACCAGTGACGCTGTACTGCAGAGATCTGATCTGATGACTGTAAACACACACACACACACGTCATCACATCACTTCAGACCTGATTTCTGAGAAGTGTTCACATGTATGCTCAATATATATTAGTGACCATATCAGACTTTTTTTATTGATGAAAACATTTACCACAATAGCATGCGTGCGATACAGTTTAGCTTGTTTGTGTGAAGTAAGAATTAGTTTTGTGCTTGTGTGAGGTTAATCCAGGGCTGCACGATTGACTGAAATTAAACCAGAATCGTGATTTGGCTTCAATTTAGTTCGAAACGGTTCGCATTAAATTAAAATGTAATGTGAAAGCTGTCATGCGGAGCTCGGTGCGCACCGGGGTACTGAACCCGAGACTACCTGGAGGAGTTGCTCTGAGTTCGCTTGCACTTGAACTGTGCCGCGATTCACGTGAATGTGAAAGCAACGGACACGGGTGTGCACTTCTTCAGGAAGAAAAGTAACCCGTGCATGTGTTTTAGGCGATGACGGTGTATTTAGTTCAATAAAACACATGATAGTGTTAATGATTTACCCAGGATACGAGCGAGAGTGAGCCTGCAGTGTATTCGCGGATAGCGAGCGAGTGCAATCAGGGCAGCGAATGAACGGCAATCCACTGTCTCCTCAAAAGAGTCTTCATGCGACACACATACAGTAAACACAAGTGTCATTTACTCTGCTGCACATAATAGCACCAAATTAATAAAAAACACAACATATTTACCGCGGCCTGTTTTCTATCATGCGCCGTGCACGTTTTTTTGATGAGATGAACGCAAATGCTCCAGGGTTCGACAGAATCAAGTTGAGTGTGAAATCAGACCAACTGCGAAAAGCCAAAAGCAGCGTGTGCCAAACATCTTTCCAAACTTGTAATGAGAAGCGTTTACAAACCTGTTGTCCAACAGAACAGAACATTTGAAATAACTTCAGTGTTTCAAATGTTCATCGAGTGTTTGAAATAACTTACTTTTGTGATCGGATGTGCTTCACATCACAGAATGAGGCAGAAATGATATTATTTTATAATATTCTGTACAGTGATGGATTCGCGGTGTAGAGAAGTGTACAGTACTTTTTTTTCTCAGTGGATGCATAAGATTTCCTGACAAAAATTAAGTCATTACAGTCACAGTTTTTTTTTTTTATCATAATTTAATATTTTACAATAAAACCTTGATTTATGGTTTTCTGTAAAATATAATAATATAAATATAATTTTTGTATTTTATAGCTTTTTAAAAAAAATGTTTTTTGCATTTTTCGGAGATGGTAATGTACAGCCCTGAAAAGTATTTATTACTTAAAATAAATTTTATTATTATTTTATTTTTTAATTAAGTAAATTATTGTCAATTAAATTATTTTTAATAAAAAAACATTTTTTATTTATTCTTTCAATTAAAAACAAATAGCATTTGTATAGTACCGGTAATTATTAAAAAATTCAAAAAAAATTTAATTTTACATTATAACGTATTAAGGCCTGTTCACACCGATGATAACTATAACGATAACTATAAAATTTTAATTCGATGAGAATAGGGAAGTTCACACCACAGCTGTAACCTTAACGACACAGGAACGATATCGAATCACTTCCAGAACGATTTTCCCAGTTGATGAACAAAAACATTGACAGCCAATCAGAATCCACCCTGCTTTAACGAGCTTGTGCATTTAAAGCGGCAAAACTGCAGCGTGCTTATCGTTCTTGGTGTGAACTGGCCATAAACGTCTGATTTAAAATAAAAAAAAAATGTAATAAAAAAATGATAGATTTAACATTTTATTAGCTAAAATATTAGTTTTATACATGTATAATTAAATATTAATATAATACTTCATAATATATAATTTTTTTAATAAGTGCTTAATTATTAAAATAATTTAAAATGCAAATTATATGACATTTAACATTTGAACAGTTTTATTTTGTAATTCTCATTCTCAGTGATGAATCATCACTGTAATATAATGACTATTTAAATAAGCATAGTTAAAAGCTGCAAGACAAGCACTACCACGATTCATAAATATAATTTAAATAATATATCATTATTTTTACAACAAGGGTGAAAATGTATTATTAAAATGCCAAATGCGTCATTAAAATGCCAAATGCAAGTATTAACGGTCTTAAAATGTTTTAATTAATCTTATCTAATCTTAAGAAATATGCATTTTAATTTTTCTTTTGTTTTCAGGGTGTAATATGACCCAGACATGTTCTTGACAACTTGATTCAACAACATAAGCTGTGCTAATACAGTACAAGTGCAAGATAATGCAACATATATATATATATAAACATATATACATTATATATATATATATATATATATATATATATATACACACATACACACACACACACACACACACACACACATATATACACACATACATATATATATACATACATACAGTGCATCCGGAAAGTATTCACAGAGCTTCACTTTTTCCACATTTTGTTATGTTTCAGCCTTATTCCAAAATGGATTCAATTCGGGTTTTTTTCTCAATTTTACAAACAATACCCCATAATGACAACGTGAAAGAAGTTTGTTTGAAATCTTTGCAAATTTATTAAAAAAAAAAAAACGAAAGAAAAAAAAAAAAAAAAAAATGTACATAAGTATTCACAGCCTTTGCCATGACACTCAAAATTGAGCTCAGGTGCTCCTGTTTCCACTGATCATCCTTCAGATGTTTCTACAACTTGGTTGGAGTCAACCTGTGGTAAATTCAGTTGATCGGACGTGATTTGGAAAGGCACACACCTGTCTATATAAGGTCCCATTGTTAACAGTGCATGTCAGAGCACAAACCAAGCCATGAAGTCCAAGGAATTGTCTGTAGACCTCCGAGACAGGATTGTATCGAGGCATAGATCTGGGGAAGGGTACAGAAACATTTCTGCAGCATTGAAGGTCCCAATGAGCACAGTGGCTTCCATCATCCGTAAATGGAAGAAGTTTGGAACCACCAGGACTCTTCCTAGAGCTGGCCGCCGGGCCAAACTGAGTGATCAGGGGAGAAGGGCCTTAGTCAGCGAAGTGACCAAGAACCCGATGGTCACTCTGACAGAGCTCCAGCGTTTCTCTGTGGAGAGAGGAGAACCTTCCAGAAGAACAACCATCTCTGCATCACTCCACCAATCAGGCCTGTATGGTAGAGTGGCCAGATGGCACATGATAGCCTGCCTGGAGTTTGCCAAAAGGCACCTGAAGGACTCTCAGACCATTAGAAACAAAATTCTCAGGTCTGATGAAACAAAGATTAAACTCTTTGGCCTGAATGGCAAGCATCATGTCTGGAGGAAACCAGGCACCGTTCATCACCTGGCCAACACCATCCCTACAGTGAAGCATGGTGGTGGCAGCATCATGCTGTGGGGATGTTTTTCAGTGGCAGGAACTGGGAGACTAGTCAGGATCGAGGGAAAGATGAATGCAGAAATGTACAGAGACATCCTTGATGAAAACCTGCTCCAGAGCGCTCTGGACCTCAAACTGGGGCAAAGGTTCCTCTTCCAACAGGACAACGACCCTAAGCACACAGCCAAGATAACAAAGTGGCTACAGGACAACTCTGTGAATGTCTTTGAGTGGCCCAGCCAGAGCCCAGACTTGAACCCGATTGAACATCTCTGGAGAGATCTGAAAATGGCTGTGCACTGAAGCTCCCCATCCAACCTGATGGAGCTTGAGAGGTGTGGGGAGAACAAGTATTTGATACACTGCCGATTTTGCAGGTTTGCCCACTTACAAAGCATGTAGAAGTCTGTAATTTTTATCATAGGTACTCTTCAACTGTGAGAGACGGAATTATAAACAAAAATCCAGAAAATCACATTGTATGACTTTTAAATAATTAATTTGCATTTTATTGCATGACATAAGTATTTGATACATCAGAAAAGCAGAACTTAATCTTTGGTACAGAAACCTTTGTTTGCAATTACAGAGATCATACGTTTCCTGTAGTTCTTGACCAGGTTTGCACACACTGCAGCAGGGATTTTGGCCCACTCCATACAGACCTTCTCCAGATCCTTCAGGTTTCAGGGCTGTCGCTGGGCAATACGGACTTTCAGCTCCCTCCAAAGATTTTCTATTGGGTTCAAGTCTGGAGACTGGCTAGGCCACTCCAGGACCTTGAGATGCTTCTTACGGAACCACTCCTTAGTTGCCCTGGCTGTGTGTTTTGGGTCGTTGTCATGCTGAAAGACCCAGCCACAGTCCGGTCCCATCTTCAATGCTCTTACTGAGGGAAGGAGGTTGTTGGCCAAGATCTCACGATACATGGCCCCATCCATCCTCCCCTCAATACGGTGCAGTCGTCCTGTCCCCTTTGCAGAAAAGCATCCCCAAAGAATGATGTTTCCACCTCCATGCTTCACGGTTGGGATGGTGTTGTTGGGGTTGTACTCATCCTTCTTCTTCCTCCAAACATGGTGAGTGGAGTTTAGACCAAAAAGCTCTATTTTTGTCTCATCAGACCACATGACCTTCTCCCATTCCTCCTCTGGATCATTCAGATGGTCATTGGCAAACTTCAGACGGGCCTGGACATGCGCTGGCTTGAGCAGCGGGACCTTGCATGCGCTGCAGGATTTTAATCCATGGCGGCGTAGTGTGTTACTAATGGTTTTCTTTGAGACTGTGGTCCCAGCTCTCTTCAGGTCATTGACCAGGTCCTGCCGTGTAGTTCTGGGCTGATCCCTCACCTTCCTCATGATCATTGATGCCCCACGAGGTGAGATCTTGCATGGTGCCCCAGACCGAGGGAGATTGACCGTCATCTTGAACTTCTTCCATTTTCTAATAATTACGCCAACAGTTGTTGCCTTCTCACCAAGCTGCTTGCCTGTTCTCCTGTAGCCCATCCCAGCCTTGTGCAGGTCTACAATTTTATCCCTGATGTCCTTACACAGCTCTCTGGTCTTGGCCATTGTGGAGAGGTTGGAGTCTGTTTGATTGAGTGTGTGGACAGGTGTCTTTTATACAGGTAACGAGTTCAAACAGGTGCAGTTAATACAGGTAATGAGTGGAGAACAGGAGGGCTTCTTAAAGAAAAACTAACAGGTCTGTGAGAGCCGGAATTCTTACTGGTTGGTAGGTGATCAAATACTTATGTCATGCAATAAAATGCAAATGAATTATTTAAAAATCATACAATGTGATTTTCTGGATTTTTGTTTTAGATTCCGTCTCTCACAGTTGAAGAGTACCTATGATAAAAATTACAGACCTCTACATGCTTTGTAAGTGGGCAAACCTGCAAAATCGGCAGTGTATCAAATACTTGTTCTCCCCACTGTGGGGAGAACAAGAGAACAAATATATATGTATATGTGTGTGTGTGTGTGTGTGTGTGACCCTGGACCACAAAACCAGTCATAAGGGTCAGTTTTTGGAAATTGAGATTTACACATCATCTGAAAGCTGAATAAATATGCCAATATTAATAAATAGGACAATATTTGGCCGAGATGAAACTATTTGAAAATCTGGAATCTGAGGGTGCGAAAAAATCTAAATATTGAGAAAATCACCTTTAAAGTTGTCCAAATGAAGTCCTTAGCAATGCATATTACTACTAATAATACATTTTTTTATATATTTACGGTAGGAAATTTACAAAATATTTTAATGGAACATGATCTTTACTTAATATCCTAATGATTTTTGGCATAGAAGAAAAATTGATAATTTTGACCCATATAATGTATTGTTGGCTATTGCCACAAATATACCTGTGAGACTTATGACTGGTTTTGTGCTCCAGGGTCATATATATATATATATATCATATAGTGGTCATGAACATCTCACTAAAAACAATAATAAACAGGCCAATTAAAGACACATTGAGTGCTGCAGCTCTGATCTGTGACTGTAAACGAGAACTGGAGTCAATGAAAGAGCCCAGAAGCTTCGAGAACAGAAAACACGGGCATTCGAGGCAGAGGTCCGGTTACCCTCTTCGGGTCACTGGCTTTATGGGCTCCACATGTGTTTTCTTTGGCCGTGTCTGCTGGTAAAGGGATGGCACCGCACCTGGGTTGATGAACTTGTTAATGTGGCGTGGCGTTTTACGAATCGCACACACGAAAGAGCGCTCGGGCTCAGCCAATTGGCTTCCAATATCTCGAGACAATTGGGTTCCAATTTTAGCGGGATTTCTAGGAAAAACAAAAGACAAGAACAAAAATACACGGCATCTGGGTGCAATCAGCTGGTCGGGCTGATTTGACTGGTCTCATTCCAGACGGATGAGGTGTAACGCACATCAAAACTCCAGGAAGCGCTCGCGGTCGAGGAGAGAGACAGGGATGAACGCATGTCAGATGGGCCGGCACCGGGACTCACCATTCACACGGCTGGATCGATCGGAAGGCGTGCAGCGCCGCATCCATCCCGGCGAAGTCCCAAAACTTCACGTCGTAGTCGAAGCTGCCGGTGATCAGACGAGCACCGGAAGGATCCAAAGCCAAAGCTGAAACCTGTATAAATCACAGATTCATCAGATACGGGATACAACATGCTGTTTTGGGGGGGTTAAAAGACAATTAATATTCAGTAATATTATCAATTTAACGCACTGACACTATCAGATGAGAACAAAACTGAACAAAATCTGAACTGAACTGAGTTTCATTTAGTTTCATTAGATGTTTGACCTGAACTGAATTGAGTTTCAATTTAGATCCATTAAATGTTTGAACTGAACTGAATTGAGTTTCATTTAGTTTCATTAGATGTTTGACCTGAACTGAATTGAGTTTCAATTTAGATCCATTAAATGTTTGAACTGAACTGAATTGAGTTTCATTTAGTTTCATTAGATGTTTGACCTGAACTGAATTGAGTTTCAATTTAGATCCATTAAATGTTTGAACTGAACTGAATTGAGTTTCATTTAGTTTCATTAGATGTTTGACCTGAACTGAATTGAGTTTCAATTTAGATCCATTAAATGTTTGAACTGAACTGAATTGAGTTTCATTTAGTTTCATTAGATGTTTGACCTGAACTGAATTGAGTTTCAATTTAGATCCATTAAATGTTTGAACTGAACTGAATTGAGTTTCATTTAGTTTCATTAGATGTTTGACCTGAACTGAGTTTCATTTCTTTTCATTAGATGTTTCAACTGAACTGAGTTTCATTTAGTTTCATTAAATGTTTGAACGGAATTGAGTAACAAACAAAATCTGAACTGAATTGAGTTCGATTTAGTTTCATTAAATGTTTGAACTGAATTGAGTTTCATTAGATGTTTGAACTGAACTGAGTTTCATTTAGTTTTATTAGATGTTTCAACTAAACTGAGTTTCATTTAGTTTCATTAAATGTTTGAACTGAATTGAGTAATGAACAAAATCTGAACTGAATTAAGTTCGATTTAGTTTCATTAAATGTTTGAACTGAATTGAGTTTAATTAGATGTTTGAACTGAACTGAATTGAGTTCCATTTAGTTTCATTAGATGTTTGAACTGAACTGAGTTTCATTTAGTTTCATAAACGTTTGAACTGAACTGAATTGAGTTGAGTAGAATTAATAGAATTAATATTCAGTAATATGATCGATTCGACTGCACTGACACTATCAGAAGAAAACAAAATTTGAACTGAATTGTGAATTACAGCTGAATCAAACTTTGCAACACTGACACTGTTTTTGAACTGAATTGAATCAACATTGAACACTGAATAATGACACTTATCTTTTGTAGAGCTGCTTTACAGCTCAAATTTGTTTCATAATTGATGAATTTTGCAACATTAACACTTACTTTCCTGTTTATTTCAGTGAAGCTGCTTTGAAACATCTGTATTCTATAAAGCACTATATAAAATGTGACTTGGCTTGACTTTTGGGGATGAGTTTTAACTCATAATCAGATTACATAATCCTCACAAATCCCAGCTGCAGGCCGAGCGTGAGCCGGACATGAGCGTTCGGGAGCAAACGTGTGGACTTACGGTTTTAGTGCCATGCTGAAGTGTGATCTCATGAGTGTCCGGTATCTTCTTCACTGGATTCTGTTACAGAAAGAGAGAAAGAAAGACAGAGAGGAACATCAGCAACTTTTGAAGGCCATGTTCATCTGTCTTCAGTGTGTGATGTTGCTGTTTGAGCATGAAAAAGCTCTGCAAATTCTCTATATCAGTGTCAGTGTTTCTAAACGCCTCCATTATAGTCTTGAGTTTCCTTCCGGGAACCAACATGTCACAATATTCCTCATTTAAATAATTAATACGCAGAATAAAGGGGCGGGGCCTGGTTGAGTTAGTTAGTAGTGTGTTGAAACTTGTGGTTATGGTAAGGGGCGGGACATTTCCCAAACACTTGGCCAATCACAACACACTGCTCTGGCCGACCAATCAGAGCACAGTGTGCTTTTCAGAAGGAGGAGCTTCATAGAGACAGGAACTAAACAGAGCGTTACTGACAGACTGGGAAGAGAGGAGCTGCAACAATGGAGAATATGAGGAAATAATCAACAAATAATAGGTCCTCTTTAATTCACTAATTCACTTTAATTTTAGTGCACAACAAGCTGGCAAAACATCATGCGGCGTTCAGCGGTCACAGCGGGTTCGTTCCCCGAATCAAACGCACGCAGGTCTGTGTGATTTGTGGCGTTGGCTGATTAACGCTCGTACATAACTCGCACGGCACACCTGGGCCTGATGGGATACATTTAGCCGAGTACAGAGACATCACCGGGGCGGCCCGACACCAGAACCCATCTATCAAAACGGCCCGCGGCGGCCCTCAAACGCCACAGGCCTGGGAAAGGAGGGCGTCTGCACACTGTCAGAGAGAGAGGAAGACATTTACAACAGACCGAGAGAGAGAGAGAGAGAGAGAGAGAGAGAGAGAGAGAGAGAGAGAGAGAGAGGGAGAGAGGGAGAGAGGAGGGAAGAGG